>JAVJGJ010000047.1:5347403-5364331 GCA_035590215.1 Microhierax caerulescens | reverse complement strand
GTATGAAGAGCAGTCCTTTGTTTTCAGGGAAGTATGTGGCCAACCTCTGCCAATGGAATGAACTGAAATGAGTTATCATGTACGTTCAGAAGAAATGAAAGAAGATGACAGTTTTCTGCATTGTATGAAGAGCAGTCCTTTGTTTTCAGGGAAGTATGTGGCCAACCTCTGCCAATGGAATGAACTGAAATGAGTTATCGTGTACGTTCAGAAGAAATGTATGCAGCTCATTCCAGAGTGACAAAACACTGGAGTGGGCAGAGTATAGCAGAGAGCCTTTTAAAGTCTTGTGAGAATCATGAGACCATGGCTTAAGGCATCTACCCCAAGCTCTCCTGAAGTTGTGTAATTGTACCTGTGGGTATTGGTGGAAATTCGCGTGACTGTTAGGTAGGCAAGGCTAGATGCATCAAAGAACAGCAGTGTCTCATCCATTTAGTATTCAGTGTCCTTTTGCAAAACACAACACAACTTTTGGGGTCAAGATTTTGGCTAAGGTATCTGTAAGAGTTATCAAAGTCTTGCCTCTGTCTTCAGAGTTGATGCAAAGAGGAGGAAAACCCACTGTGAAAATTACTGGTCTTAGACATCTGAGAAAGGAATTCCCAGATGAAATATTTTTTCCATTCCAATACAAAATCTAAGGCAGAGACAAGGCAAGTGATAAACAGCATACAGTATTTTTGTTTAATATAAATTTTTTAAATCATACATGAAGATTGACATGGATCATTTCCAAAACATATGTTGGTTAACTGAAAGATGCAGTATTTCATGCAGTGTTACTGTCATCTTATGAAGCAGTCACTTCTCTGCTTCTTGAGGTCAGACAGAAAGAGCAGCTGAGTTTGAACCCTGCTGTGTATCTGCAAAATGATCTGAATAGTCTTTTGGATCTTAAAGGTTGTTTATGCATAAGGAAGGTAATGTAGTTTAATTTTAAAATTTAATACCAAGGTCTTGAAAATGTTCCCAAGAAAGGGCTGATATTTTCAGAAGTATTTTAGGGAATGCTAGTAGTGATGTTTTCTTACACCAGAGCTAAAAATATTTGCTGCAACCAAATCCTTTTTGCTTCCACCACCAACTATTCAGATTTAATTCTACCTTTGTGTATCTATCCTACGTCCTAAATAAAACTATTGCATGCATTATAAACATTACCTCATGAATAGGAGACTCATTCTAACAGCAAAATCTTGAATCAGGCTAATAGAAAAATCCATTAGAAAGGAGTTGTAAGGGGAATGTGATATGTGGGAAAGAGAAATTGAATGCTAACATTGAGCGCATTCCTGAAACTTTCTACGAAATATCCCAGAAGCACAAGGTTATTGGAAATAATTCTTTAATGAAATTTTCTACTGCTAATTTCCTGTGAGTGTCTTTAAAGCTTTTCCTTGCTATAACATGCTTCAGCATTGTTCAGAAACCTCTGTGCCGCGTATTTATCAATTATCTTAATGCAGCCAAAGTATGCATCTTACATGTTTTAAAACCACGTGCCACAAATTAAAAATATTTTAAATAAAACTTTTTACTGACTTCTTGATAATGAATTGAGTTAAAACATTAAAATATTAGAAGTAATTTCCTGTGCTTTGTTGTTAAGAAAGTAGTTTTTTGCTTTTATCTCTCACCTCTGGAGTGGATGGATGGGAACAGCAGCCTTCCTGAGTATTGCAGTTTCCATATGCAGGCGTTAGATTCTGGTGCGTTCTTCTAGTCAAATTGGCACATGTGAAAAGTCTGGACAACCTTTTAAAACCACTCTGTTTTCAAGAGTTTTGAAAATAATGTAACTATTGGAATAACTTTGAATTACATCTCATTATCATCTTAGTAAATTTACAAATTTTTTTAAAACAGATTGAGAATCTCGATCCCCGAGGAATTCAGCTGTCCGCTTTATTTATGAGTGGTGTCGATATGGCACTTTTTGCAAACGATGCGTGTGGACAGCCAATTCCATGGGAGCACTGCTGTCCATGGATGTACTTTGATGGAAAATTATTCCAGACCAAGCTCATCAAAGCAAGCCGGGAGAAAGTTCCGCTCATTGACCTCTGTGATGGTCAGGTATGTAGTTTCAGAAGTGTGACAGTATAAAGTGTTCCAGATTTTCAGAAGTGTTAGATGTGGTTGGTTTATCAGTCACTTACTTCATGTGCCATCTCTCTACTTTTAAAAGAGAAACATGAGGTGAGTGGCTAATAAGTATTTTTCAGCTCTGTTTACTCTTCTATCTCTTGTTGATGATTGAGATAGCATTTTGGTAGATCTGGAAAAAGTAAAATTACTTAAATTTTAATTTCTTTTTTGTTCTCTGTGGAAACTGAAACATGAATGCAATTGCGATGTAACGAGCAACTTATTCGATGGGTCAGTGTAGCAAAACTGTGCAAAGGACTGAGCTGCAATGGTTTTAACAGTGAAAGAAGATTTGTGATTTCTAACTTGCTTTACAGACTGCAAAGTCATTCTTGCAGTCCTTAAGCTCAAAATCTTTTCGCATTTCTTATGACCATCTTAAAATACAAATTAATTAGGGTTTTTTGTTGTAATCAAATCATGTGTGACATTATTTAACTATGAAAACAGGAAACTGATAAAAATCAAGTTTACTGAATGACCAAAACTCTTTTTTTTTTTAACTTTCTGAGAGGTATGAAATCTTAGCAAAACAGCTTACATCTTCTTATTTCTGACTCAAGGGAAGCTGCTCACAGATTAAATTTTGATGATGGCTGTGGTCCCTCTCAGGCTTGTTAGCCTCCAGGCATGCGTTAGCCTTTTACGTAGACTTTATTTCGCAGTCCAGGTTTATGATGATTATTCTGCTTAAAGTAAAGGCTGCATTAAGTGTTCAGGAGACTATAGACAGAGGTTTCTTAGTTCCTTTCAGGAAAACCCTTTTCAACTTGTTAACTCTGTCTGTGTTACTGACTTCTAAACTGTCTCAGTATTTAGACTCTCATGTCTCTACCGATACATATCTTCTTGTGAACAATTCGACTTTCACTGAAGTATTAGTAGGTATACAAGTCAGATTATTGTGATTTTCTAGCTAGCTTTATGGAAGTTGTTTGCAGTAGTTATCTACTCTTCTATTATTTTACTTTCTTCTTTGAATTTGTTGTGTAAATGTAGCTTTATGCAATTGAAATCGGAATTTTAACATCTCTTTGTGACCTTCTCTTTATTCGTAGGCTGAGCAGGCAGCCAAGGTTGAAAAGATGCGTCAGAGCATCTTAGAAGGATTAAATTTCTCCAGGCAGAACCATCCTCTCCCTTTCCCACCTCCACCTGCCATGCCTTTCTATCCAGCTTCTATGTATCCTCGACACTTTGGGCCAGTCCCACCACCTCAGGGCAGGGGGAGAGGCTTTGCTGGTAAGTGGTTGGAACAGCGGTGTGAAACATGTTGGTGTGAAGCATTACCTTGTGTTTCATGTTCCCAAAACTATGAACTGATTTGTCTGTTCCATTTCATAGGAAAAATACATAAAAGCAAGTGGTTGGCATATGTTGTCACGTGCCAATCACTGTATTTTGGGTTTACTTTTATTAACCATAGCCTAGCAATACGGAATGTTTTGTTTTGCTGCATATTTCCATCAGGATTTTTAGTAACTGCGCCAGATCAAAATATTTTTACCACTATTGTATGAAACAGAAAAAAGAGGAATGGATCAACACTGGATGATGTGAAAAGGCTCTTATTTGCTCTGTACGTTGCTTCAAAACGTTTATATTTATCAGTATTAACAACGCCTAAATTAATGGACATAGTTTACCTGTCAGGGTCGAAGACAACCTTTCCTCCTCCCTACCCCTCGCTGTTTTGCTACAGTCATTTAACCGTTGGCACCCTTGAGTGTAAATACTGATACAACCATTCCAGGCTGTTTCTAGAATTATTCCTTTTCTCAGAATCTCTCTGGTACCAAGGCCCATAGGTGTATTGATGCTGGACTTTGGGAGCAAGACATTCCTGGGGTGCCACAACTGTAGCCATCAGAGCTCATTGCCAAAAAATTGTCGCAAGCCTTTACAATGCTCGTTATGCCGTAGAAGTTGGGATGCCCATTGCAAACCCAGGTTAAAGGCCTGTTGTTTGGATAAGAGACCCTGTGCTCGCTAAGGCAGCGGGACATCTTTGGCCAGGGCTTCCTTGGCAGCAGTGGCTTGCTCCCACGCAGCATCGCCTGCAGGAGCCCTCCCTGCTGACTCCAGAAGAGCGGAAGGAGGCAGCAGCATCTCTGCTAGGGGTCTTCCCAGATGCCTGGCCCCCTCACAGCTTTTCCCCTGTCTTTCTTTACCCTGGGTCTAACAGGAGTCTATGGCTTCGGAGGCCCTTATGGGGAAACAGTAGCCACAGGCGCTTACCGGGCCTTCCGGGTGGCGGCAGCGGCAGGACACTCCGGAGCCTTCTCTGGCAATGACAGCAACAGGACTAGCAAGTTTCAGGGCGGTAATTATACCCAAAACCCTTTTCTTAGAGCTTCTGGCAACAGCTTCCTTCACTTTACGGTTTGGTCTGAGGCTTTCCTACTGACTGCCGGTCTCCCTTTCTCCCTTAACTGTCTCGGCTGTCCCTCTCTAGAGCCTGCCCAGGCTGCTGTCCGTCCGCTCTGCTCTCCCAGGCGCTCTCCCCAGGTCCCTGCCGCAAGCCCCCTCGGCGCCAGCCTCTCTCACGCCTAGAAACCCTCCTCCGAACACAAGATAGCCCTTAAACCTAAAGAGACGGTCTGTCTCCTGCGCTTCAAAATGCGAGGGTGGGATCTGTAATCAGCTGAACTTTTGCCTGACTGTATTAACAGTTATTTTCTAAAATTTGGGGACAGTTGAGCTTTTTGCAAAAATGACCCAACGTAGAATTGACTGACTTCGGTGTTACTACTAACTCATTCTTCGCTGTCACCAGTGTCAGCATGGACACAGGCATGAGAGTTACTTACCTGCCTGTGTGTCTGTTGCTCATCTCCCGTACGAGGTGGAATGATGGAAACCCGTTAATTCCAATCCCCTGTTAGGGTTAAATTTTTCCAGTTTTTTAGCTGTTCTTTCTGGCCTCTGAGCTTTTATCCTAAGAGCAAACATATCTCTAATGCTTCATTGTGTGAATAACTTTACCCTTGTAAACAAAATGCATTTGAAGCTGAAAGACTTGTACAGGGAAGTATGAACCATTTTGACTTTATCAGTAGTTTAGTTCCCAGTGTATTAACATTTGAAGACTAATCGTGGCTGCATAAATGTTGTGTTTTGTAACTGTTTAAGTTCTGATGGTCTTACCAGTAACATGTGGCTCAGTTGCACTCTACTAGGTTTCTTCAAATACATATGTTTTGCCCCAGAGTTGATTTTTAAGGGCAAAACAGGTGTAAAGATAGGAGCAACCTGAATAGAATATAAATTCCCATTTTAGACAATTGCAACTTTAGCTGCTTTCATGGTAAGGGGAGGATAAACCTACCTTTTACACGCAGATCAGTTTAAATGCTATAATATTTTTATAACAACTTAGTACAAGTAATTCTGCTTAGGAAGTTATTTATAGCAGTTATAATCTGTGTGCTTTATGCTGATGTTTGGTGTTCACTGAAATCTTAAAGTGCCTTTAAATCTGCAAAAACTACTTCATTAGGAATGCAGGAAACAAGTAATCTTCAGTTAGTTTGTAAAATTTCACTTCAGTTTCTTAATGCTTATCTAAAGTATATTTTCAATTACTGAAGCTGAAGTACTCTTGCAAGATCATTTTTTCTGCAAAATTCATATATTTTTAAAAAAGGGAAAAGAAAGACTCTTGGAGTTATAATACTTCTGAAAGACCACAAAATGAGAAATAATTTCCCAGTATCAAAAGAGGAGACTGTATGTGTGAGAAAACCTGGGCAAACAAGTTGTCCATTAATTTGTAACTTTAATGTTAAGATTGTGAAGATCAAGGTTTGGTTTTGCTTTTATGTGCAGGAGTCCAACCTATTCCTTCTCAGGGAGGGAAACTTGAAATTGCCGGCACTGTAGTCGGCCATTGGGCTGGAAGCAGACGTGGACGAGGGGGTAGAGGGCCATTTCCTCTGCAGGTTGTTTCTGTGGGAGGACCAGCGAGAGGGTAAGTGTGATCTTGCAGAAGGTACTTTTCATATGTCATTTAATGATTGAGGAAAAAAGTGGAAAAAAGGTGGAAAAGTTGGAGGCATTAGAAACTGCATACAACACATTTTAGGACACATCAGGTAAATTATGCACATTGTGTATTCAAGAAAAGCATTTACCTTCTTTTAGATGTTTTTAATCAGTTACTCAGATGAGTATAAGCATTTTTACGTGCAGATAAAATTCATACTCTGATATATAGATCTGCACATACAGACTGGATTGTTTGGCATGAGGAAATGACCTGGGGGCTTTCTCTGACATGAAATCAATAAATACGTTATACTTGATCAAAAATACCGCAGCACTCAATTGCTTTCTTTGTCATGGTAGAACAGTTGTTAAGAAGTATGATAAATTTTTTTATAACTTCATTGTGTAATTCTTCTGTGAAGCAGAAAACGCCTGAAAGACATTTCTAGGTTTAAGAGTTCTCTGCTACAGTCACGATGGGAGATGTGCTTAAAGAATATTAATTTCTTCAGGTCTTCCACTTCATTTCACCACAGCTGAAAGGTGTGGTGAAATATTACAGGTGCATAACACTTCTGAAAAAGAAATAGTTTGTTATAAAAATATCTAGTTCTTTACTTTTAAGATTGTATTTTTTCCATAGGCTTAATTGTTCTGTGCCCTACTGAACTGGCTTATCATCTTAATTAGGATTGTATCTATTACAGAAGACAGTCTCAAAGTAATGTGATTTATATATTATATCTGTCTTTAACTATATTAAAGGAATGGAGTAAAGTAGGTGTATTTAAGCCATCTTGAGCAAGGAAGCAGGAGTCGGAAAGAATAAGTCTGAACTGCATGAATTCCTCTCTATTCATTAATTTAATCAAACATATACCTATAAAGCATACTGCTAAAGTCAGCAAGAGCTGTTGGAATGCTTGTCTTGGACTGAGTGAAGAAATGGTTGGATCTGAAGCCCTGGGAGAATGGGAGCAGGGGGAGAAGCGAGAGCTGCTGGTGTGGGTGCAGGGAGAGGTAAAACCAGCAGAAACAAAGATTAAAAAGTTCAGCAGTAGAAAACAACATTGGTGTAAGAGCAGAGCTGACACCTTCAGGGGAGTACATTTAGGTGGGAGCATATTCTTTAGAATGAGGTTGTTGCCAAAACGTAAGCATCTGGTGTTGGTTTAGATGCTTCAGACAGCTGTCAGCTAACTGTGCAGCCTGGTGGGGTCCGTGGGTGCCTGTGCTCTCCCAGAACAGCAGCTGGACACCAGGGCAGTAAGCTGCGTGACGAGGCACCGGGCTCCTTTGGGTATTTTAATCTTAGTTCTCAGTTTCAGTGGATGAAATACCTAAGTTAAATGGTGAAAAGCGTTACAGGTGTGGTCATACATTTGGTTTTTTCATCAGGCTCCACAACCAGAAGAATCTGGCTTACTGTAGAGCTTATTACTTTTCTTCAGCTAAATGCACTGACTGCAGTACTGTTTGCGGAAAATGTCAGGATAATTTATGGCGTCATACTCAAAAACTGCTGTCTGACTGAGTGATGATCTGGAGACACCTTCAGGCTCAGACCTGGCTTACATTTGTGTATAACATTGACGTCCTTCACAGGATAGCAGTTCCTCTATTTTCTGAAGAAGCAACTACATGAATTTATGCAGTCGCCAACAGCTAACACTGGCCAGTCCTAAACAGAGTCTTCCTTATCAGGGAAGCAGTCAAATCACTAAAAGGGTGATGTTGCTCCATTAAGTACCTTATGACACATAAATACCGTTCTCCAAAGTAGTTTTTGAGTTAGGAACTGAAACATGTGACACTTCCTTTTTGTCAGATGTACTGTCTTTGGGCAGTTAGGTTTGGGTGCAAGATGTTACCTGAAAGAGAGAGGAAAACTGTCAATGCCAGATCTTTCTGTCTCCATCAAAATCATAACTGATGTTAAATTCTCACATGTACAGTTAGTAGAATTAGGCAAAGAGGGGAAAACTACTGCAGCCGGCTTATGTGTTTGTTGTGTCAGTTGATACTAAAAATAAAACCAAGTAGGAAAACACACTGATGTTAGTGTTCAGTGTAAAGACAGGTATTTTAAAGATTGGGGTCCGTGTTGGCAGGTGCTCTTTCCTACTGAAGAACACCACTAGGAAACTCCACAGTATGTTGTCTGCAACTTATCACCTGGTCCTGCAGACCTCTGTTTCAATTTTTTATCTGTTTCAGAAGAGGGGATCATGTCAGGCTTATTTACACCATTGTCTCTTGTCTCTGTGTAACAGTAAACTTGGATGTTGTTCTTAGCATGTAAAATTATACTAGCTGCTTTTTATTGGCTTTGATCCACTAATAGGTTTAGTGTGATTTTTCCGAGTAGGAAAGATCTTACTCAGCTCTTTGAAGGGCACACTTTTACTTTGTAAAAAAACCAGCAAATGGGATAGGTAAGCCTAATTAAAATCTTTGGAAAGAATGCAGTGAGAGTTACTCGGATATAAAACACAGTTCCTACCTATTTATTCTTTGCTGTTACTTTTAAATCCCGGTAGTTAATTTTTTCTTATTTAATGTGGGAATTTGCAGTGTGTGTGAACAGCCTTGTGTGGCACAGATCAGTGCTTGTCCACCGAGTCAGATCAGCGTAACTTAGTTTTTGCAGCACAGCAGCAGAGGTGGGAGCAGAGCACCTCCTCTTCAGGTGTCTTTCTGTACAGCCCTTGCTGGCATACAGGGATTGTCAAGTAGATGGAAAATGAGATACGGTTGAATTGCAGCTGTCTTTTGATGCCAGAATGGCAAACTGGGTGATTTCAGCCCACACAGCTTAGGGCTGGATGCAGGCCTGGACCTGAGCAGCACCTGGCTGTTCTGTGCCAGCTTCAGGGGGGGTCCATTTTCATGCTGGGATCTCCTGCTATCAGGCAGGATTTGGAGGAGAAGTAGAGCAATCATGTATTTCTAATATAGAAAAGAAAAATAATGTCTAGTTAAGAAGTAGTCTTTGACATAATGATAGGAAGTTGTTTCTGCAATTGTTGGAATTAAAATAGTTTTAGCTGAGTGAAAGTTTGTTTTGATCTGATCTAATCTTTATTGAATCAAATCAAAAAGCCACCACCTGATGTGTCCTGGTTGGAAGCCTCCATTTGAAAGCATCCCAACTTGATAAATTGCTACATGTCAGATACGGGTGAAGCCTCCTTTTTTCCCTCAGGTTCCTAGATAATTTTGTATTCTCCCATCTAAACAAGCAATTTTGTATTTTGCCTTCCTTTCTTTTACCTGATTTCATCTGTCTAGCATGTGTATATAGGAAAGTATTATTAAATAGGAGAAATGACCTTATAAGTGGTTCAAATTGCTTGCCTATTTTTTTAAGGTAAAGGTACTTTGAGCTTTGTTTTTAAAGCACTGTAAGGATAATTTGATGCTTTGATAATGTTTCTGCAAATACTTGAAAGTACTCATTATTGTTTCTGTAGAAATAAAATATAGAAATAGTAATTTTATTGCAACAAAACCAGAATGTTCATTGGGTTCATACACTTGCAAGCTGTAGAAGCTTGTAATTCTGAATTAGTTAGCCACATTCCTTCTTTAAAGAAATGTAAATGTTATTCACTAAACAGTAAAGCTAGGGAAAACGAAATCATCCAGCAAAATAAAATGTAAAATAGTTTTAAACAAAGTTGATATGTATTTTTTCTTTCTTCCTTTTCCTCAAAACTTGCAGGCGTCCTAGAGGAGTTATTTCCACTCCAGTGATAAGAACTTTTGGAAGAGGCGGAAGGTACTATGGGAGAGGTTATAAAAGCCAGGGAGCAATTCAGGTAATAAAGCCATGTGCCTGACTTCAGAACACTCTAGTTTACAGGCTAGTATGATATGGACTTCCAGACCAGCTAATATTGACAAGCACAACTTTAAAAGATGAGTTTTTCTTACAATGATCCTTGCCTACATGTTGAAGCTGTAAGCTGCAAAGCCAGTGATGGATGACAGGCTAGTGTTGCATCTCAATTATAAACAAACTTGGACAAGAATGTATGTTGATATGAAGGCTGTGCCTACACAGCTCTAACCAGCTGTAGGAGTAGAAGAAAATTTAGGAAAGTGGGAGAAATACAAAGCTGAGACAAATTAGCCATTTCTATTCCCACCTCTACTCTTTCCCAGTTTCTTTTCTGGGACCATAGTCCAACCTCATGAAGAAAAATTAGTAGCAGTAGAAGAATCTTTGCTGCTGGATGACTCCAAATATAAGAACTTACTCTAAACTTTTAGGAAATAACAGACCAGTCTTTGCCTCCATGAGCACACAATTTCATTTTTGATAACCGCGTATGAAGCGACTGTGGATCGTGGGGTTTGGCTTTTCCATGGATCCTTTAAATACAGCTGAAGCAAACTACTGTTTCATGTTAAATGCCAGTTGCTTCAGAGTTTTTTCTTCCCTTTTCTGTTGTTCTTGCTGCTATGCAGTTTTGAATGTTGATGCAAGTCCCAGTGGTAAAGGATGAGTGGGTAGTAAATAAGTGGAAAACTTGCACAATAAATATATTATATGGATGTGCAATTTGTCACGGAGACATTAGTATATAAGAGCAGGGGGATGTTTGCAGATATCAGGCAGTAAGAGAAGGAATGTTCTCCAGTGGATTAATGAAGCCAACTATTAACTTTAAGAAAAACTTGCTGTGTTCTAGGTGTAAAAATTCAAATATTTCTCCTCCTTGTTAAATTTCTGTGTACACACATTATCTATGTCTACACATGTACCTATGTATTTGAAACTTTACATCTTTTACTTTAAATATATAGTATCTAATTTCCAAGTACCTTAACCGATGGAATATGGAAGCCCTGAAAAGGAGCTTCCAAATATTCTGGGCTTACTGCAGGTTTACACATGTAAATGTAGCTCAGATACCACCTGTGGGTGGATGGTAGATAGTCTTGACAGACAGCGATTTTGGTTAGTCACATTTTATTAACGATACGTAGTTTGGATGGTAAATACTTGTGACCACGAGAATCTGGGTCTAAAATTGTGCCTGTGATGGGGAGAAGATAAATGGCATTTTCTTATTGACTGGTTCTGAGCTCGTGGGATTTTACAGTCATTGAGTCGCTATAGAATGTGTTCCTTTAACAGGAAAAGAAAAAAGGTTAATTGAAATGCCACGTGGCAGGGAGAACTTGGGAAATTTAATGCAGGAGTAGATTTTGATACCCTGTTACAACTAAGTGGCAACAGTGTACTTCCCTGTCCTACAAACCTGGGCGGTTAAGGAAAAAGTGCCTATGCAAGGCCAGGTTCAGCCGTGTATTTACACCAAGTAAGATCCTCCCTGTATTGGTACTCGTTATGAGGCGATACAAAGGAAGGTCAAAGAATCTTACTGAAATAAGCCATTTGTATGTATCAAACATAAGACAGACCTGTTTTTTTCCCAAGGTGTGACCTTGCACTCTTGGTCTGGAAAGAAACAAAACTATGTATTTAATCTAAAACTTAACACTTTGTGAGGCCTGTAAAGAAGTACATTTACACACATGGGATAAATACTCTTCGTTCTCATGTGCCAGTCATATACCTATGCAATGTTACTGCAGAATTCTTTGTGATTTTCTGAATAACAAAGTTTGTGATCCTGATGCTAGAGAGTTCTTACTCACCTGGATAATCTTTCAACAATTCAGAAAAGTGCTAGCCATGCTGTTTCTAGTAGGTGAAGGTGAAGATTATTACACTCTAAAACTGTTTGTTACTGTTTGAGGTGTATAAAGATGTCCGTGTCTGAAGTCATTTCTTAGGACTTTAACAGCGTGACAGAGAAGTATGTTGCTTCTCAGCAACCCAACCTACTTATTTTGTTTTTTGTTTAAAGCCTATTATATTTCTGGAACACTGAGTTTCATTGTTGCAGATACTTAAGAACTAAATATATGTCCTAATGCTGCATAAATCTGTTTTTTATTGCTATATTCAGTCTTGTAAGATTGTACTATATGCTTTTCGTATGAAGTCACTTTCCTAATTGCAGAAGCATATAGACTAGTATAGATAATATTGCATGATACTTTTGCACTTCTTTAAAAATTGTCTGAAATAAGTTTTGGTTTGTATTTGAATAACATGTAATCATATAATTAAATTATAACGTATATGAACCAAGAAGCAGAGTTAAGCTGTATATTGATTCTCAGTTTGATGTTTCCAGACATTTCTGTAGGTCTTACATTTGAAATAACTGAAGCATCAAAATTAGAAAAGGGCATTTTATCACAAGAGCATCGGAAGGCATGGCTAGAAGGCACTCAGAAATCATGAAAACTCTTTCTCATCTGTGCTGTGCTGTTTATTTTTATTTTCTACACCACTTCATATCTCAGCAGTACATAGTACTTGGTATCCACTTGTGATACTTTTGCACACTGCATGCTGCCTATTAATAGTGTCATTGTAACAGATTGTAAATATATAGCAGTGGTTCTTCAGTAATTTTCTTCTTTTTTTAAAAAATAGGGCAAACCTCCTTATGCTGCTTCAGCAGAAGAAGTAGCCAAAGAACTTAAGTCAAAATCAGAGGAATCTAAATCCTCACTTGTGTCTTCAGATGGATCCCTGGCTGAAAATGGAGTTGTGAATGAGGAAAAACCAGCTTCCCAGATGAATGGGAATACAGGAGACATCAGGGCTTCCAATCAGTCTGAAAGTGCCTTGAGTAATGACTCTAAAATGTGCAATACAAATCCTCACTTAAATGCACTAAATGCAGACAGTGTTTGCCATAAAGATGATACTCTTGAGGCCACTGTCTTAAAAAAAGAAGAGTAAACTTATTTTTTATAGAGGGTGAAGGATGTTGGGAAGGGTCAGGATTAGGAATATCTGGAAAGAAAGAGAGCCTACAGTTACGTACATTTTTTCCTTTCCGTAAGAGAAAAATGAGGACTTTGGAAATTCGGATCCCTCTTTGATGTCAGAGATTTAAACAACACATTTTTAGTTTTAACCAGTTGTAGTCAAAATGCTACAATAAAACAAAAAAGAAAGAGAATGAAGAGCATTTGACTCCCGCACTTAAAATGAAGTATACATAAAGTTTAAACTGGTTATGACAAAAGCTTGTAGTTTTGTTTTTTGAAATATAAAGAAAACAAATTTTGGCAGTCTTTAAGTATATATAGCTTAAAATATAATTTTTAGTACTTGGCACCATATGTATGCCATTATATTTGATTTTGCATTACTGTGTCACAATAAAGCTTTCTTTAAGGCTTTGATTTCATGATTATGGGGGGAAAAAGGCACAACCACAGTTTTTTCTTTCTTAAATTTCATCACCGTTGATGTGGTTCTTTTGTGTTAAAATGTGCAAACTATCGAAACTAAAAATTATAGAGTAATATTGCAGTTCTGCTGATTTTAAATATACATCATACATACTTTACAAGCAAGTTAAATGGAGATAAACTTGAAATCATAGAAGATGCAAATGACCTTTCAAAATAAACACAATGTGTTCTGAAACTTTTTGTGACTAATACCATGCATCCGTGATCAATGAACTATGTGGTTTTGAATCAGACGTAGACCATTAGTACTACTATTTGAGCTAAACTTCTGCATGGTTCATAATTTTTAAAGTGTGTAGTTAATATTATGCATGTTATTGTCCTCTTTCTTCCATTCTTACAAGTACTGTGCCCATTTGCAAAACAAAAAGCTAATAATCAGTAATAGTCCTATAAAAGATGTTAACTATGTTTAGTCATTGACTGATCTTGCTCTAACCTTAAAATTTTGTGATTATTGACCTCTGTTGCATTTATTCTAAAACTTAAAAAAAAAAAATTATCTAGCCGTTTTGAATATCAACGTTACCCTGGTGTACTCATTGCTGTATGCATTATTGTTCTCTGTTGCTGTTTTATGCCTTCATATTAGCAAATATGAAATTCTGTGAAAAACAAAAAAAAAGCTTTGATCTTCAAAAAAAAAAAAAGTACCCCCCTTCTGTAGCAGGAGACAAATGGCTTGTTCTTGAGAACTTTCCCATCAAGAATTTAGTATAAGCAAATATACCTGTATCATTTTGATGTTTTTGTTAGTGTTTCCAAACTTAATGTACTTCAAAATCAGAATCATTTCTTTATATTCGTTTTCATATAATTCTCCTGATGCTCTTCATCACACATTAGTGATCAGAAATGAGGTGTAATTCCCCATTCCCTGCCCGCAAGAGCTAAGTAGGTATCTTAATGTAAGTTGAAGGGAGTTCTGCCCCAACTCATGGATTGTGCAAGAATGAACTACTGTTGGGTTTGATTGGTTGTAGATGGATTGTGGTGTGGTGTATTTGAAGGCTATTGAATGCAACTTACAGTGCTTAATAAAAATCTTTATTCTTTTAGTATAAAATACTGTATGCCTTTTTTGTCAAATATTTTTTTAATTAACATGTTGTAAATAAAAGTTTTCCTATGCCCAAATAAAGTGATTGAGTTAGCAGACTACATGATGTCCTCCCAAAAAACGGAGCAGGAAAACACAACTGTTACACGCTGCTGCTGTCGGGGGATGCCGCACTTGATCGGAGTGATGCTTTGTCCTCTTTTATTCTGTGCAGCTGCTTCACTTGTCCACGCTTAAATGCAAGATGGTTAATAAGATGCAAGTAAACCAAATAACAGACACAGTTGTTTAAAGAAGAAAAAGGCCAACCGCACGTGCTCGCAGGGTTTGAAATACAAGACGATCGACAACGCCCGTCTCTCGGCTCCTCACAGCTGAGAATATGTGATTCCATTATGCAGTTTTCTCTATATCATGGATCGTGCTCACATAACATGAGGAGTTGTAAATGTATACCTTGGTTTGTATCAGGAGAGCTTTTTTGCCTGGGCACACCCTCATCTGCTGTTTCTATCTGACTGTTCATCTGTTTACTCGAGTGCCTGACGTGCGTTAAGAACAGGCTTGCCCTGAGCCGTTTTGATCTTGTGTTGCATCTCCGTTGCAGCTCTGCGCGCGGGGTGTTGATGCGTGTATTGCACAGCTGTGTTTTGTGCAGATGACAGCAGTCGGTCTTCCTCTCTCCCCCCAGAGTCAAAACAAGCTGGAGAGGAGCTGGTGTCACAGCAGCTGCCCAGGGGATCCCACTGTCGAACTCTGGTGGGATTGTCTCCCTTCCTGCCCTGCACTGATGCCACATTATTTGCCCCATGTTAGAACTTCTCTGTTCTGGAAATACCCAACCTCTTGGTTCTGGTTGAAGGTTCAAGGTACCAGTTGCCCTCTTTCCAGCAGTTTCACTTTTCTAGCATAAGCCGGTTACTGGCGTGGAATAAACAGTATCGACAAAAAGAAACATGCATGGGAGATGTGCCACCTGCCGCGAGTGTACTGACTTCTTTCCTCAGTGTAACTATGCCAGCAAGGTGTTTATTTTTGTGGGCAGCCAAAGTGCAACTAAAACTAGGATGTGAAAGTACAGCAAAGTAACTAGTTCGTTGGCCCAAATGCAGGGTGCTGCTTTTATGTTTTCTGGAAATCATGGTGCAAAAGTTTGGCTTGCATGACATACGTGTACTTGACCCGGAGCACGTATTTTCTTTGTGGCCCATTTAAACCCCTGCCATTGCCCTGGGGAGGCTGAAGCCCGGCTCCTTGGGCAGAAGCTACACCAGCGTGGGAGTGGGACAAGCCTTCAGCTGTCGGTAGATGCTAACAGAAGTAGTGGTGGGGACATCTTACAGGTACCAGAGTTGCCTGGTTCCCTGCCTGGGAACGTCGCTGTCAAACTCAGAACCAACATCGGGTTTATTTTTTGCTCTCTGCGACGGATGCGTGCAGCAGCGGGTGCTCGGCTGAGCGAGGACAGGTAGGCTGGGGGTGGTGTGAGTGCTACTCTTTGAATCTGCACCCTCGGGGGCAAGCGCCGGGCTGCCTGTCTTCCCTCCTATCCCAGGTAGCTTCCTGCAGGAAATAAGGTGCATTTTGAATGAATTAAGCCCTCTTCCAAAGAGTTAAACTGACTGGAAGCTGTGATCCTGCAGAATGGCCAGGTATTGCCTGGGCTTACTCCTGAAGAGCCTTTCGCACGTGAGTTTATACTCTGGGCAGATATGTCCTGTAACGCGCCATGTCACACAGACCGTCTTAACGTGCTAATAAAATAGTTCTTGTTTTTTAGTCACCGATGACCCGTGTGCAGGTAGGTGGCCTGCGCCTGCTGGAGCAATACCCCTGAGCACGGGGGCACGGCTGCTGCTGCTGACGTGTGTCACCAGGGGTCCCCTCTACCGGGGGTGGGGGGGTGGGGGTAGACTTTTCATGTGTTGCCAAAAAGTTTCCTTGTTAGTGACCCAGAAAAAGGCCTTGGGGGACCGAGCATGGAGGCTGACACCGGCTCCTTGCTGCAAAGTGGGTCTTGCACCTCAGCGCACCCCTGCAGGTGCAGCGGCTGGAATAGGTGCCGGGGGGGCCTGGGGGGTGTGTGGTTCATGTTATTTATAAAGAGCGTTTAATGGGGTCTTATGATAAATGATCTTTTTTATTTCCAAAGTGAAGAGTGGTACAAATAAAGATGATGGCTCCCGGACCTCTCGGAACAGAACAGAAAATTTTAGGATGGAGTAGAATTAGAATAGAATGGAAAACAGAACAGAAAGAAAAAAGAACAGAAAATAGGATAGGACAGGACAGGATAGGGTATTTCAGCTGGAAGGGGCCTACATCAATCATCTAGTCCAAGTGCCTGGCCAATTCAGGGCTGCCCAAAAGTTAAAGC
>JAVJGJ010000047.1:5305401-5334289 GCA_035590215.1 Microhierax caerulescens | reverse complement strand
CCAGACGCCTGCCAGGCAGCCCCGGGCGGCCTCCGCCGGGTCCCCGTGCCGGCGGGCGGCCGTGCGGGCTGTGCGGGAGGGGGGCGATGGAGCGCTGCCTCTCCTTTGCAGCGATTCTCCTCGCGTCATAAAAGTGTAAAAAGTGAAATTAAAATCTGGTAAGTCACTTGGATGGGCGCTTGGGGTGGCAGGGAGCCAGCGAGGTTAAACCCTGGCTGTTCGATTTAACCAGCTCCGGGAGTTCCCCCCCGCCCCCCCCTCCGGAGGCAGGGTGGGCCCCGGGGGCTAGGCCCGGCTTCCCCACGCTGCCCGTGTGCCCAGCACAGAAAACTTCGCCGTGGCGCTGGGCATGGTGCGCTGCCCGTTCTTGGAAGAGCTGTGTGGAAACATGGAGCGAAATACCGAAATCAGTAACTTCCAGCGCGGGTGCTGGCTGGGGGGTGCCCTGCACGAGGGGCTCTGGGCGTGAGAGCTGGGCACGGGGGAGGCCGAGGTAGATGCTGGAGGGAAGCCTCAGGTGCTGTGTGCTTGGAACTGGGAACGCTTAAGGACATGGAAAAATCAAGATTTTCATGCCAAGTGGTGACAGAGAGGGTTCATGAAAAGAGAAAACAGCAAAAGGGGTCGGTGGCCCGTGCGCAGTGGTGAATCTTGATCAAACTGATGAAAAGAGGTTAGTTGTAACTGATCAAGGAAATTATCATTTTGTCGGCAGCTCAGGGGCGGTAACTTGTGTGCGCACAAAGAAAGGTATTTAGTTTTGTGGTATAAAGAGACAGAACGGAACTGGAGCTCTGTTGCAGGGGGGTTGTACCCTTTTTGCTTAGCTCACAGTAAAAAAAAAAGCAACAGAGGTTGATTTTGAGGTATAGAAACCCCAGATTGCTTCTCGCTGTGTCAAAACCTAAGGTATAGATCACCTGAGTGATCTAGCAGAAAACAGCTTATATATGTCTCCGTTTGCTCTTCTTGGTATTACATGAATAAATAAATATTCAACAAAGAAAAATAAAAATCAGGATTTAATTGTATAAAATTATCCTGTCTCTCTCCTAGACACCTGAAGCACTAGTAGCATTAATGTTTATATAGAAACTGTACTGTAACCAGAAATAAGCAAGTGTGCAAAGCTGCATACTATTAAGGAGGCTTGCCCAGTTTTTTAATTGTTTGATCATACTTACATCTCTTTTTAATGTGATGTACACTGCATTTCAGAAAAAAAAAAAAGTGTCATTTCCATTTTGTATTTTTTTAGAAGCAGATCAGGTATTTTCATGCTTCCTTTCTGATGGTAGTTCCCCAATATTTAAGGAAATGTTTTTCACAGGTTTATTCGTGTAGCAGTCGTAGTCTCCCTCACGTCTGAGATTGGGTCACATCTCTGCAGTGACTTCAGCAGTTTTGATGGTAAATTTATGTTATACAAATATCAAGCGTATGTTAAACTTATTTAGTGTGGTTTAGAAGGTGGAAATGGGGAGATGCTGGACGAGCCACACGTCGGATGAGCGCTTTCCGGACCACCACTGAGCAGTCAGCAGTTTGCTGACACACTGCTGGCTACAGTTTGGAAATCGGTGCTCTGCATTGCTTCCCTGGACAAGTGCCAGAGGGTCTGAGATCTGGGGTTCTCAGGGGCTTTTAGCTATCACTGATGGGTTTTATTATCCTTTTTCAGGGAGGATTTATCTTGTGAAGTGGTATTAGATCTTCCCGTAGAAATCATTAGTTAGTCCCGAGAAACGTCCAGGTGGTCCCTCGCTGCGGGATCTGAGCTCCTGTGTGGCGGGGAAGGCGGCACCTCGGCGCACTGGCTGCTCTTGCCTGGGCGCCTGTCATCGTTGCGATCTCAGGCTGGCACGCAGTGGAGTTGCTGCATTAGACCGTATGGCTGAATTGACACATATGCCTGATAGGTTTCATAGGCAAGGATTAGGCATCTGCGTTGATTTTATAGGTCGGTAGCCTTTGGTAGTCTTTCCTGTGTGGTGTTGCTGGTCTGTAGGAAGAAAGAGTAAAGAATTTGTGGTCATTAGCCCAGTTCCTTTCTTTCTGAAAGCCTTCTGAGCCCCTCTGCTGCAACTCCATATGTTACCCGTCATCAGAGACCCTTAGACACCATTTATGAAGTATGTTGAGCCACCAGTATGTTTACAAAATGCTGTTTGTGACTTCTTGTTAGATTTTTGTGCTTTCTGTTTGCCTGAGCAGCTTCAGACAAGCAGCTTCAAGCTGGGTCTGGAGAGGGTGGAGGTGATCTTACAGGCAAAAAGAAAGTAACGCTGAAGCAGACAGCGGGGTTGCTTGACTCCTCATTTTGTAAAGACCTTACGTTCTTTGATGTGGCTGTTTGGTGTAACAAAAGCCCATACACCTCAACTGCTTCTAATCCATCGCTGTAAAAAGCCAATCTCAGTGCTGGATGCTCTCCTGGCTCCTCCACTGTTCTGTTGTGGTGCATGTGTTATGGCCTCCCTCTTGGGTCCCTTCTTGATGAGGAGCTTCTGGCATTGTTCCACATGTTACCCAGCAACAGGACTTCAGGCAGCAGCAATAGCTGGGGTTGTAGGCACCCCTCTGCCGTAAAGCCTGTTGGTATGAGAGATGGCTCTTTGGACTCAGAGAAGGCCAGGAGAGGAGGAAGACGGAGTTGCATCGTGTGCTGATGGGTGAAGAAGCTGAGAATTGACAGGTGCCTAGGCAGTAGGTTGCTCTGCTCCCTCCTCTGCGGGCCTGGCCAGGTAACTGGCTTTGGGCAGGCAGTGCTGCAGGCTGGAGGAGATATTTTCTGCGCTGTGTACCGTGCACCGTGCTGGCTTGCATTTAATGATGGGACAGGATGGTTCACCGGCTTGGTGGAGCAGTTTGGCCGAGGCACATTGCTTGAAGGGCACCACCTTCTCCTCCACTGGTGGTGCTGGTTGTGATCTGGGAAGCTGTGTGGGGTTTGGAGCTGCCTGCTTCAGGGACACCCCCTGCTCCTAAGCACCTTTGCTGCAGCTGAAAGCAGCTAGGGTAGGTCCACTGACAGGTTGTGAATGTAAGCTTCTGAGGGCTGGAAGAAGTCTTATTTAACAACAGGTCTCTTACGTATCTCACCTACTATGGGAGTGTTACAGAACCTAATATTCAAGGCAAGGCAAGTCCTTTTCTACCAGTTTGTTCAACTAGAAATCTGTACTTGGTTATTTATTACAGCTGCAGGTGAAGGAAGGTCAATTGTTTTTTTTCTCTGCAGTGGATATTTTTTTACCAGTTCTTACAACATAGGATGGGATCACACAATCACTTCCTAAATAAATTAACAGGTGTTACTTGTATTTGGTTTTCTACCCTATGTGTATTTAAACTTTGAAACTTACTGTCCCAGGCATAGCTGAAGTATGTATCTTAGTAAAATTACAAGTTGGCTTATCTAGAAGTAGTTCATGTAGTTACCATAGTAGCATAAAATTATGATGGGTGTTAATCAAGGTGCCTTGATGCACAAAATGAACTCTGGCCAGGTTAAGAAAAGCACTTTCTTACATCACAAAATGAAATCCCCTGTGGATGGGGAGATTTGATTCTCCTACTGGACCATTCAGCATCAACCCTTTTAAAAATAGGTCTAGTTTTGCATTGCGCTGTCTGGTTTCTTTCTTTTACATAGGCTTATTGCTAGCTGTGGCCAAATTTGGAAATTTGGGTAAAATTTTAAGATGAGGATAATCCTAAAAATACAGTGCTGTTTGCCTTAGTATTTATCACAGTGGAGAGAGTTCCTGAAGTTAATTGTACCATGCAAAGAATGATTTCCTTTCGTGTGCGGGTTCAGATAGGAACAAGGTGTGTAAGTTTTTCTAATAACTATGTATTAAAGATTATTTCAAGTTTTGCTGTAATCCACATTACAGCCTCAGTTCTACTGGGAGGTTGACCAGAGCAGCTATCGTGAATAAGCCATGCTGATACCTATACCAGAATGCTTTCCCTTATGCCCTATGCTGGGAAAGGGGAGGGGAACCCAAGTTATTTAGAAATTATTTCATAGAGCTCACAAAGCAGGCAAATTATTCTGGATAAAATGTCCACATGGACACTTTAGTGGGTGTTGTTTACCTTAGAAGGAAAACAACCCAAACAAACCAAAACACCTAGGGTTTTTGGAGTTTTTTTGGTTTTCTTTTTGGGAGAAGGGGAAGAGTTGTCAACAAGGAATGTGAAGAATATTGGAACTTAAGACAAGACTTAAAATCCTTCTTGTCTTCAGGTTGGAATTGCTGTCATTTTAATCTTTCTTTCACTAACGCAGCATTATTTATTCTGCAGGTTGAAAGCTGTTCAGAGAACCTAGGAGCTTTTTTTATTTCAAATCCATTTTATATCTTCCTTAAAGTTCTTTTTAAGTGTCCAGGGCTGCATAGAGGTAGAACACATGGCACACTTGTCCCAGTACTGATGCGATGCTGGTTTTGTTGCCTTCTAGTATTGTGTGGCCCCACAGTGATGTTTAACATCAATTTCCAGAGCACTGGGAGACAGGCCAGATGGTAAAGTGAGTCGGTTTTGCATGTTGCCGGTCAGTGTTGTGTTCTCGGTCCTTTGGCATAGCAAAATAAACTTCTTGTCTTACCATTTCACATTCATTTGTGCTCTGAGAAAGAGCCTGAGATTCGGAGTGGAAAATATGTCGGAGTTTCAGTATGCCATTAAAACTTTCAGTTGACCTCAGAGTCTCTTGGGCCGTTGCAGTATCAATCACAGCTGCAAGAATACTTTTGCAAAGTGTTTGTTAAAAGTATAGTCTCAATTTGTGTAGCAGATTTCCAAATACACAGTATTATCTGCAGTTCTATCTTGCAGAGAAGATAGGCTAAAGGGTTGAAAACCTGTTTTTGGTGTAAATTAAAAGGACTGAATTGTTACTGAAAATAATAAGTTTGCATGGGAATTGAGGTTCACCTTCACCTTTCTGTGGTGGTATTGTAAGCTGACATCCCCAGGAAAAGCATTTGTCACAGCGCTATTGCTAAACCATGGGATAGGCTCCATGTTTAGATATGCGCACAAAAAGTGCATTGGCTTCCCCATTTCTAACTTCTGTCCCCTTCTGGATGACTGCCTAGAGCAGTAGCTGGGTTTTCATGGGTGCCTGCAGCACCTCAGTCTACAAAGCTGCCTTTGAAGCAGAGTGAGCATTTCTCTTTTGATCAGTTCTTTGCTGTAGGACTGAGCATCACTATTAGACACCTGTAGGTTTGCAGTGGCTGGGTGCCTTGTATTTAAACTTGCTTGTTGGAAGATGCTGAGGTTTTCAGTTTGAAAAAATGTTTAACTGAGAGATGGAGTCTAGTTGTGAAAAAATGGATTACTGCAGTTTATGTAAATAGCAATTTAGGTATCCTGAGCGTTTAGCTGGCCTGAACATTGAGGTTTTGATGTGTCAGCTCAGAAATCATGGAATTGTTCTCTGAATTAAAGTATGCTTTAGAAGATCCAAGTCTGAGTGATACTGAGTGTAGACAGTAACACAGGAAGAGCTGGCCTACAAGTGCGTTGTCTCGTACACTGGCACCTGAGAGTAAGTATGGATCACAGGAGGGCATTATATTTAAAGATTATTATAATTTCAGAGGGTTTTAAACATATTTTACCTCTGCAAGAATAAATGTAATGAATATTAAGAACAATTCATGTTTAATTAAAAAAAAAAGAAAAAGAGTATGAATTAATGAGTGCTCCTCAGCAGCCTGAACCTTTAGCTTGACTGTGTTTTGTGAGCAGTACTGCAAGCACCTGTTCAGTAGTAGTGGGACTGCACCCTTACCAGATGCTGGCTTTTAATCAGAAAAGTTAAAGCGATGTTGGAACAAAAAAATCAATTCTGCATGCAAAGTGGAACTGGCTACCCAGTGCTTTTTCCTTTGAATAGCTCTATAATGAAGGAAATGGATGAAAATGTCTTGAAAAAAAAATGATCAAAGCAGCGTAACTATGTATGGGGAGAAACTGGTGAAGAGAAAGTGTTCCAGAATCACTCTAAGGCTTTCTAAAACCCATCATCTTTAATATTACCTTAATATATTTTCTTCTTTCTTGATTGATATACATTTTATAATAGAAGTGTAGTATATCTACACTGAAAACTAAGGGTACTTTTCTAGCCTGGCTAGCTGTCCTATACAGCAACCTGTGATAATGCAGGCATGAGCTTCGGCCAAGGCACAGTTTGTGCAGTTGCACAAGGACTCTTAGTAAGTACTTGGTGCCTGGAGCTGTGCAACTGCCACGAGTTTAAAGTCAGCTTTGGTCTGCCACCATGAATTTGGGTTACACTTCTGGATTGCACTGTGGGCATGTGCAGAGAGGCTGCACCAAGTCGTGCACTGTGTGTGAGTGGTCTGCTGAGGCCACCAGCCTTTTGTCCGGCCTGAATAGGCATCTTTCACTGTCAAAAGTAAGTGATCTTTTTGCCCACAGCTTTATTAGCAAAATTTTATTGCACTTCCAAAATACATCTGAATGCTGGGTCACAGCAAATATAAAATCCCATTACCAGAGTTATACTCTTATTATTACAGCATTATTCTGATGAACAGAACTCCGTCAGCTAAATGGCAGTAACTTTCTAGTTGTAGTGACTTATTTTCTTGTTTGTCAGAAATTTGTATGTCTAAAATATTTTATGGTTGCTCAGAACTTTTTATTAAATCGTGGTCTGTGACATTAAACTTATGATATAAAGGTGCTCTGTAGCAGCGCTAGAGGCATTTTTGTGATACGGGTGAGCTAGCTCCTTGAAATCAACTGGATTTTTCATAGTAACCATTTTATGTGTCTCATCTGTGGCTGGGAACACCATAATGTGGGTGTATATTAGAAAATCTTACACTCGCTGAGTGATATGAATAGTAATTCCTTTCTAGATTTTTATTTGAAAAGAATAAGCCTGTGCACAATCTATTTTAGGGCATTATGCACAATCTATTTTAGGATGTTACCTAGCTGTTTGTTACATCTAAATACCCTCCACAAAGAATATATTGGCAATAACAGGCAAATTTCACCAAGTCTCTCACATTGACTCGTTCCTGATGGGTTTGTCCCTCACTCCATGTGATGATTCGGTAGCTCAACCCCTTCTGAATAACAGTGTCTGAGGGCCAGTGGTTCTGTGACCGTGATCCCTGGTAGCATGGTGTGATCAGACTGCGACATCTCCTGCTCCAATGCTTGGTGCTCTCCAGGGCTGGATCCCAGCCTGGTGTGCATCCAGGGCACCGAAGGATGGTTTTCTCCTGGTCTCAGAGAGAGCAAACCCTTCCTTGTTGCGTCCTGGGTAGAGCTGCTGGAAGAGGCTGACAGCATGTGAAAGATAGCTTGCCAGTGGTCCACAAGGGAGTTCCTCTTTTCACTTCCTCCCAGGCACATCCCAAAAAAATGATGGGTACTGCTTCCCCAGATGAGGCCCTGGCTTAGTAGTGTACTTACAGACCTGAGCAGATGTGAGGACACTGAGTTTCACTGCAGTGTTTATGTGCTTAAAGTTGCACGGTTAACTAGTGTAGGTCTTTTAACAGGCTATTCAGCAATTTTTAGTATTTTATCCATTAGTTTGAGGCAAGCAGAAAGTTAAGCAATAGTATATTTTGACAGAAAAAATAAATCAGAATTCTAAAACCAAAAGTATTTTTACATTTCCTATTTGCAGTTGTTAATCTGATTATCTGAAACTATGTGAGAGCAGCTGGAGTTACGTTGCCTTGTTTTTATTGAATTGCTTTTTCCTCTTTTAGCAAAAAATATGGAACATTTACTCTCAGGGAGAGCATTTTTCCTTGAAGTTTTCTTCTGGCAGATTGAGAGTATATAACAAGTGAAAAAAGAAGTGAGATATTTCTGCTAGGAGTCATTAGTTGTGATTTTTTGTTAAACCTCCTTTTTTGCTGATAACATCTCAATGGAAGGTGATGGAAATGTGAAAATTGGCAGGAACAGTGTTCCGATGTCATATGTGTCACTCATTGGTCTGGAAAAGCTGGATTTGATATGGCCAAAATATAATGATTTAAAAAAACTCTAGTTAATGCATACTCATTATTTTTAAAAATAGTCTTCCTCTGCTCCTTTGGCACAATGACATCATGTCTACACTATGTGTGGACAGCAGAGTGATCTGGGTTGACCAGATGATATCTTTGGTTTTCATGGGATTTGCACATGGAGTACAAATGATTATAGTATGCGTTTGCGATTGTTCGTGTGTATAAAACTACACTCGTTAAATGTGAGCCGTGTGGCTGCGAATTACCCTTTCAGCTCGGGTCTGTATTGTTACTGCTACGGTGCAGAACAGTATCTCATTGTACGTGCCTTGCGCTGGGCATTGCACAGCCCTCTGCCTTCTGATTCCAGATGCAACAAAGAATGCAAATGGTTTTCATTATGTTTTTAGATGAACGCAGAATAACGTGGGAGCACATGAAACAGCCAGGGATCATTATTCAGGAATACAATCCCCAGTAGCCAGAACATAAGCAGTATTTAATGCCTTCTACTAACATCTCACCAAAGTCTCTGGATCAGGGCAGGAGGGGGATGTGAAAGGGCTTACGGACTTGTGTTGCTGTTTGGCCTGTGTCTGAGCAAGGAGAGTGTCTCCTGGTTTGCCACGCTATCCATTTGTGATTTTCTTCCTCTCCATTCTTGATCACTAAATGTCCTTAAATACAATTGCAGCAGTTGCTAAGGAATGTAAAATCAGAGTGTGTCAAGTGTGCTTTTAATTTTTTTAGATAAAACATGTGGTTTGTTGGCTAGAGTTAATTGGGAGCAGGATCGCTTCAACATATAGCTCCTTATAGACTGCTGTAGGTATAGCATATGAACTCCTATCCCAGAAATATTTGTTGTGGAATGAAAGAACGCTGTCGTGGTGAGGGATCCTGCTGGATACCTGAATTAATACTAATTCAGTGAAGAATGGTATGCTTAGAGTGATTAAGTATTTTTTCCATGGTAACTTCAAAAATCTAAGCCACGGAAGTACCATCAGAAGCAGAAAGACCTATAGGATGAGCAAAAACCTAAGGCTGCTTTCCCACTGGGTGTAATCTGGCTAGAAAAGAAGTCCATTGGCAACCTCTCAGCAGTCTCAGCTCACTCATCCCTGCTTGCTGTGTATGAAACGCTAAAGCTTCTACTCTACATGTAGTTGTTGACTAGGGATTAATCATTCTAAAGACTTGACTAATTCCTGGTCTGGAGACAAGACTTCTCGGTAAAGCTTTACTATTGAAAGGCATAAAGGTGCTTTGGAGGGTGTTAAAGAAGGTCTGCAAAAGATGGGAATGCCATTTTCTTGCAGCAGAACATGGGACTTTAGTTCTGAAAAGGATGGGCTTACTCTTGCTTAGATGGTTGGGGAGCATTCAGGCTTGAAACGTTGGATTCACAGTTTTTAATGCCAAAATGGTGCTTGACAGTATTCTGAACTCTTACATAGATTATCAGCCAACTTTTTTGCATTAGAACAAACACATCAGCCAATTGAAAGCACATGTACTCTTGAGGAAAAGGCAACAAATCTGCTAATGAGCTGTCCCAATGGTTTATTGCTTCATCGTTGGAAAAAGTCACATGTATTTCCGATCTAAGTTTGCTTATTTTTAGTTTTCAGGTGTTGTGTCTTAATATTTTGTTAGTTGAGTTGAAGAGCCCTCTTTCTCAGTCAGATTTTTCTATCAACATTTTGATGTCCTTCTGCTAAAAGAGTTATCATCTTTAGTTGTGAGATGGTATAATTGTTCATTTGAGTTCTGCTGAGAAAGTAGTTGAAAATTTCTTTCACAGAAGTATTTCCAAGAAATACATTTAATTTTCTAGTTTTGTACAGAGGCCTTTTAATTTTTGACCGTATTACAGTGAATGTTTTTTCACATATCTTCCACTCAACATTAATGTTTCCCTTTTGCTTTGTCTATGTTTGTGGTAACTTATCAGGCACAAGCAGCAAATGTTTATCTACATTAAACTTATAAGGAAGCCAAATACTTGGGTTTACTAGTTATTTTTTAAGCAGCTTAGTTCTGAAATTGGTTTTCTACCTTTTGAATTGGCTCATGAATAATAGCAGAAAACTGTGCTCTGAGTTCATAGAAAAACGCTCTCCACTATGGTGAGCTAGCACTGATAAGTGAAAGCATGAGTATTTAAGAGAAGTGAAATCACTTGACAAGTGTGGGCTCATGTTGGATTTAGTCACAACCATGGTGTCACTGTCACAGAGGTACAACCGGATAGCTCTCAGCAGTTGTTGGCTGCGTGAGCAGTGCTTCACCAGCTCTGCAGGAAAGCTGGGTACTTTGCGGTCAGGCTGAGTTCGGGTTGTGGCTAAAGCGATACCCAGCTGGTGTCTGCCTTTCTCAGGTGTAAAGCGGTAGCTGGGGAAAATTATTTACTGTTCCTACTACAAGGGTCCACATTCTGTGGTCAGTCTGGTCTGATGTTTAAGAGAGGGTAAAACTTGTGTGATAAAGCTTCAGAATGCAGCAGTGCATTGAACAGTGCTGTAGGAGAATGATCCTTTCTGAGCCCTGCAAAAGGCAGGCTGGAGCGGTGAAGGTGAGATGTCTCTGAAATACTGGCTTAATTTCTGAGAGTCCTGTGTAATCGATTCTCTAGGTTTCCAAAGAATTAAGAGAAACAACGTATTTAACTTCTTTAGCGCCTTCTTTAGTCATGCAGAACAGACTGTGTGTCCTGATGTACCGCGCCTTCTGCACTGACTTTATCTTCCAGTTTATGCTTTATAAACAGTATCAGAAATAGTAACATTTTTTCATCTGCATCTGCATTTCACCCTGCGGTATTATTCACAGTCCCTGCAGTTTTACTCCTACATCTTCAAGCAGTCCTAGATTACTAATGACATCACTGTATTCATCAAAACGTACCCATTCCTTCCGCAGCACCTATAGCTGTTGTCTTCAGGGATCTCGGGGATGAAGTAATGAGCGCTGAGCAATACTCAGATGAGAGGCCCTCAGCATTGGTAAAACTAGTAATGAGGATTCAGTAAGTAACAGGCTGCCTTTGGAGTGAGTATGGAACCAATTACCCAGCGTCATGCTAGAAGGAGCTGTACTGCTGAGCAGGTGTCCTCTGTGGTCAGCAGGAGGCTGGTGGTGTGGCCACAGCAGTCTATTAGAGTGCTTTGTGGTCATTTGACCAGGCTGGATTTTACAACAGTAAGTTCTGTTCAATGCAATAACCTAAAAATGTATTTTGAGGAAAAATTATGTATCTCATTCTGCTTTCCTTGGGTCTTCAGCATTTTCATCTGTTGCTGCGGTGCGCCTTGTGCTCTGGTTGAAACTCATGGTACGACGCAGCCCCTACTACGCTGGTTTGCTGCAACTGTCTCTGGGTGCTTTGTAGAACTGTGGAGCATAAAGATACTCTGGGTTTAATGTTGCTGTGTAAATTGTTTTAGTCAGAACTCATGTTAAATACTTGACATTTGTATTTTCAGGAATACTGGTCAAACACAGAGATTAATGCAGAGGACAGAGAAGGAATTACAAGGTTTTGTTCCTGGCTTTGCTCCTCCTTTCCTCCCAAGTTTTTGTCAAATCAGTTAACTTCTCTGTGGTTGGGTTTGGTTTCACTGTCATGCATGCACATAAATTAATGCATTAATATTTTAAATATAATACATAACATAATGAAGAAAATAAATAGTTTATCTCTGGAAGAGGAAAACGAGTGAAAATTGTGGAAGACTGAGTCGGAAGAGGACCAGGAACGCCTGGTAGCAGTGCAGTGGTCTGTGTTTGCTGGATTTCCCATCCTGATGGCTGGCTGACCACTTGAGTTGCCTCTGAATCTGAATTTGCTATTACAGACATCCCCTTAGCTCCCCTTCTGCCTGGCACTGATTTACACTGCATGGCAAGTATGCATCAATGATCTCTGCGGTATTTCTATTTCATAGAAGCCCAGCAAACTTCTAATTGCATGGAGTCTTCCTCTGTTACTCGGTGTCTTCAGAAAATTATTTCTTTAAGGCAGAATGTGTGTCTTGAACATACTGTGCTCCTTTGCAGCTTGGCAGTGATGTGGCATAGCAGATAAGTGTCAATCCACTGTGATTTTTCTGAGTGTGTGTCAGAATATTTAGCTCTCGTTATACATGCTATTTGAACCAACAAATCTGTGTACAAGTTGTGGTTTCTGGAATGCTGCTATTGGAATGCAGATAATGTAATTTGCTTGCTCTTCTGGAGGTTTTTTGGATTTCATTCTGGGTTGCGTGTTTTCTTAGCAAAAGTTACCTGATTTTACTTCTTACATAATTCAAGGGTTTGGTTTTGACAAGCTGTGTTTTCCTCCTGCATGTTGGCTGCTCACTGTAACTGAGAAAAAACATGCGAGTTGGTTTGCAGGTGGCGTGATTTTATTCTTTGGGTTTTCAAGCTGAATGCAGTCCGTTGGCCTTGGTGGGTACCGTGGGTATTACTAGAAAGCAAATGTTTGTGCTTCAGACACACTTTTGATGTTTGCAAGCTGTATTGTGTGGGGAGTGGATAAGAAAACTGGTGTCCATAGGGTGGCTGTAGTAGACATCCAGAGAAGCCGTGAGTTAAAACATGGAGAACAGCAGTGAGTAAATGGCGTAAAGCTCAGTCCTGCACTGAGTTTGTTACTAGCAGCATGCTCTGGTCCCCCCTACAAACTGGGGCTGCTCTGAACTTGCATCACCTGCTCACACCAGTCAAGGATGGCCCGAGCACTGGGACGTGGTAGCTGTGTGCACTTCACTGGAGGTGCTGTGCGGGGGCGAGATGCTCTCAGTGCCTGGCCAGGGTCCACCACTGGCATTGCAGTGAGCAGCTGCTTCCCACGGGCGAGCGCTGGCGATTTTGCAGAGGGCAGGAGCAGGGACTGTAGCAGAACAAGGAGCCTGGAGAGGTAAATAAAGCTGATACACTGTGTGCATAACTCATCTGCAAGGGGACTACCAGGCTGCTTGCTGACTCTCCAGCTAACTTAAGTCCCAGATACAATTTGTATCACTTTTTATAATACTGCTAGATTTTTCCATTTCAGACATGCTGAAATTAAGTTGTCGCTGAGATTACTTTACTTCAATGCTATTTGAAAAATTCTCAAAGGGCTGGAAAAAACAGTAGCTGGAGTTGTTCCCTAATGCTTCCAAAATAAAGGAAAGTAGGAAATGATCAATTCAACATATCAGTTGTAATCAGAGATGCTGTTACCCATTATGTTGACAAAGAAATGACAATCCAAGCCTTGAAGTTTTTAATTTGTCAAGCCTATGCTTTTTCCTAGGAGGCTTTGCTCAGGGAGGGGTTGGCTTTTTTTTTTTTTTTTTTTGTTGATTTGGTAGGTTTTTTTATTTGCTTGGGGTTTCTTTTTTGTAGGAGGCAGAACAAGCAGAGTCATCATTTTACACTTTGGTAACAGAAAGGTTTTCACAGATGCTAAGTACTTGCTACAAATGCTATTCAGAATAATTTTTACTGCATTTTCATGTTGGCAAATGGTGTTAGGAAGAAAAGTAGGCTTCAAGGAGGTGTTTCTGAACAGCGCTTAAAACTGAATTTAGCAGCAAGCAAGCGAGAATGTTTTCAGAGCCTATCTGACTAGTGACGGTCACAGTCTAAACCTGCCGGCTGCTGCTTTTTCTTTGTTCTTTCTGAATTTTTTTGTTTCTTTGCATTCTTGGAGCTCCAAAATGCAGCTCAAAGCAGAACTGTTTGCTTTAAATGCAAGCCACGGCTGCCAGGGCTTGCTGCAGGGGAGGTTCAGCTGCACTGGCCGCTGCTTTCCCACCACAGCCTGTGGCAAAATGCCTGCAAGAGTGGCAGGCTCTGTCCCAGGTCTTGCCCGTGCCACAGGTCTTCAAGGGGATGGAAATTTCACAGAAAATGTCACAGTTGTTTAGGGAACAATGGAGTATCTTAGGGGAGCCCAGTCTGTGTGGACTGGAAGTGTTTCCTCTTTGGGTAAGGTTTTCCCTCCAAGGAGAACAGGCTGAACTCTTAATTTTGTGTTGATAAGCCACAAGCAGGGAAGCAATATTAACACTTTATGTTGTGTTTGTAAAAAAAGGCATAAAACCTGCCTGAAGAAAATGAGAAAATTTATTACTTCCCATATAATAACTTCAGTAGCTTTGGAAATAAATGCCCTTGTTTGCATCTTTCCACTCTTTTTATACGAGTTCCAGTTAAGGTACTGTCTTGATAGGTGCAACATAATTTTTAAATTATAAATGTAAAACATAATTTTAAACATAAATATGATGTTAATTGTGCTTAGGAATATGTATCAGAATTCATACAATAGTTCATCTAAGACTTTGCAGAAGCATAGCTGAATCTTGATACCCTGTGCTAAGTATTGTAGACTGAAAGACCCAGAGGCTCCAGGTGTATGAACAATCAAAGCCATTCACTGTGTTTATGGAGATGTTTAATCCACATCTCAAAATACAACGTGATTACATTTTTTTACAGTTCTTTGGTAAATAGAAATCTGCTTCATAAATTGTGTGCAATGTTTGTCGATTTGCAGACGTCTGAATCAGCTGAAGGAAATAGCAATTTACAACAGCATAATATTACCCCATAACAATGTGCAATCTCAAGAGCACATTCATTACTAATGATACTGAAAGTTGCTGGGTATTTCAGGTCCTGTTGCTGCTCCTGTGCAGTTGAAAATAATGTGTTATTAAAAAATATTTAGGGGTTCCTGTGTCAGTTTGGTCCAAATTAGTTGCAAAAATGTTAAGTTAGCAGTTCCTAACACATTTGCAGTAGTTTGAAAATAGGCGAAAAATTACAGGAGAATGCAACATGTGTTTCCTGTTAGAAACAGATTAATGGCTCCATTATCATTCACTCATGATAGCATCGTAGGAAACTTAAAAGAAATCAGTTTTAGACAGGCTACTTTGAATGTTACTGCTTATATTTTATTTCAGATTTAGTTTTTAAACTTTTAAACATTTTTGTGCTTTTAAATGGCAGAAACCCAGAAAAAAGATTTGATAAGAAGAAAAGCATCATCTTAAATGCATTGTTATGGCCCCAACCTAATAGCCACTTTTGAAGCTTGTCATTTGCTTTCCACTCAGACTATGAAAAGTTTTACAAGATGGTATCTGTTCTGGCTGGCCAAGACAGGCTTTTGCAACACTGTCAAAAAGGTAGCAAACAGAGATAATAAAGATAAATATATATATATATATATAAAATACACATATAGGAGTAAATTGGCACACTTGGGAATAAGGAGTAGGAAGTACCTGGTTTAAGAGTTGCTTAGAGCATCACTGATATGCTATTCTGTTTGTCCATTTCAGCTGAATTGAAGTTGGTGAGTTTTGCTTGTTTGGTTGAGGCTTTTTTTGTTTTGTTTTGCTTTTTTTGTTGTTGTTGTGTTTGTTTGTTTGTTTTTAAATAGGGAAATGTTAAAGATGTAACTAGGGAAGTGCTGGTAGCAGCCAGTGCTGGGAGTGGTGGTCTTGGCTGCTGGGCAGGTCTGCTGCTGCCTGGGGCCATGGTTGCCATCCTGGGCAGGATGCCACATGTTTCTCAGAAAAAGAGCTGGGAATATGGTTCCATTTAAAATGCTTGGTTAAATGAAATTCTGATACTTACTGAGTTTATGAATTCTTTCTTCCTCAGAGGAGATTTGAGTCTGTCCGGTATCTTGCCCAGAACCTTGAAAACCCCTACCTGCTTCCTGCTGTTTATTTGGTTTAGCTGACAGTTTAGGCAACTTACCTTAAACTTCCAGAGTAACACACAAATACTCTTTGTTTAAACTTGAGCTTTACAGAGTATACATGACTTTCACAAGTGTTTGGTATCGCCCTGCTTCCATACAAGCAGCTACGAGACCCAGCAATTCCGTTTGGCTTTTGGTTAGACCATCACATGCTAAACAGTTCTGTAAATCCCACCACATGTCTTCCTGGGTTAAAATGAGCGTGAACCTCTCTTCCCTCCTTGGGAAATCAAAATCCCCATCGCTGCAGTCACATCTGTGGTCAAGCCGTGTTTCTCACATGAGTAAGCTCCACTTCACCTCCGTGTCATGAGAGTAATGCTGTGTGTTCACTGAGTCAGGCTCTAAGACTTCATACCGAAATAGACCTTAAAAGAACAGTTTTGTAAAATGTAATGTGAATTCACAGCGAATTCATTTTCAAGGAATTGCTTATGAAATCCCTGTAGCTTGCACTGCCACAGTGCCTAATGGGCTATTGGTTTTTGCAAGGCATGATGTCTGCTGCTGTGAAAGCTGTAACAACTTACAGATGTTGGTACAGTGTGTAGGTATGTGCTCTAAATTGTTGCTGATGAGCGATAATAAACCCCAAACAATGCTGTGCACAGGAGGAATCTGCTCAGCAGCAGTGCCTGGGAACCTGTTTCAGTAAATAGAAGTTCTGCTGAAGTCAAGAGGGAGAAAAGGGGCATCAGGAACAAGCCCTGTTGACTGATCCATTATCGTCAGCCTATTATGTCATACAGCTTGCAAAAGTGACATCGATCCCTTTGCAGACCAGGAGGGAGACCAGTTGTGCCAGTTTACCAGTGAAGTGTGTACATTCAGGGTTGAATTACCAGGTGGAGCAAATCCTTATGAGCCCATGGACATAAAGGACACTACTTCATAACAGCCCAATGATCAGTCCGAATACCTGCTTCTAAGAAACCTATGTGGTTTATACCTCTGGATAGCATAAATATTACTAATGTAGTTTTCTTTATAAAGTGCAGGTTTGCTTTTTTTTGCCTCTATCATGTATGTTAACCATCATTCTGAGATGTGTGTACTGCCTGCTGTATCAAAGGAGAAGATGTACCATCTCCATGATGGCTGTCTTCAGCAGTCGGACAATGCAGAGCATTGTGTGGGCAGAAGGACCATTACATTGTCACACTGGTTAATTATTGCTGAGGTGAGACAGCCAGAGTTGCAGACAATTGCATGGGAGAGACATTCAGGGCACAGCTTGGATGTACACGTATGCATATAAAGCCGATTTACCATCGTGAAGTAGGAATAAAATGTGATAAAGCTGTGATAAGATCATTTGAAATTTGGTGTTAATCTTTTGAAAAATGTATTTGAAGTGCTGAAAGCTAATGAAGTAAAGATACAAGAGCAGGCTATGCAACTCAGCAACAGCAATAATCAGGAATGTTTTGGGAGATTCTGTTAATAATTTGTCCTTCTTAAATTGTATTGTTGTGGGTTTAAATACAGTAAGTTCTTCATAAATATGACAGTGAAAATAACTCGCTTTCCTTCTTCCCTCCTCATACCATCAGTTCGTTGTTGGAGCTTCCCCTGTGAGCCTTACTGCCATGCAAAACAGAGCATGAAAAGTTAATGCCAGTGTACTATCAGGACTGCTGTGTATTTACAAATATACCTATATATATGCAAAGAATACATAAAAGTGGTACTGTGAATGAAAATGAGAACCAAGAAAATGTTGATGTGTATTTTTAGTGAGATCTTAGCGTAACAATGCCTATGCAAATTACAATTATATTAAAAATAAGTTATATAAATGGGTGTCACAATTAAAGCAAATCAAATGCATGCAGAACTCAGAATTGTTTTTATGTAAATTTTGGTACAAGTGGTTATTGTTGTACAAAGTTAATGATGTTGCCTGGGGCTTTGTTGGTGTTTAGTTTTATGTGTACCATGACTATTTGCATTTATCTGTAGTTTAGCCATATACATACATTGCACATCTTGCAGTACGTATGACTTTGTATGTGCTTTGCAGAATGGCCAGATCGTTGTTGTGGTAGATGGGTGGCTAGAAGGCATGGCAAGCTCTGCCTTCCTAAAATAGTGGGTTTCTCTGAGTATTGCAGTGCGTGGCGGCTGCTGGAGAAGTGTGTGTTTGATTGCTTGTTTTAAAGAGCAGCTGCATTGGTGATGGGGCTGGCAAAGCAAAGCGGTCCCTTTTCTGGGTTCATATTTGTGCAAAAATGCTTGTGAAAAGAGTGCTCTGGTCAAAGAAAAAGTGTTTTTCTTTTTGAATATTTTTTATACTGAGCCTTTTGAATATTTTTTTCCAGAGGGCAGAGCAGCTATGACAGTCAGTAGTTACTTTATTTTGAAGTATTTATGTAGTCCCATTAACTGAAGTGCTAAAACATAGTACTTGGTGGACCTCCCATGTAGAGGTTTAATCCAGAAGATCATATACCAGTGTAACTTCAGCAGCAGAATTACTTATACGTTGCTCTGTGTAAATGAGCCCTCAGACTGGTGTTCAGGAAGGCAAAGACATCATCTAATTTTGGTAAACTTAAAACCATCTGATTCAAACATATTTCCCCTCTTCAGAGCTTGATTATTTTCAAACCTACATTTACCCATGTAAATGTAAGTGCAGATGTGTCTATCCAGGTTGAAATCCAAACCCATTTTGTTATCTGTGCACAGGAAAAGTATCTGAACTCTTTCCCAGCAGTGGGAGAAAGCCCCATTGATTCTTGATTCAAAGGGCACGGAGGTTTTTTCTTCAACTATCCACAGAAACTGAAAATTATTCCCCAAAAGAAAACAAGACTGAGAAGGATCAGCCTGAGGCACAGTTTTACGCTACTGAAAATGTGGGTGTTGAAAATCACAGTAAAGTATGGCAGCTTTTCGTAAAGCAAGATTTGTTGGACATTTTTTAGCTGGGAGCAAGTAATTTTTAGCAGGGAGCAAGTACATACACACACTTGTAGCCACCTGGGCAGGTCCTTCTCTTTCGTCCCTCCTCCTCTTGCACACTCACAGCTTGCAATCCAGAAAGAGTGAGATGTATTTAAAATTCAGTAACGGTGCTTTCGGTAGGCTGCCAGAGGTTCAGTCGTGGCACTCCACGGTGGCTGGCCACATGGACCACGGCTGGTGTTGCAGGAGCCGTTCTGCCAGCTGCAGGGGCGGCTGCTGGCCCCTTGGCAGCCAGGGGAGCGATGCTGGAAGGGCTTGTGCACGTGCGGCAGGGGCTGGGGACAGAGGGTGAAACAAATGGGAAGGAAAAAGATACGGACCCGAGTTTTAATGGATGCAGGTTGCTACAGCTGCCTTCAGCACGGCTGGGCCAATTTGCATTAGCTGAAGGTGTGATCCATGTGTATTTCAAAGGAAACAAGTGTTTAGAGAAGAGAGAGAACGCAAGTTTTTCACTGCACACAGTTGGATTTGTTTGTTTAAACTTTCTGTTAAGTTCTCTTGGTCTTCAGGCTGCAAAATTACTTGCTTTCAACCGGTTGTATCAGAGGGCTGACAGTGCAGATGTGCCCAAGGGAGGGGACCGAGCAATTTAAGCACAGGTCTCTTACTGCTGGAAAGACAGGACTGTAAAATAGCTTTTGCATATGGTTATGATCTCGTTAATAATTCTAACATACTTGGTTTGTATAATGTGCATTGTTTTAATAAATAAATAGCACTGCATTATGGTTCAGTATTTCAGCTAGTGAGTATCTTCATGTATATTTTTCTAATTTTGTTTTCAGCTATCTGGAGTTTGCTTGTAAATTCACATTGGTCTCTTAATTACTGGGCAGAGCTATCAACTGGAATTTTTCCTGCTGTTTTCCAAAGCTAGCAAGTTACTTTGAGAGGCATGGCGGAGTACTAATGGAAACCTCCCAGCCACCCTGATTGCCCACACCCCACTAAGGTCTAATGCCTGCCTGTCAGCCGAAAGCAGGAGTAAACCTGTGAGCAGCGACACAGATATCTCCAGTGGCAGCGTGTGCGATATCCCTGTTGTTCTCACCCACCTGAGCCGTGTTGTGGTCAGGTGTAGTGCCAGTGTGGTCGCAGTGTGAGGCGACAGTGTTGCTCCAAGTACTATAGTTTTTGGAGGGCAAATTGCAAAATGAAAAAATACTGAGAGATCTACTGGATTGCAGATGTGAGTTTATCATAGGCCAGTGTAACAGGTATTTCAGTAAGCTGTGGCTATTGCATGGCTGGTTTTACTGTGGGGACAGGGCTTCGTTGCCGTAGTGTTTGCAGTAACATTCCTGTTGGAAGGAGAAATAAAATGACAGGGTCGTAGCAAGACTGAGGTTGATTTGTAAAGTTTTTACATAGTGGTTAATTTCCTAATATGTATGTATTTCTTTTTAAAAGTTAATTCCCAGAATCATAGAGGGCAAGAAATAGGAATATGTTTTACAAGGTGGTACTTACGTGGTTGTGTTGCTGCATGTTGTGGTGCTGCAGTAGAGGGGAAATGAATTAGTTCAGCTGGCTCAGCTGAACCCAGCTCCCACTCCTTGGCTGTTGGTGTTAGCCCAGCTTTTGGTGTCCCTTCTGCCGTGCATCCTTGAGGGCAACCTGGGGCCTCTCCAGGAAGGTGGCTTGCCCACGCACCAACCTGTTGGGTGGAATCCCTGGTAGGGATGCTTTTCATCTTTGAATCCTTAGGACGGAAAAAAAAGCCTGAGGGTGAAATCAAGTGTCATTCCCAGTGCTGCCTGCTGCCGTGGTGGTCTGGTGTCTTCCAGGTCTCACTCAGACTGGTCTTCCACTGGAGTTGGCCGCTGTAGTCTGTGGGGTCATGCAGACATCGTGGTTAGGTAGCTGGAAGTGTCCATGTTCCTTATCCGTCGTGGATGCGTGCTTTGTTACATTAAACCTTGAGACTGTGACCTTGGTCTGTGGGGTGTCAAGAAACCAAACCGTGTGTTATTGATGATTTTGGGGTTTCTGACTTCCAGCTTTTGAGAATATGTTTGTCGCTGTCATGCAGCACTTCTAGGTAGGCCACTTAACAGTATGATGCTGGCAGAGATTTTGATTGTGCAGTAACTTTAGATTGCTGTGATCTAGAAACTTTGTTTAGTTCTGTTTGATTGATTTCCTTTTTTTAAAGATATGTAATATTTCATTTATACAACAATACCGGACGGTTTGTTTTTTTTTGCTGAGGAACAAAAGGCACTTGCTAAGAATAGACACTTTTCTAAAGCGGTTTTGACCTGTACTCACACAGAAGGTGTCCTGCTAATGAAAACAAATGAACGCTAAGTCACATCGCTTCTTTGAGGAGAACGGTTTAGTCCGGTTTTGTTACGTGGCTGTAATACAAGGCTATTTTGACAGTGACTTTCATACAGGCTGCATCCTAGAGTTTTTAATGGTGCAGTGCTAAATAACAGAGGTGACATGTTAAGTGAGGAAGAAGTGCTGAGCCACTGGTATCACAGAATTTTGTTGATCATACAATAAAGTAAGGAGGCTTTTTTTTTTTCTGCAAGACAAATCTATTTCCTACACCATTCTGCACTGGACAGGATTTAGCCTATGATTTCCAGCATGTATGTGAAAATGAGTACATTGCTATTATTTTTTTGTTTACTGTTTTTGTTTACTGTTGCACTTGACTCTCAGGATCTATTAGGGAATGCACTCCGTGTCTTGATTATTTGCAGCTGATAAATAATGACTTGTTTTGATCACCCCAATACCTAATTTCCTATAGAAGTTTTGAAGTGTGTGTGGAGCCAGAGAAGGGATTTGTAGTGATCTGGAGAGTTGCCTGCATAGCCTGGTGGTGAGCTGGGAGCCAGAGGGAGGGAGGTTAAAGGACAGTTTTATGCCTGAGTTCTCTTTTTGATTTACTGCCACTAAAACAACAGAGTTTAAATCTAGACTGAGCCCCAGGACCACTACTCAGCTTGCAAGTGCTCTTTACTCATGTAAAGCTCTCAGTGACTTCAGTGGGAAAACTTCAGGATTTACACCATTTCTTTGTTAGATCTCAGCCATCAAGAAGCTTAGTGTGAGGAGTTATCCCGCTGGCGGGAGGCTTCTGTCAGGATGACAGGTTTGAAGGCATCGTGCCTGTAAGGTGAACATCAGGCTAGTCCGTGCAGTAAACTGATAACCACCTCCAAAGCTATGCACTTTGTTAAAAAGCATGAAGCTGCTGCTTTCCTTAGGACAAAGCAGGTGGTGTTGACTGTCATTTGAAACAGCCGCCATTGCGTGAAGTGACCTGTCCTTGAAAGAGGCCCCGTCTAGCCTTCCCTGTACACAACAGAAACACTCTTCAGATTCCTGGGCAAAATGCTCTACTTCAAGCATATTTACTCTCGCAAAAATATTTTCTGAAGTGACTTCCCCTGCACCTTTCTGCTCTGTCATTCTTCGGAGCTGGGTGGTTTCTGCTCAAACTTGACGTGCATAGCAAGACCTAGTTTGAAGTCTTGCATGGCAAAGGTCTGTGATTTCTGCTGGCTGTAGGTCACAAATGAGGAATCTGTGCTGAAATGTGAGAAAAGCTTTATGAGACCCTACAAATACGTGTAGCAGTTACTTTTTGCAGTCTTGCATCTAGTCTTTGCCGGAGGTTGAGGTCTGTTGTGCTAAGGGTTGTTCAAGACTAGAAAGTCTCTCCTCAACAGTGCCTATCGTCTGTGAGATAGAAACAAAATACAAGATTTTAATGTCATGTTATGAAAATTACTTATCTTAAAGCAGATCTCCAGAGTACCTGGCCATTTTGTTGTGGATGAGACTGTTCTCTTCCATAGCGTTCTGTTCCTCCTTCCATGTTTCTTGGGAGAGTGTATGTGTCACTGCTGCCAGCAAGAACGACTTGGTCCATGTGTAGGAGACAAAGGCAAAAATGTTTCGATTTTATATATGTAGAGCCAACAAAGCCTAGATTCAAGCGGTGTGTGCCATCATGTGTGTAAACAAGTGCGCTAGGCCTGCTGTGAAAGAAATGTTACTTGTGTTGACACAAAAGACAGGACCAGTGCCTGCAGAAATAAGCAGAAACACTTTGGTGCTTTCAGAAGTTCCAGACCAGGAGAACGTTTCTATCCCATGGGATGCTCCTGGCCAAGCATTAAGCTCTTTTACCTGGACAAACTGAAATACATTGCAGAGACACACATGGGAATTGAGTTTCTTGGTGCTTTAATCCTAGGTCTCACAGTGCTTGGTGGCCTCTTCCCTAAGGTCTTGATCAGGACTGGAAGGGAAAAATCTTAAGTGGAGAAGACTCATCCTTATGCTGTGGTTTTGGAAGCTGATTTAGTTTAGTGATTGTGAATCCAAGTTTGATTAATAAAGATTATATTTCAGTACTATTTCTGTCTTTAACACTCGGAGAAGCTCACTGAGAGAACAAATATATTCACAGAAATTTCAGCCTTTTTTCACTACTGGAGATACAAGTATGTGTGGGGGTTTCGTGCTGTATTTCTCTGTATTGCTTAACATAAATTTTAAAAGATGTGAAAATTGCATCTGAGAACATTTATGAAGAATGATCATGTTAGGTGTTCATTCTGTTGCTGATCGGTGTCGCATTTTCTAAAACTTCAGGTAACACCAACCTGTTCGTTTTAGTGGAAAACTGGTGCCAATGGAATGGAGCTTGGATCAGGCCAATTCTGCTTCATTAGAAGGTAGTTCAGATTTTCCTTCTTGGTTCCTGTCACATTGCTGTTACTGAGGTTATTGCATCTGTCTCTTGACTGCTGGGTCGAGACCTCCCTGGGTCCCTGCGTGGAGGTGACGCCGTGGCGGTTGCGGAGCTGAGCGCTGCCTGGATGGAGGGATGAGTTTTGGGGAAGGGACCCTGCGCTGCCCCTGGGCATCGCTGGAGCGTCCGTGCAGAGGGCGGTGGGAGGCGTGCAGCCCACCGACCCACTTGTGTTGATTTACATTTGAATTCTTCTGTGGAGTGCAAACCTTGGTCTGTTCAGGTATGTCTGTCTCTCATGTTTTGTAGCAGAGGAGCCCAGATGCTGTCACAGTGAGTCAGAGGGGTGTTTTGCCTGGTGTCTGTTTTGCGGTCATTAGCTGGCACCTGGCACATCAGTTGAAGATGAAATGGAAAACCGTATGTAAAGAACAGAAGGTAACTGGTGGAAGGAGTGGGAGAGAGAGAAAGAAAGCAAGAGAAAAAACATATGTGCAGACCAATTCTTTTTTCACACCTGCAGGCTATCAGCTTACACCTTCAAGCAGGAGCTTCGTTGCCCTCATCAACATCTTTTGTGGCATTGCTGGGCCACAACGGGGCACTTCTGAACGCTTGTGTAACGGTGTGGTCTGCGAGCCAGCAGGTTGGACTTCTAACCTTCGCCAGCCACCGGGTCAGGATGAGCTCTTCTGGCCTCCCTGCAATCTCCTTATGTCCATGTAGCCTAGAAGAAAAAGCAGGGTTTATTACTGTGTGTGGCCAGATTCTTTTGTGGACCAGTGCCACTTCTTTCAGTTGAGTTACACAAGGAATAAATTGAAAAATAAGCAGATGATTTGGAGAGGAGGAGTTTTTGTGTTATTTGTTTAATGTACTTTTGACCTTTTGTTTTTAATTTGCTCTAGCTTTGCAATTTTTTCCTTGAGTTTTGTTTTGTTCCTGTTTTTTTACCATCGCCTCTTTCTCTGGTTCCTTCCCTCTTGGCTTATTTCCCATCTGCTTTTGGGAAATCCAGTAAGGAGAAGGGGCAGAACAAAAATCAGAACAGCTGTAATCACACAGGGCCGAGCAACTTCTCTGCCAAACAGGCTGCGTTTGGCAGAGCCGTGTTTTCAGCAGTGAGTCCTTGGCACAGGAGCAGGTTATCCCACAGATGTCCTGCACTGAGTGCAAGTACTGCATGTGGCAGGGAGTGGAGGATCCGACCCAGGCTGGGACTGCCAGAAGACAAGGCAAGGGGGCAACAGTCAAGCAAAGAAACTCAAGGACAGACTTTGTAACTAGGGCATGGATTTGGGAAAGAAACTGAAACAGTAAGATCTAAAATCTAATCCCGGCTGTATTTGGATGAGTTCCTTGATTTCCATTAGCGTGGTGCTATACATGGTAGCCTGGTGTGTCTGAGAACAGAATCGGGCTCTGACTATGCAGTTGTCACGGGAAGATGGTGAATTTTAGACATAAGTGGGAATATGCTGCTGTGGAAAAAATTGCATAAGCCATTCTCCCTGTGTTGTCTTTGGTAAAGGTGACCTCTTCAAGGTGTCGCCTTTGATGTCACGCAGATGACAGACATTGCAGTCAGCTGGAATTGTGTGACTAAATATCAGGGTCATTCTCTAAGCCCTTAATTATTTCGAATTATATGACAGCGAGATGAAATAGAATTTTGATTTGATATAAAATAACAAAGGGGGAAAGAGTCTCATCTGGCACTTTTCACCCACCACCTATTTAGAAACCTTCTTTTCAGCCTATGTTTATTTGTGGTTGGTCTGTTCTTATGAGAGCGTTGCCTTTCAGCAGTAAGAATTGGGAGAGCTGGACTTGCTTCTTAAGCCTGCCACGAATTTTCTGCATGACTCAGTGAGCCCCACTGAGCAACTTTTGTATTCAAAGACTAAAACTCAGTGTGCAGCTGTGGACCGTCTGGCCTAAAATGGCAAACACCGAGGGCTTGGTACGCTGCTGAGGTATCTCTGTGGGACAACACAAAGGATGCTGTAGGAATGAATTGGCCCTTGGCTTGAGGTTGTAACATCTCTGGTGTACTTACATTTACATTCGCTGCTATCTCCTCAAGGGTGATGTGTCTGACTTAACGTGTCCTCAGTGAGCCTCCGTTAATAGTGAAATAAAATAAACGCAATAAAAGCAAGTGCTGTAACCTGGGCAACTTCTCATCAAAACTGTGATGTTACATTTTGCTTCCTGAAATCACAGCTGTATTGGTTGTATGCAGCCTGATATTTTGTGTGTCTTTGTTTTCCTTTCTTTCTTTACTGCTATCAGTAGCAAAAAATTACACAGTAAACTCAATATTAATATAATAGTTAATGAAAGACATCACACCACAGAGCATAAGAAAAAATGTCAACTGGAAAGAGCCACTCTGTGGTGTATTGCCTTGGTCTGTACATTGCCTTAGTGAGAAGAGGTTGTTGGAAAATATAATTCATTTTAAACTAAACAGTAAGCCTCCTTGGAATTATATCTTAATACAAAAGAGAACATCTTGGACAGCCTTTGATTTAGACACACTGCATTTTAAATGTGTCCTAATTATAGTGCTCATCGCTTAACATTAATTTAATGAACATCCTCATTTATATGGACAAGGTTGGCAAATAGGAATTAATGCCATTAAAACCTGCGAGTCTCCCAAAGGAAAAAAATCAAAAGATCTATGAAGAAAACGTAACCTTATTATTTATAACAAGGCAAAGCACAAAATCACCAGCTGTACATTTTTGTAGTTGGCTCAGGAGCCCTTAGCAGACGCAGTTTGGAAAGGACGAGTGCTGTGCCGTGAGCGGCTGTTGCCTGCCCAGCAGGTGGCTGGCAGGGAGCTGCCCATGGGCATCACTCTTGCTGAAGCACAACTTGCTTTGAGGAACTTTCAGTCTAAGGTGCCAGTCTTGCAGGTGGGCCCCCGGCTTTGTTTTGGACTCAGTTGTATGGATCAAGACCTCCTCTAATAAGCTCCAGAAATGACCACAGTGGTTCATCAGGGCCCAAAACCAAGAGGACTTCATTGTTTTCTTGGTGGATCTGGAAAAGCATTGATGATGCACATCTCTGCTTTTATCGTTTAATTGCATGCTGATATCAGAACTGCTTGATTTCGAGAAACACTACCTGTCAGATTTTCCCTGTAGGCATCGATTTCAACACACATGGGAGGTGGATGGTCCATTCACTCCTTAAAAACCTTTAGCATCCTGAGGTGTGTTTCAGTGAAGTTGTGGGAATTCAGGTGATGGCAATGACAGTTCTTTGCAAGCCAGAGAGACCTAAGGGTACATTATTTTAACAAAGGGGTGGTGTATACCTACACAGACCCCTGCAACCCTCACAAACCGTCCTCTTACAGGAGGCTTAGGGGGTGGTAGTCATCACAGCCAACTGGTCGTGTGGGCTTCAATGGGGTGTGGTTGACACCACAGTGGCAAAGCTTTCCATCTAAGTCCGGCTTGATTGAATTACTGTAGCACAGACTCATTTTCCTCCTTAAATATGATGGTGATCTGCAATATTTAGCTCCTTCTTACTGAGTGCAGTGAGGAGAACTTTCATCATCCTTATCCAAACCCCACAGTGCAGTTATGTAAGGGGCAGGGGAGCACAGTTGAGCTTTAAATGAAGACTTAAGTGTTGCCACTTGGAGACTGCTGCCTTGTACAAGTGCTACTTGGTAGAAAAATGCTGTACTTAATGGCCCAGATTGGGTAAAATTTTCTTACGGAATGGCATTTCGACTTCGGTGTGAAATCAGCGGTGAGTACATGCTGAAGGACTGCTTGACTTGGGGACTGAGTTTATCAATAACTGATGTATCTGAAGCTTTATTCTTAACTCTCCGCCATCTACACACTTCTGCTGTGTCAGTCTCTACCCTCAGACTGGGGCAGCATTTATGTTGAGCGGTGAGCACTGTGTGTTGCTAATATTTACACTCTTAGTGGCTGAAAATGAGAGGCTATTACACTGTTCTTGTGTCTTCTGCCTCCAAGTCTTGTTGGTGCCGCTCGGTATATGTTGGGGTGAGTGTGAGTAGGCCTGTCCCTAGATGGGTCACAGTGAGCAATTTAATGTCTGTCATCTACATGTATAATCTTAGGCTCTTAGGTTCCTTGCAGATATGGTAGCCTCTGAGCATCTCCCAGATACAATCAATAGTAATTCTTTGCTGGACTTCATGGAGTCTATTTAGAGTCAAGACTGTGGTTACACAGAATTGTTCTTTGTGTCTGTCTATGCAGGTTTATAAAAGTATTGGCATATCTCTATCTTCTGTATCTCCAGTGGTGGATAGTACAGAAGTGAAATAATTATTTATTTATTAATTCTGAGAGGGTAGGTGATACATTTGACAAGTTCCACTACTGATGTCAGGGGATCTAAGTGTATAGAGTTTTATTCTGAAAATTGAAGTGCTTTGCAGTGAATTAAAAAAAAAAAAATGTAATGCTACAACTTAATCAGAGGCTAAACTGAAGGAAGAAGTTGGTTTGAATATTACTGTGACAAAAGGGACTGTAAGATAGAACTTCCTCTGAAACCCAGGAAAAAGGTATTGACACAAAATGAAAACACCCAGTCATGAGAAGATGTGAGATAGCTCTGTGCATATTTGAAAAACAGCCTTAGGATGACTGGCATCAGTCAATTGTCTCAATACAGGTGTTTTTTCCCTTTGGTATTTAATTTTTTATATTTAGGTTTCTTTTTATTAATAAGACATAAGCGGATCCAAATTTGGCTCCCACATGCATAGAAGGGCATGGACTCTAAAGAGTGCAAATTGGCTCAGCTGATTAAAATTTTTGTGTGAATTTACATTTTGCAAGGCATTTTAGCTCCACACCTTTTTGATGATTCGGAATATATTGTTTCTATGGTACCATGACGCTGGTGTCAGCCTCTAGAAAACAGTGTGCAATAGGAAATACACATCTAATTTTTCATATGAATCGCTATTTATGTTCCTGGATCAGGAAATGTGCAGTAAGGATGTTTCACAGTTTGTGTTAATAATTTGTCTTCTACATGGGCTTCCTGTCTCTTTGGTACTATTTTCACTTTGTAAATATATGTTTTGCTTAAAGCAAGAGTGAGAGTGAGATTACACCTCTGCCTGTCGCATGACCTATTTATTGTTGCTTCAGAGAAGCAGAACTGTGTCTTTCTGCCTCTTAGGTTCTCATGGAGAGCAAAACTAAGGAGCTGTTCAGTACTCAGTGGCAGGGGATGAGGGGGTGACCGCCAAAGTTGTGTTCTCTGCCACCCTTTCCTAGTAACGAAGCCAGTGGTATGGAAGTAATTGCTTGAATCCAAACTGAGTTGGGGCTTCAGAGTCAGTGCAGGCTGTGGAGTGTAATGATT
>JAVJGJ010000047.1:5280637-5305301 GCA_035590215.1 Microhierax caerulescens | reverse complement strand
GCTGTGGAGTGGAATGATTCATTGGCATGCACACCTAAGCAAAGACCACCACCATTTCCTTGGTGAATTTCTTGCCTTGTGTAAGGGAACATTTTGATATTTAAAGCAGTAATTAGTGACCTGTAGCATGTTGAAATGAGCACGGAGACACCTGTGACAGGACACTGACATTTTCATGCTGCTCATGGTAAAGGTTGCTGTTTCTCTGGAATGGCATCCCAGTGTTTATATTGCTGCCTGCGATTTAGTGAACATCCATCTCCAAAAACCTGTTATTTTCTTGATGAAGTGCTGGGGTTCTTGGGTGCTGTGGGGAAGGAAATGGGTTTACTCTGTGGAAATCTAGAAACTTACCTGTGTCTCCAAGACTGCAAGTTTTTCTGAGCGTGGACCCTCAGAAGTGGCGTCCATCCATCTGCACTACAGCCAGGCTGAAGTGTACGTAGGCTCACCAGCAGCCGTTTTAGGTCGGTCAATTTGAGAACCGGTATGAGTAGCAAGTAGCACAGGCTTCACCACAGCCTAGAACCCTGTCTGGATGTGCAGGGTCCTAGACTATTTGGTACCCACTTGCAATGGAGCCGTATCCTCTGTTATTGTCAGGGCTGCAAAAGCTAAGCTTAACCTTTTCCATGAATGCCTAGTGCTGGTTTGAGCTCCTTGCTGCCCAGAATAACTTCAAAGACTGGTGGATTTGGAACAGTTGTGTGGAACATGTTCAGTATTCAAACTTAAATGTATCCTGGTTGGTTTGACCAAACTTTATTAATAATTACTTCAAAGAATTGTATGAGTAAGTGTGAAGAGGTTATTGGATTATCAGAATTTTTCAACAGCTGTACTAATTTACATTCAGAGAAGTATGTGGAAAAGTAACCCAGGACACCCTGGCATGTCCCAGTGCACCCCTGAAAAGTAAGTCAAACTGTTCACTCAAAGAATCCTTCTCTTCTCTCAGGTCACGTTTTTCAATCTGAGGATTTAAGAGATCGAAAAAACTTTCAACCCATTGAAACACCTTCTTAAGAGCAGAACAGTGGTGGCTTTCAAGTTACACGGGGAGAAAGCTCCTTGGAGACTACTCTAGGGCAGGAACAGTTAGGGGAAAGAGAGGCGGCACCGTCACTTTCGAGGGAGGTTTATTGTAAATGAACAGTACTTGCTTCCAGGGGTTTATTCGGCCACTGCTTACAGTTTGTCATTGCTCTTGGAGGGAACAGAACTGCAGGTCTGAGCTTGCGTGAGGCTCGCCGAGCTAATTACGGCTCACAGGGCAGTGCTGCCAAAGCGCCGGGGCTGAGCGCTCTTGCACTAGCTCGGCTTTTCCGCTGGCTCGGGTACTGCAAGTGGTGCAGCTGCAGAAGTGCCAGGTGCAGTTTTACCGAAGAGATAAGCAGGCTGCGGTTTCCCCCCTTCTTCCACCCTTGCTTCACGCTGCAGCAACAACCATCTGGCTGCTCCACCTCCCCAACAGCGTGAGTGTTAGGGCAGAGGTTACCCCTGGATGAGGCACTCCCCTGGTGTGATGGAGCCACTGGAGGAGCTTAGATGAGCCTGGGCAGAGAATTTGCTAATGGAGCCGTGTTGTTCTAGCACGTGAACAAGCTGCGTGGCACCCTGTAAACAGACCCAAGAGAGTCATTTGATTCCAGCCTCTGCGGAGGAGCAATAGTTGAAGCTCTTCTCTTGAAATCCAGTGTCCAGAGAGGAGGTTGGAAAGCACTCCAGGTAACTTCACCTGGTAACTACAGCATGAAGACACTCTGCAGGTCATGAAGCCTCCGTGTGTGTGTGTATATTGTGTTTGCACAAGTACATCTCCTAGGTGAGGGCGAATGTCTTAGGTTCAGGTTGTGCAAAACCTCTAGTTTACAAGTTCAAAATGCCTTGTCTGGGGATAGGCTCAAACATGAATCTAGAATATGCTTTTTCCATGAGTTTCCCTGACACTGAACACCTCATGTGAAGATTTGTGGTTCCTAAGCACTGTGGGGGTTTAAATACAGAACCAGGGAAACTGAATTCTTATGCAAGCTGATGTTTGTAAAGTAATCTCTCAGCTCTTCCTGGAGGCTTTCTTGATAACTGGGTGAGAATGGCGGTGTTGGCTGGCTCTTGCAGCAGGGAGGAATTTGGCACGCAAAGGAGAGACAGCGAGGCCAGAAGGAAGGTGTGGACTGCATGTTGACTTGTGTTCAAATCCCAGACAGCTGCTGCAATAAAGAAATAGTCTCAGGTGCACCAGGAAAACACTTTGCAATAAAACTAATAGAGCAAACTTCAAATCTGGGTAGTTTGTTAAGGGAGAAAATGCTATTACCATGCCAAGTTGTAATACCGTCATTTGTGGACAGACATCAAGATGTTGTCAAGTAAATGGGACAGATTGTTGCTAATTATTTATGTGGACAGGTAAATTTTATTCTACACTGGGGCCATGTTAGCACCACTGTGAATGCCCCGACTGAGTAGATGAAGGCGTGCTGACACTGTTGGGTTCAGGCACCGACACCTCTGTGTAGCTGTTGGTGCCTTAACAAATGTGCCGGTATGGTTGTCATCACTGATGGCTCTTCTAAATTAAAAGAGCTTTTGAGTTGATCCTGCTTTCTTATAAGATTGGCTGGCCAAAGCCTAAACTGTTTCATGCCTTTTGTAGTTTCTCCAGGTGGCAGAAAAGAGAGTCTTCTAATCCAGCAAGTTCCAGGGACCCCTTGGAATCACTGTCCGCTTTTAGCAGACTTTTGATCTAAGAAAAATAAGGCTGATGTCAGTAGGCCTAAATTTGCTCTGTGGAGGATGTCAGGAAAACATACAGGACTCCACAGACCAACAAAGGTTGGGAAACCACTTCTAAGTAATTACATTAGCTAAACATGATATTAAAAGAGATAAAGAGATTTTTTTCTAACAGCTCCTTGGGGCTCCACTCCTCTTTCTGTGTGTTAAATATGTGAGATCGTGGCTCTCTGCATTACTCCAGTTGGGAGAACTGTATGTTTTTAAGGAAGGAAAATTAAATTATCCTTGTGTTTGGTACATTATTGAGCACTTTTTTTTACCTGATACGAAATTAGATAATTTCTGTGGCACCCAGGCATTCCCCTATGCTGGAATAATTCCCACCTGAGCAATTAGGGCAAATTTTCAGTCCTTTGTGCCTAAAGAGCAGCCCAAAAAGACTAGAACAGCATCCAGAGTCTGGCTCATAGTTGAAATACATCTACACAATTGAAGGAAAGAAAAATGCAGCCAAACCTGTGCTGCTTTGTAAGGAATTTGGCTCTGCAGAGCCTGACAGGGGTCAGGAGTGTGACCAAGGGATGGAGAGTCATAGTCAGGTGGCTGTATGGCAGAGCTCACTGTCTCTCAGCGTAACGGGGACCAGCAATTTAGCAAGCATCAAATGCTTCACAGAGTTAATTTAGTAATAAGAATATGTAGTAACTAACACATGGCTCAGAGGCTTCAGAGTGTGAATACCAGTAATGTAAATCAGACCTGGGCTTCTAAGTGGCTTCATGGATGATTTTAAAAATTGTACCCCTTTCTTCAGCTTCACTCAGCTGCTTGCTTCATGACAAAAAAACACTTTCCCTCCTGCCTTGTTTTTTGCTGCTTCTTTTGGTTACAATTCTTCTAACACATTCCTTCCTCAGGTGAAGCACTGGTGTAGTGTGCAACATATTTTAAGGACTCATCTTCTTACCATCAGCTCAGAAGAATCTTCCTTACGGTGTTTTCAGTGCAAGTAGAGGCTGAAAGTGGGTTTTATGCATCTAAGCCGCTGGAATAGTTCAGCATTTTCTGCTTAATGAAAAACAGCAATGCAACCATGTAAAAATAGTAACTCTCTGAAGAGTGTTTTAAACTTATTTCCTTTGTGATATGTTGAGATTACAGAAATCACTGGGGACTTCAGCAAGTGGATGAGATACAACGCCTTCAAAAAACAGGATGTCTTTTTCCACAACAACTAACCTGCATGCAAAAATAGTGACTGAGGACGGATTATCATTAATAGTGTTCAATGTAATACAGACAAAGCTATTATAATTTAGGGAAATATATCCTATAATAATAGTTGCTAAATATTATTTGTTTCTGGTGTTTTAAAACTTGTTTTATGACCCAGGCTTGAACAATCTCAATATTGATTACCTAAAATTTGTAATTCTATGAATGTCATTTAAATCCTCAATGTCTGCATTTTGTTTCTATGCTTACTTTTATTTTAGCTTTCCTTACAATTTGGGTGCACCTTCTGAAAAACGTTCAGTCTGTGTTTTTAAAACTCTGCCTGTGAGTTTTGCTCTCCAGAGAGCTCGATGTCGGTTGCCCCTTTCAGCAAGAGCAGCAAGCCCCTATCCCAAGCAGCTGATCATTTCACATCGTCAGGGTTTGAGATTTATGTTGAGCCTTTTGCAGATATGGCTCTGTGATAAACATACAGGTGGACCATACACTTGGATGCCTATGTACTGCAGAGGTAGGGTCTTCACACCAGAAACTGGGCAGATTATTATCTCTTAATCAAGGAGGTACCAAGCACCTGCACTGGGCAGGAACATCCGTGCAGTCCCTCAGCCATTTGGAATAAAAAAATATTCTACAGCTGGCTGAGTTGGCGGTAACATTTGTTTTTCAGTGAGGTCCCAATTTTGCTCACTTTTACAAATAGTTTTATAGAGGTCAAGTAATTCATGCTTTCTCCCAAAGGGCTAATTCTCTGCTGCATACTGCCTGCAAACAAGTTTGAAGAAAAAAATGCAAAATGAGGTTCAGTCAACCGAAGAGGAAAGTTTATCCAAGACAGCAAAACTCACACAACTGGCTGAGGAGCAGGGACGAAGAAGCAGAGAGAGCAGTTCCTTGCTGTAATTCAATCCTGCTGGCATTTCTCAACTGGACTGTAACAAACAGATTTACTCTGTTCGTCTTTCTAAAAGGAAAGGGCACCTACTTTATAAGCAAGCGATTAACTCCCAGTATAATTGCAAACATCAAAAAGAGCGGGCAACATCTCCATGCCCCAAAGAATTCCCTAATAATAAATAAGGTAGAAATGGTGATGCATCCCACCCTGTGCCCCTGAGAGAGCACAGCTCTTTCTCTGGGTGCTGGGAAGGGTGGTGGGACCAGGCTTTGCACATCAGAGGGGAAGCATATTTGAAGAGTAAGCAGAGCATCACTTGCAGTCCCCGATTTCAGCAGCGGGTTCCGTGCATGCCCTTCTGCTCATTGGAGTTTGGATATGGGTCTTGGGAAGGGCTGTTTTGGGGTTGCTCTGGGGTGCTGGCGCTGACCTCACATCCTGCCTGGACACTCAGGGCCAGCCAGGGCTGGTGCCCCCCCATGCCCTCCTGATCTGAAGGGCTGGAGCATATTGCACCACCCTTACCCCTGTCCTGGCATTTAACAACACGCAGCCAGCAGGAAGCTGCGGGACTGAGGCTGTTGTGCCTGTTTGCCGAAGTAAAACTTTTTAACTTCATGCAGACCCAAGCATTTGAATGATTTTGTGGCTTTTATGGGCATGGCAACTACTCAGAAGCATGGGTGGCATCTGAGTGATTTGAGTAAGTGTTCTGTGTTGACACATAGTATTCCTGGTATATGCTGTATGTACTTGTTTGTAGCCCGGCAGCAATAGTTGTGTGGACATTTCCCTGCTAAGGCACAGTCTAAGGTTGCTTGTCTGTAGTCAGCATCCCTTAGAAAGTATGAAATCACCAAGAGTCAGGCTCTCTACTGGCTATCGCAGCTACACCTTCTGTTTTTTCCTCTGACCTCTTCAGATTGAAGGAACATGGTCAAAATTGTGTTGAACAGAAAAGAGGTCCCTACAAGATTTCTGTAAGCTGAAGGAGGCTGATTCTTCCTGTTTCAAATACACAGTGTGTTTGCTTTCAACGAGCCCCAGCGTTGGGCCCAGAATTGCAGAAACCCAAATGTAAATTTTAGTTTAAAAAAGTAACCGTGAAAATGCGTGGAGCTGTGAAACCCAGGAAAGGCTAATGCTACCAGGAAGATACTTATTTGTGAATTCCCACAGGAGAATTTGCAGGCAGTAGAGAGAAACCTCTAAGGCAAAAGCTCTGCGTGGAGGTAGCACAACCCAGCAGTTGCAGAGATTGGCATCTTCAAAGCACTGAGCAAACATTGGTTAATTATACTACAGCAGCCTTCGAGGCTATCAGGCAGGTATTAATATGACTGCTTTACAGGTGGAGAAATTGAGTCAAAGAAGTTACGTAATTTTCTTGGGATTAAAGACAGTCATAACAAGGCGATCAGTAGTGCAGATTTTCCTTGCCTTTATGTTTGTCTGTTGCTGAAGCTATGTGCTCCTGGGTTCCACACAGGTACTGTTGGGTTTGGAAAGGATGTCTGTCCCTCCAAATTTATGTTTCTACTGTGCCAAGAGTGAACATGTAAGGTGACATGAAATACTAGCTGTGCAGTATAGCTAGGGTTATCTCTCATTTAGCCACTAATACAAGTCCCATGTACTGGACACTTGCATGTGTGCCTGAGTCAGCACACGTGGGGTTTCTCCTGCCATTGCTCGCTTTGAGGTCTCCTACTGAAGTGATGCTGATATGTGTGTCTTTCTGTTATCCCAAATGACATCTGAACTTGCTGTTTTGCTTTAACCATATCCGACAGCAGGCTTGAGGTCTAAAAAATTCTTCTATGTTTTGTGAAAATACATGGCTGATTCGATGAGACAGATCCTTCTGCTTAGGAAAAGGCTTGTCTGTTTGCCTCTTAGATGCTGGAAAGCACACATGGAAGAGCCCTGGTCAGAGTTCACCCGGTAACAGCCACTAGAAAAACAGCACACAAGATGCAAATCCAAGGAACAGCTCATTTTGCTGCTCTTGGAAAGGCCTCTTTCTTTCCCTTTTTTTGTATTTCTTAACATCCCTTGTGTCCATGATGTTGGCCATTGCATTTCTGGATGCAGTGATGTGGTCACAAGAAACTGCTGTCACTTAACATTGGCCTGGCATCAAAAAGTGAAGCATGAGTCTCTCTGCTGCTGGGAAGTCCTTATTTTCCTGTGCAGTACCTGTATATTTTTTTCAGATGGTAGAAGCTTCCGAAACTGGATGGGTGTCTTCCTTACAAACAACACCTTGTTAAGGAAGGGCATTGTTGTGCAACGCATGATAAATGTCACAGCAAAAAATTATACCTGTTGTTAAGGGATAGGGATGAGCTCAGGTTAATTACTAATTATTACCTTTATTACCTACAAAAATGCCGTGAGTACCTCTTCTGCACTGTGATAGCTGCCCCACCTGGGGCTTTGATGCTTTATCCTCACGTGCTGGGGTGGAGCGGCTGGTTGCGGCTCGGGAGCCAGCGGCTGGCCCTGAGCCCCTGCTGCCTGTGCCCCCGCCAGACCCCGAGCACGCGGGAAGGGCCCATCAGCACAACCCCTCACCCTCCTGGCTTACAGACCATTGACATAGCGTCCAGCTTCTGGGAGATGCAAAAGAGGAGTGTGGAATCAATCACCATTTTCCAAGACTTAGTTCAATGCTGGTATCCCAGGTTTGTGGCTGGGAATAAAAGCCACTTGCATTTGGACTGATTCAGGGAGGGAAGGAGAAGCAGATATGTGGTTGTGTGAAATAAGTATCAAAGTGTCATTTTTTTAGCAGTGTTAAAGTTCTCTAAGCTTTCAGCATGCTCTGGTAAAAGTTGAAAACAGAATTTATGTTGAATATACAGAATACAACAGCTAGTCCAGTTTATTTGCTAGCTGCAAATTCTGAACAATATGTTTGACCATGGAAGCAGCAGGCACTGAAGGGCTGTGCCCTGCGTTGGGCTGTGCCGTTGGCCTGCTGGTAACCTGAGCAACCCCCCCAGTCCTGCCCATGACCAATTCCTCAGCTACAAAAAGGTACAGTTGTACTGACCTTCTGGGTAGATAAAGTGTACGGTGTAGGGAGCGGTGGGCTTTTCCCCACTCTGGAAATTGGGACCTGTAAGTTAGGGGGTGAGGTGGGGGTGAGGGTGCCCCTTCCCATCTGCAGTCAGCGTGGCCCATGGCTCTTTAGCGAAGAGCGAAGGATACAGCATCAGCCCTCCAAGAGCATGCAGGTGCTGAGCGTCCTGGGGAGCTGCCACCATTCCCATCTGTGCTGGCTTGCAACCTTTCTTACAAACCCAGTTGTCGGTTTGAACACCTTATATTTCGTCTTTGTGCTATGTTTGAAGAGTGCTTCTCAGGAACAGATGAAATGTACAGCTTTGTTTTCAGAAGTTATGATCTTAGCTCATTTTTCCTTTTGCCCTATTTATGAATTAGTAGATTTTGTTTTCTTTCCTATAAACTAGCCTTTTGTTTGGTTGGTTTTATTTTTTGATGTTTTTTCGGTACTTGTCTAATGGTCGAAAACGGAGATTACACGGGTTTGGATACTATGTGGGTTAATTTTTCTCCTAAAATTACTTTATATGTCATCTCATAAGATGACAAATCAAGGTCTTTATAAACACTCATGTTATAAAACCAATTCCAATTTATGCACCTTTTATTATTGTTGCCTGAATAAAAAAAATTGTCACTAACTTTGTCAGAATACTGAAATTTGAACATCTCTTCATTGTGAACAGAGAAGCAATATAATTTCAAAGTGGCGAAGGACAGAGTTTGTAATAAAAATGTGATTTGTAGCCTCTGACTGCAAATGCTTCTGTTTGTGCTAATTCTCATTTAGGTCACTGTAAAATGTGTGATATATCAGCTTAAACAGCTGCAGTATCAAAGGTTTTACTTTCTGTTATTATTATTTTTTCCTGTAACAGTTTTGGTAAAATTCAAATGCATCGGTAATAATGATTCACTTTTATTTCATTATAAGATTAATTTTACACTGCCTGAACCTGAGTTAAATCACTTAAATACCACTTAAAAATCAACCATTAAGTTGTTTTAAATTGTTCCAACAAGGTATTTGTGGATACACAACAAGGAATCACTTATGCTATCTTTACTGCATTTGGGCAAAAATGTGGAAGGAGGTTTCTCTAGATGGTGAGCATGATGGTGAGGGGTGTGTGCTGGCTGCCACCATGGGGCTGGTGTCCCTGTGTCCTGCATCCTCACCCTCCTCACCGGCTGCACCCCTGGTTCCCAGCTGGCACGTTACAGCCGCAGCCTCTCACGCGTTAACACCGATGGGACAGTGAGTGTGAGGCTTTGGAGGATGTCTGGGGAGAATTTTATTTCCTTGCTTCCTTATTCTTCACCAAGTAAAAGTTTTCTCCTAATCTGCTTTGGGAACCTGGTGCTTTCCCCTGCCAAATGCCTTAATTGTCACACATCTAAAAAGCAGCAGCTGGAGATAATTCACAGACAGTTAGAGACATCCACCCCTAAATACTTGGTTGGAGGACACCCTCTTTGTACCCGCACACAACCCAAGTGCAAAACCGCGGTGCCTGTGAGGTACCCTTGCTGTGCAAACAGGAGAATGTGTTTAGCAATCTCTTTTGCAGACTGCCGGGGCATAAATGCTGCACTACTTGATTTGTGAGTTCTTGCAGCAGAGTGAGATCTTGCTGGGATGTCAGCACACTGTTTTGGGGTGTCTTAGGGGCTTTTTGAAATAGATTCTTGGACTGCTAGTACAAATGAAGCAAATAAATCTGCTCCTGCTGATGTTCATGAAGCTGCTTCCAGCTCTACCTCCCGCTGCACGGCCCTCTGCTCCCTGCGCATCCTTTTGCAAGCTCTGCCTTGCAAGCTGCCTTGTGGTTCCTTTGCTGGACCTCATGTCCGTTTTTATCTCATCGGTGGATCTGAATAATCACAAAAGTGCTACCGAGAGCTTTATCCAGTTCTTCTCTGTCAATGGTAACGCATCCAGGGCTCATATTGACTTATTATTGTGGGGCTGGCTGCACAGGGCCCGTTGCTGGAGGCTGCTCCCAAGCATGCTGCCTGTGATCCTGTGCTGCCTGACTCGGAACCCGTTTGATCGTTGTAGGGGGTCAAACGCTTGGCTCGAGTCTTTTTCATGTTTGTGTTTCTCTCAGGCAAATGGGGTTGAAAAAAGAAACTGGAGGGACCAAAGTGGAGTGTTCTGATGAAAAAAAAAAAAAAAAGAAAGAAAAGAAAAGGGAAAAAAAAAAATGAAACACAAAGTGCCATTTGTGCTTGAATCTGGGGTGGTAAGGGGAGGGCAGCACTGTTCAGCTGCTAGAGATGACTTGGTTTTCTTCAGCTGGAGAAATGCTTTGATACCATTCTATTGTTAATTAACCAATCTGAGAAAAAATACATTTGTAAATTAGGTGGGAGACCGCTTCAGGACTCTGAGCTGATTCCTGCCAAAGCTGGCAATCTCCTCCTGGTTCTCATTGACAGGTGCAAATGCTCTGGAGACCAGCCCAAGGGTAGGTCACCGCTGTGGAGCTGACAGCCCCACTGCTACCAAAACCTTGCCACATAAAACCAAGATACCCAGCAAGAAATCTTTGTTCCTCTTCTGGCAGGAACGTTCATGAGGGATTGTCTCTATCAGTCTGTCTTTAACTATGGAAATTCAGTTTAGTATGCCTATATATATTCATGTGGAAGTTCACAAACAGTTCTGCTGGTGGAAATAGCTGGCAAGTCAAGCTCTGTTTGTTGAGAAAAGGGGCACAAACTGGAACTGGTTCACATTTTGGTTAAAGATTACCTGAGGCATTTCAATAGGGTATTTCTTGGACAGTTTGTACTTGCCATTTCCCATACAGTGAGGAGAGCAGCTTCTGCCCACGAGTAGCTGTAAATGGCCAAACTTTATTCAAAAGCCATGTTGTAGTTGGAAAAGTTGACTGCATCTTTTAGAGGACTGTTTGAGTTTGAGGTCAGTTATTTTTACTTCTCTGTTTTGTTCTAGTTAAATATTTTTACTTGCTCTCAGAACAATAGCTCCCACCACACTGAAGCCTTCGCCCAGTGCAGTAGCTTTTCATACCTCCTCCTGTAGCAATCCATGCAGCGCCCAAGGGTCTTATCTCCTTAGTTTAGCTAAATATAGACTTTTCAAGCCCTTGTATAGAGCCTAATCCATACCTTTACCAAGCTTAACAGGCTGAATCCAGTGGCATAAGCAGCTGACACAGCTTTATGGGTAGAGGAATCCTCTACATTCTCTTATGGTTGCTCTAATCTGGCTGAGTTTGTTTAAATTTTCTGCTGCTCAATCTGGTATTATACTGCCTGTATGTACTTGACTCTGAGGACTGGATTCTTGTGATGGTTTTTCCTGTCCGCAAACCAATCCTCAGTTTTCCATGCTGTCTGCCCAGGGAGACCCGACAATTTTGTGTTTTTTTCAAGTAACTGTTTAATAAAAAAAAAAAAAAAAAAAAATCAGCCAAACCTGCAGTTGCTTTTACACAATTCCCAAATAATGTCCTGTTTATCGGCCTTCCACAGGCTGAACTCAAAAATGAGAGCTTCTCTGGCTGTGGTTGCAAAGCTTCTGTCACCCTGTGCTCTTTGGTTTGGAGGGAGCTGGGTCCCCTACGCACACTGGCAGCTGCAATAGGATGAAAATATCCGCAAAGTTTTCTGGCAGGATCTTATTTTGACAAAAAAATTACAATGGTTATAAAAAAGGTTTGTTTCCATATCTTAGCTAGTTTGCCTTTTCCCGGCTTGGTTGCAGACTCAGTCTGGGTTTTGTTGATGCTCTTTTCTAAAAGCGAATAGATCTGTGGTTTGTAATCATGATGCGTACAGTTACACATCAGCATGTGCCCTGGATTCAAAAGTGGCTTCAAACCCACCTTGGTAAACAGAGAGGGTTGTAGTGCATTTCAACAGTTACTCCTCCTGCCCCAAGCATGCGTGTGTTTGTGTGTGTGCATGCACACACATGCACACCCCCCGCCAAGGGCATCAGAAGAGCTCTGAGCTCCATGGACCCAGGTAGCTGGTTCACATCAGCAGCGATTTGCAAGGCTTAAAAAAGCATAGAAGTGGTGGGCATGCACGATCATGCGCTATCCTTCCTTTATTCGTGCACCTTCCTGTCTGCCAGCAGCCAGGAGTTTAGGGCCTTCCTCCATCTAGACCATCACGTTCAGTAATGGCTGGTGTATCTAACCAACATGAATTTTTCTAGTTATTTGTTTGTAATTCTGGACTCTTTGGTATTGTCTTAAAGAGATTGAATACAGTGAGAATGGTTTGAGAGATTCTGTAGGGCACGTGGCAGAACTGACCCAGCCTGTCGCCTTGCCTGTGGGAGAGGAGCGAACAGCCTCTCTCCTGCTTCCTATGGGTCAGAATCAGCAGCTAAAAACTCTTGAATTCGTCTTCCTGCGCTAATCCCCACTTTGCACTGCTGGCGGGATGCAAGGAGGCTGAACGCTACCATATGCACGGAGATGGCATTGCCATGACCTGTGCCCAAACCCTTTCTACGGCAGAAGAGATGTATTAGGGTTTTCTGTGAACTGAAGAGCGCTGAGAAGGCATTTCAGGTGGCGAGGCAGAGACACTGCAGGAGTGCTGTTATCGCGGTATGATCTAGCCTTGTTTGTGCAGGTGGTTAAGGTGCAGCTACCTTTGTGGCCTCTTGTGGATCCTCTTGCCTAGTTGAGCTCTCATGGAGCTGTGGCACAAGGGCTGTATCTCACAGTACCCAGGTGAAATTCTTTTCTGTGCTGCAGATGTGCCTTGCAGCCCGGGCTACTTCAGACCAAGCAAGCAGAATCAGAATCCTGTTTGCTTTACCTCCGTTGGGAGAAGAAGAGTGCCATGCTGGGGTTTGATTATTTGGCTTGCTGTGCGGTGCTTTGACTGCACAATGACTTCTTATCTCGGGTACTTCATTCCATTGCAGTTTAGTTTTGTTTTTCCCCAGCACTGTGCTCTGCTATTGGATTGCATTGATGCAGTGTGCCCGCAGGCCACGCTGTATTGTTGCATATGTTGTGCCATCCAAAATAATCTTGGTGGGTGTTCTAAGCAGCTGCCATGATACAACCCATCTTCTTGGCAACCAGAAGTGCTGTGAGCTATGTGTCTTCTTTTCCTCCTCATCTTCATATATTGTAATAGGAATGGAACCTATAGAAGTCTTGCATATGGTATAGCTTGCCAAGATTACTCTGGTACCTAGCAGCTGTCCATACATGCTTGGTAAAGAAGATGTGTTTTGTTAATTGGATTTACGTGGGATGGTGCTTGGAGAACTCTATGTAGATACAAAATGGTCTCCCTGGGAAAAAAAAAAAATTCTTTGGGACTCTGCCACATTTTAATGGAGGTCCACAGTAACCTGGTAGTGGACTTCTGACTGACACCTTTTATTAGCACTACATCAGGAATGCAGGCTGCAAAAAATCCCATCTGACTGTACTACTATAAGGAGCACTTAGGCTTTGCTTTGATGCCACCATCAGCAGACAGCATAGCTGCATAGTAAATGCACAGCTTATTGGGGTTTGGGTTTTTTCATTATTAATTGCGTGCTTGCGTGTTTGGAGGTAGACTCAAGCTAATGTAGTATTTGCCTTCATATATTCCAGCTGTGTGGGTGTTGAAGAAGAAGAGGCACCAGACATTGACATCTATCATTGTCCAAATTGTGAGAAAACCCACGGAAAGTCTACTTGTAAGTATACTTGCACAGCTGCTCCTCATACAAAGCAGATTCTGTATGTTTAAACAAAAGAAGCTAGGGTGGGGTTTTTTCCCCATTACAAATTGAAACACACCTAAATGCCATGTATCATATTATATTGGTATTAGAATTCAAACCATGAGGTGAAAAAAGATGGTAGGTTGAGAATACCATGGGTTGAATTGTGAAGCTTTGGATGCAGCTCCCTGCCTGGCGTCATGCAATGTGTATGAGCTAATGCAGGGGTCCTCAAACTACAGCCAGCAGGCTGGATACAGCCCCTCAGGGTCCTCAATCCAGCCCCCCGGTATTTACAGAACCCCCCCCTTCCCCCCCCACCGTCAGGTGTTGGGGGACACACCAAGCAGCCGCAGGTGACTGCCTGCCACTTAATCCGCGCGCCAGCCCCCTGTTTAAAAAGTTTGAGGACCCCTGAGCTAATGCAAGGCATCTTACCTGCAGAGCTTGAGTCCCCAGCCCCGGCAATGAAAATGATGCTTCCTTCCTTGCATGAAATTAAGAATTGTGAAGGCACTTAGTACTGCGGGCTAGAAAAAGCCTACAGAAACAGCTAGTTCAAACACAGGGAATTTTGGAAACTACATGGTGTTTTTTGTCTTTGAGTGAGGAGAGTAAGAAGCAGTATGTTATGCTTGGCCTGGATATAAAACTGTAGCGATTTCAGTGGCAGTCAAAATTGTAGGATGCACTAAGGGTGCCAATTCTTGCAGTTCTTTCACAGGAAAAAGTTCTCCTGAGTAAAAGTGACAGTTGATCTCAGTGGGAGTTTTGTCTGGGAAAGAACTGTAGGATGTGTTTACTTTGGTCAGATTAATTCACAAATTCTTTCTATTATACAATGGAAAATAAAAAAAAAAAAGAAAAGAAAAAAAAGAAGCTAAACCAATACATGTAGAAGATGAAATGCTTTACTTGAAAGCCATTTATTGTAAATAAGCATCAATGATGCACGGAGGTTCTCACTGCTCTGCAGCCTTACAGCAAGACATAGAGGAAGAGCACTGTGCTCATCTCCCAGGATCCAAACGAATCATAATGTTCCTTTTTTAGTGCAAAATAAGGGATGGCTGGAAGCTGACTTCTGTTGTGTTAAAATTCAGTAATTTTTAAACCAAGCAATTATTTCTGCACTGCTTTAAAAGTTAAAGTTTTAAAAATTTCTAAGGGGAAAGGAGAGGAGTCTGAAATGTTCATTTTGGGGGCAAAAATGGAAATAATTTTTCCACTTTGACTTTTTCAAAATCAAGAATGACCTGCAGCTGTTCCTGTGTCCTAGATGTCTGCTAGCAACTTCGGCCCAAGCAGGGCACCTACAAATTGGGCAAGCTGGCAGAAAAACCCTGAGGAGTCTTGTTCTGAAAGACTTAACAAAATCAGTACGTCCCCACAAAATGTTTTGATTTAGAAGTCAGCCTTTCTAATGTTTTGCTGGAAGGTTTCTGACAAACACACTGGAAATTGTTAAAACAACAAACCATCTTCAAGTGAACAATTTGGTATTAGAATGGGCTGTGTTGAAAAGGAGGGTATGACTGCAGGTATGCCCAAGCTGTTACTGACCCAGTATAGAGGAAGCAGCACAGGATTTCTAGCCTCTGTGAGTTTTGTATAACATTGAGATGTGTCTGATGCTTTGATTTCTTTCACTTTGCTTTGAATTAATAATGATGAAATGCACCTACTTTTCAGTGCGACAGGAAAAAAACAGACAGTAGCAGCAAAAGTCTGTAATCAGGAATTACATATCAGTTCTATAGAAACTGTGGTGCATAATCTTAGAATTCAAGAAATGTCAGTTTTGATAAAAAGATGACAAGTTTTAATATACCAGGTAAGAGGAGGAGAGTTGAATTGACAACAATCTTCTGATGCTTTAAGAAGGGTTTTGGCTGTCTAATTCTTCTTATCCAAATAAAGATCCGACTTGGCAGTACGTCCCTCGGTCTGCATCGTGCAGCACAGCAGAAAGTGCTGCTGGAGTGCTGTCACTAGTTATAGTCTTATCAATGCATGAGGTTATCAGTGTGGTAGGAATACAGAACATGATATCATTCTGCAGTACAGCAATATGACTTTGTTTTCTCCCTTCAAATGCATTGCATGAAGTTTAGTAATGTACAAGGCCAATCATCAAAGTAGTCGAGTGTAAAAATTTCGGGAGCATTTAAACATTAGTTATTGATAATCTTACCTTGACTTTTGGTGAAGTGCAAGACCACAGGTTCTCAAGCTGTGTAGTCATTTTCACCATTAACTTAACAAATCGTGGATCCTGTTGGAAAATGAGGCTGTTATCCTGTAGCCCCTCCTTGCGGAGTGCAATAGGCCAGGGAAGTTGAAAGACTGATTAAATGAAGGCAGGAACAGCTTGGCTTAATGCATTCATTCTGTCAGGCATTTGTATGCAGGGCGTCCTGCTACACGGCACTTGGGCTCTGCTGGGGCTTCTGTGAGATGATCGCTTTCATTTGTTTATTAAGTGTTACAATACATGTTTAAACTCGTTATCTAGCACTATCAGTTTTGTAATAAATGAGTAAGAATTGTTCCAGAGCCACTAGTTAACTGGTAGGTTTAATTATTGCAAGATTAGCAAAGGGAAACACAGACACCAATTGTCTGTTACGCAACTCGTCTGGATTTTAAAATATATGTGTATTTCTGGAGCACGCATTCCGCAATATATGTTTTCCAGATGTCAAATTTAAAAGTCATTTTCCTTTTCTTACATTTTTCCACTTTACCAGTGTGGCTTAGTGGCTACTATTTCAGAAGATTGCTTCCTGTCATATGACATTTTAAGCCATTTTGTTTTAATGCAATTTGTAGGAACTCCTCTTTGGGAAAAAAATATATATTCATACAAAATTCTCTGACATAATTTAAATAAAATGTGAGTGCTTTGTTTAGGCAGACTTGACTCATTTTCATAACATGATCTGAAGTGTTCAGTTTGATTGGTGTCTCATTTGCAGCAGTGAAAATCAAGAGAAATTCTTGGGAATCGGTGGAGTTACATAGATATAAGCAACCCAAAGTCAGGCTGCAACTGTTTTTAAGTAGTTACAACCTTTCATATAAATCAATAGAGAGCCAACAGGGTGCTTCTAGGTATCCCTTCTTCATAAATACATTTGAAATAATGTAAGTATACCTTTGAAGTCTAGAACTATTTATTCTGAGGTACAGTTTTCATAAAAATATATTCCCTTTTCCTATGAAATATTTTCTTTAGAAGGAGCAGGTTATACTTTCCAAAGGTCAAATTTGGATCAGAAAGTTCTGCAGAAAAAGATATCTGTAATCATTTAAGAAAAACTGGCCTTTCTGGCCAAAGCTAGTATTTGTTGCACATGTTAATGACCTCTAATCCTTACTGTGATGTTCGTGGTACAGATGAAACATGAAGAGAGTGGCTGAAAAAGGGCCAAATGCCAATTGTTTGATGTAGTATAAATGGACTACAGCAGCCAGCTTGCTGCTGACCAGGAGATAGCACCTCCTGGAGAGCATTCTGGTGGCAGAGGCATCTTTGTTGCCTCTGTGTGAGAGGTGATGTGAGAGGTGGATGCCTGCTGGCGCTTGGTGCCAAGGAAGATAGCTCCCTGGTGCTTTTTGAAGAGTTGCAATGAACTTCTTAATTCAGCAGTGATTTGCTGCTTTTATTTCTTGACGCTCCATGCTATCTGAAGTGTAATAAAAGAACATGCTAATATGATAAGCTCTTTAATTTTCACTGTGGCAAGTGACACCTGTTTCACTGGGACTTGTGCTAGGAGTTCAGTGTTGGTTCGGTTATGGTGAGAGGGGGAGGAGGCAGTCATTGGAAAGGGAAGGAGAGGAGGAAGGCTTGGCATTCATGTAGGGCTTGTTTCCTTTGTTACCAGGAGCACTGAATTAATACACTAAGCCTGAGAGTCATTAAGATAAAGAACTAGCAGCTTTAATGAATATATCCAGCTAGGCTGGCGAGCTGCATGGAACTAATAAAACCAACATGCTTTGTGCAAAACCTGGGATGGATTCATTGGGAGATGTCTTTACTTGAGTTGTTCCAGGAATACGGTTGGGAAAACAAAGTTAGCTTTTCCCGAACCTCATGCCTTATAGCTGTGGCCTCCAGATTCCTTTTTAATGAAAAAGTATGTGGATCTGTATGTGTGTGCATGTGCAAAAAGCGAGGAAAGAGTGCTGTCCGTGCATAGTTACTGAGGAGTCTGGTTCCTTCCCCAGCTGTTTTGAACAGTAAGAAGAGCATAAGAGGTCTTGATTTTGGAGTAAAATACTGAGTTTCATGATGTAAAACAAAGGTGAAACATAAAAGTAAGTTGTGGCATATGAAAATTCTACTAACAGAAGCTTGAAATGATACAAATATGCAGTTGGGACAAAAAACAATTTACTACCAAAATGAGCATGTCCGGACAGACTGTGGAGGTAGGAGCATTTGTGAGAGAGAGTGCTAAGAGAAAAAACTGGACCAGTTTTTCTTGCTCTGTGTTATCTGGCTGTCGAAGAGACAAGGCAGAACTACACTGACATTTGACTTACTTATTTGTGCTTATTCCAGCTGACCCTTTTTCCATGATGAATCTGCCTGTATGTCCATCCACTGGGAGCACAGTCAAGGGGCCTTTAGTCTGCTGTCATCAACTTAAGGCCTAAGCCCAGCTTGCCTTTCAAAACCCAGGAATAAGAGTAGTTCTAAAAATTGCATTTGTGGTGCCCTTGCATCTTTTTTTTTATTTTATTTTCTTGATCCTTTTATGTGCATGCTGTGTGCAGGGTGTAATTCAAAGCCCATCAAAATTGATGCCAAATCTGCAACTGCGGGACAGACCTTTAGATTCAGTTAATTCATGACAAATATGTTCATAAAGATCTGTACTGCATATTGAGAAGGCAGAAAAGTGGCTTTCTAAGAGGTTCATGATAAGGATTAAGTGTGTATTCTGGCAAGTACAAAATGTCCAGAGCCTGTGTTTGCATAAAGCCTGCGGTAGCTGTGCAGCTCAGTAATTACCCGTCTGGTTGCCCTTATGTTACAAACCGAACACTGTTCAGTATGTAATAGATCTTCAGGCTACAGTATAATTGTCTAATGGTGAATTGAGAGCAATATTAAAATTTGCAGTGCAGCATATTGGGAGTTCCCTCTTCTCTGCTCACGTAAGAAATGAAATGAAGATTTATCCTTCTTTCAAATGTATTAATAATTATCTTCTACTTAATATACAGTACTGTCCAATTAATTCTTTTTCAGTGAAAAAGAAAAGAAACTGGCATAAACATGATACTGGACAGACTACAGAGGTCAAGCCTGTACAGAATGGGAGCCAAGTCTTTATAAAAGAACTTCGAAGTCGTACTTTTCCAAGGTGGGTTGTTCAGCTGCATGCATGGACAGGGCTGTTGAGATAAAGCATATATAGCCACTTTCCTATGCAGCTGATGATGGTCCTTGCTGAAGGCATTACATAGTACAGAATGATGAAGTTTAAATGAGTGCTGTTTTATTGCAGATGTCCCAGGCTCTTCCTTTTTTTTTTATATTTGTGCAGCCATATTCAAATCTACTCTTGATTGAGCCCAGTTCCTGTGGATTTCCATAGAAGCTAGTATTTGTGAAGACAAGAACAAGAATGTGTTTGGCCCCTACAACATTCGCTTGCATAAGAAACTAACCAATTTATTGCATAAAATTATCCCGTTCTGAAAAATCTTAATGGTTTTGCTGAAGTCTGTCTCCATCTTGAAAAGAAGAACAATGACATCCTCAGTTGCTACAGTGACAAAGACTCACTTATTTGGGGTAATGAATAGTACTAATTGTTAGGTGACATGTTCCACACTTTATTAGGCTGCTTCACAGCCATTTGTAAGAGTGGTAATTTTCTTCTGGACTTTACTGTAGGCCTTAGCCAAATAAATTCTTAATTATTAATGACTACTTATTTTAGAAGAATCCTTGGAGACTGGTAAAGTGTACTTGGTAAACACAAAACTTCCTTTTTACAGAGAATTTAATTTTGCATTTAATTTCAAATACTGGTTTTAGGCTGGTTAAGGAAAAGGCTGAAAATATTCTGCAAAGTGTTTGCAGAACTTACAGATGTGTTTCACTGAACTCAGGAATACAGCATTTTACTTGCTTGGCTATTTTTATTTGGGCCTGCTAAATTTTTGTCGTAGCCTGTTGTTTTGTTTGCTTGTTTGCTGGTATACAGAGCAACCTGACAGGTTGCAAAGTTAATTTCTTAAGGTTTAAGGCCTAGGCAGAGTGATTTCAGTAACCTCAGATAGCCTCTGAGATTGCACTCACAGATGCAATATCTCGTGAGTCACTCCCAAATTGTAGAAAACATATGGACCCCCTTTTTTATTTGTTTGTTTCTCTCTCACATAAATGTGCATATGAGAAAATTCTGCTGCCAAATTAAAGTTTCTGAGAAATAAGGGTCTGTAGCCAAAAGGAGTGCCTGCAAGATTTAGACCCCAATATCTACACTTGCTCCATTAGTAGAAGAAAGTATTATTGAGAAATTTTCTCTTCTGATGAAAATGAATAAAATCTGCAGATGTTCACAGAACAAAACGAAACACTCGTCAGGCAGAATGTGTGGAACAGAAAAGAGGGGTCTCAGTTCAGAGACAGAAACATCATTGCTGATTCACAGCACACGACAGTAAATTATAACCCACGTTTAGCCGTGTGGTGAGGCTTGGATCAAAAGGAACAGTAGAGAGAGCAAAAAGGCAAAAAATATAATTCATGTCATTCTGCTCCTGAATGTTTAATACCAAAATAGCATTAGAGTAGTAATAGTAGTAGTAATAATAATTAAATTGATGGTTCACGTACTTCAGTGTAGGGGCCAGACTGTCCATTTTGGTGTGATCATTAATAGATGCTCTGGTAGTGATCTCTCTTTACAACTATGTGTAAGTTTCTGTGGCACATACTGAAGCAAATCAGGCTTGAACAACTATGTGAGAGATATATGGGCACTGTAAAGTAAGTGCAGAGGTTTAGTGGTAAATCATGGTTTCTTCTTGCTCCTTAAAATCTCCAGCCTTGTTCTTTGCATGTTGCTGGCATACAGTACCAGTGCTCACATAAATGAGGAATACTTCTTTTAATTCATTATTAACTAAATGCACCTCATGGTTAGCCACTGACAATTCACTGTGGCTGAGGCAATCCAGAAAGAAGCTGGGTTTCTACCATTTATCCCTGTTTGTGTCCGGCCATCTTGTTCACTGTGGTTCAAACCCCAGCAGGGTGGCCTGAGCAGGCCCAGAGCCAGGGGGTCCCCCTGCCTGGGGGGGTCGAAGGACGTGCCCCTCAGCTAGGGTGTGGGGACCCCTCCAGCAAGGGTGTGTGGGTCCCCCCGCAGCCCCTCCTCAGCAAGGGTGGGGGGCCCTGCCACAGGCTGGGCATTGTGGGGCGGAGGAGGCGGCCAGGCCGCAGCATGCCAGCCACCATGGCAGCTCTCACACCTTCGCCCCCTTTCCCGCCACTGTACGAAGACAGGAGCTGTCCTTTGGAAGTGCTGCAGGAGAGGGCAGTCACACATTGGCCTTACCCGCCCGGGGAAGTAGAGATTTTTTGGGTGAACACTTAAAGTTTTGGGGTTCCCCATCAGCAGCTGCGGCCCATGCCTGCTGAGCAGTTGCTGGAGCCCAGCTGGCAAGCAGCACACAGCAGCACACCACTCCTGGGGCTGATGGTCCTTCATGTACAGTCACTTTTCACTCCAAATTCAAGGTGGGTTAGTCAAAAAGAACTAGAAATTGGACTTGAACTTCCCCTGAGAGCTGCTGGTGCACATAGCTGGTGGTCCGATGGAGCTGCCCTCTCCTTAGTCCCTTTGAAGCCCTCCCAGCCGCTTGCAAATGATTTGCAGAATATTTCCCGAGCAATTTATTTGACTACTTAAAAATGATTTGTAAAGTATTTCCCTGGCAATTTATTTGAGATTATGTAATGGGTTTAATCTTGCCTTCTTTAGAGCGGAACATTTAACACTAATTTCTTTAACATTGATCACTGGTAACTCGACAGATCCCTGTAGTTGAAGAAAATGGCCTTTCACTGAAAGCTGTTATTTTAGGAGTTTCCAGTAGTTGGTGCATGAGACTTGAGCGAATTGATTCCGGACAATTTTACTGTGCCCTGCCTGCTTTGCAATAAATAGCTTTTTGTCTTATGTCTTATGCACCTAATTTGCATATAACTGCTTTTTCATAACTTTTTCCTTTCCATAGTGAAATGCCAAACTGTATGTGGAAGCACCTCACCATCGAATCTGTGTTTACTTTTTCAGTGCTGAAGATATAGTTGTGAAAGTGCCAGGCAGCCAACTAACAACAGAATATTTGGAAGAAAATGGCTTTGCAGAGCCCATCCTTGTCCCAAAGAAGGACGGCCTGGGTTTGTCTGTACCTGCACCCACCTTCTACGTCAGCGATGTTGAAAACTATGTTGGTGGGTATCTGGCGAGCAGGTGGCATTCTACTGTTTGGACCTCAGCTGCTTTGTAAAAAAAGAATATGTGTTAATTGACTAAGAAATTGTACAGTATGTTTTAAAATACTGTCTTGAGCTATACTCACTTCAGTATTTGTTATGTAGTGGTAGCTTGTAACTAGCAATTAATTCACTCTTGTTCCTTGGACCAACTTGACAGTGAGCCTGAGCCAGGCTGTACTGTACTCCATAGCACTGCTTTAAAAGAAACAGCTTATAGTAGTATCAGGAAGTAGTTTCTTCAGGGCGGGTCTTAACTGATTACTGCCATCTCGCTTTGTATTGAAGGAATTACTAGACTGAGACTTGCACTCTGCAAAGACAGTCCATTTTTTAACACTGGTGTCAGTGAGAGCTATTTTCATTGCTGCTGGTCATTGGGATTAATTTTGGCATCCTCCTGTCTCCAACCTGAGCAGGGTATTGTACTACATCTTCCCACGAGTCATCACATCATCCCACCTTGGAAGACATACCCTGGCCAGGAGCCGTGGAGGTGCTCTGCAGTCACTTATTTTGTCCCCACATCCTTCTTCCTCTTGCATGTGTGATCTTGTCTCTTGCTGTCTCTCACTCTGTCCCTCCTGTGTGTCACTTTCTGTCTGATTCTCTCTCCTTCAGTCTTCTGGCACTGACCTTTTGGAGCCATGACTCCAGCTCCAACGTGTCTGTCTGCATTTGATGGTCCCTTTATCTCCTTCTGTAGTCTGCTAACCTCCCTCTCCTCCTGCATTCTCCTTACCAGGCCTTTGACCTCTTTCCCAAACTGGAGGATGCTATCACCAGCCACTGCAGTTCTTGACTGTATCTATTGCTTTTGCAGTGATCATGTGCAGTGATCATGTGCATAGATAACTATGAATAAAGGAGGATTCAAGACCCCTGATTTTATTATCTCTATCCCATTGCTTCTACAGGAAACATATTTTCCTTGCCCATCTGCTACACTTAGCAGATTTTCTTGTATGACCTAGGTGCTCCTTATGCATCTGCTGGCTTTCTCTCAGCCTCTAGCTGAAATAATCCACCTTACCGACAGAATTGTTAGTGAAAAGCTGGAGGGAAGAACATGGGATATTTAATGTGAAGCTGGCAGCAGATTTGTGAATGGTGCACATACTTCATGGGGTTAGTTTGCTTGAATGGGATTTCCCAGGCAGGGTTTTATCTCATGGTTCTGTATTTTATTACGTTCGACCTAGAGTGTCTTTTAGAAACAACCTAAAGTAAGTAGCAGAGGACAAAACACCACAAATGAGACTGCCAAATACATCATTACTGTTGTGGCGTTTCATGAAAAAACAAATTGATCTTCGCCCCCCTCCTAATGTGAAAAAAGCTATGAATGAAATGCTGGGAGAGGAAAAATACAGCCAATTAAAATTGAAGGAAGAAAGACTGGAGAGATGCTTTTCTTGCAGAAAGCATAAGAGACGGTGCTTAGAAATGGGCACTCTTTATAGACCTTTGATTTTCTCCATGTGTTCTCTGGATTGCCCAGTGTAAAATTCCACTAATGGACTAACACTGTTAACACTGGAGATTTGTACCCAATGAGGTATATCAGAGGAGATATACTACTAGCAGATTATTCTCTAATACAGAGGGGATGGATTTTTGATAGGTGTAATTTGAGATAAAATAACAAAGTCCTTTTTTTGTGGCACACCTGAAATACCATATTGAAAAATGTGAATTTTCCTTACAAAACTCCTTCTCGATTATAGATTTTGTAAGCAAAAATTTAAAATAGAGCATAAGAGAACTTAAAACTTTGGAAAATCAGTTTGGCAAGATATCCTGTGCAGTATTACACTCTCTATAATCACAAGACTTCTGCAGCTTGGTGGGTAGAGCTTGCTTTGTGGATATACAGGTATTTACATAAAATTTTCACCAAGCAAGTAAAATCTATAATGAAATTAATAGGTTAAAAATAACATTAATCTTTTGAAGATACACAGAAATCATTATGTCAGGGGCATGGATACAAAAGCACCATTTTATGCATATACATTTTAAATCTATAGACATCTTTTATACTTATATGTACATGTGTATATGTACATAAACAATAGGGAACATACAAAGGCTAAGACAATCAGAAAATTGAAAAATTGAGGTGTTTCTTGAAATTTTAACTCACCCCCAAGCACACAAAATGGGGCAAGTCAGACTACCGTTCAATCTCTCTTTTTCATTGAATTAATCTGTAGGACCGGAGAGGAGTGTTGATGTCACTGATGTCACCAAACAGAAAGACTGCAAGATGAAGCTCAAGGAATTTGTGGATTACTACTACAGCACAAACAGGAAAAGGGTCCTCAATGTGACCAACCTGGAGTTCTCGGACACGAGGTGAGAGTCCAGCCTGCTGCACCGCGCAGGGTCTGGGATACGTGGTGGGGTTCAGCTGGGGGAGTTTGAACAGCCTCTCCCTTCTCCGGTGGTTCCCTCTGTAGGA
>JAVJGJ010000047.1:5248959-5280537 GCA_035590215.1 Microhierax caerulescens | reverse complement strand
GTTCTCAGACACGAGGTAAGAGTCCAGCCTGCTGCGCCACACAGTGTGGATTATGTGGTGGGGTTCAGCTTGGGGAGTTTGAACAACCTCTGCCTTCTCCAGTGGTTCCCTGTTTAGCAAGTGCTGTTTAACCTTAGGATAGCGGCTTCTTGTTGCTCTCACTCTCCACTGCATCACCCATATAGAGCCAGTTCAGGCAAAGCACAGAAATGAAAGTGCAATTTGCTATATGAGGAGAATGGTACATGGCAGACTAAACAGGCCAGGATTTGTCATGGTAATTTCTGCCTGCATATCATCGTCATTCACGTGCCATCAACATTCACATTATCAGAAATGAATATTCTGGTACCTTTTAGTTTTCTTTTAACTCCAATAGTATAGGTATAGTTATTCCAGTGCAACTGTATACTGAAATATAACTTGTTGCTCCAGGAGCGAACTCTCTGCCTTCTTCTGGTAGTGAACGATAACATAGTACGTTCCTAGTGTAATCTTAGGTACTTAGATGCAACTTGATAAATACCAGTAACAACAAAGGAAGGAGGACAGAGATGACCACAGAGGTATAACACTGTATGTGGGAGAACATGGACTTAAAGGGTCTTGGTTTTGAATATTCATTGTTATTTTTCTGGTGAGATGGGAATCCTGATGGATGTAAGGCAATGACAGCCCTTCTTCCAGCTGATCTTGAAATATGATGATCTCCTTGGAGCACTCTGTTTTAAAACACATTGTAGAGCACTGAGCATCCTACTTGTATAGCACTGGTTTGAGTGCATCATATAATGCTCACTGAAATCTTCCTTTTAAAGTAGCAGAGAATGAGTAAAGAGGTGAGGGCTTTAGGTATAGTGTAACATGTCACTGGATGGTCCTGAATGACAATAAATTTGAAATTATTATAATTTTGTAATCCTATACCATGTGTTATAGTTTTAGTTTCAGTGCTTTTGCAAGTTAATCTGTAATCTATATGACTGCCGTTCAAAACTAGAGCAATGCTGACTTCTCCGTGAAAAGTCGTGGGGTGTGATGGTACAGATCAGCTCTGAACCTGAGACTGAGGTGTCTTAGTGATGCAGTGAGCCAGAGGCAGTGGTGCTGGCTATGCGAATATCACCAGTCCTCAATGACAGGAAGCCTACTATTCTTCTCTTGGTTTTTATTATGTTTTATGTATGGGATAATTAGCTGATATAAATGTCTAAGAGTTCAAGTTATTGCTTTGTGCTTTATATAGCTGTATTCATCACCTGAGCTGTGCTTTTATGGCAGAAGTAGGCAGATGCATATATAATGTATTGAACTTCATGCAACTGTGCAGATCGTTATTACAGTTCTTGTAGTCCTTCTGGGTAGCTAGTACTTCTAGAAGGGAAAGATCAGAGAAGAAGAAGATTCCTTTATATACAAATGCTACCCAGAAGATGATAAGTATCAACATAAAAATAAAGAACAGTTGTTCTGGGGAACATTTCATTTTAGCCAGAAGACTTTATGTAGCCTTAAAAAAGAAGGCTGATGAGTAATTACAAGCATGTTTTTTTAAAGCCATTACCTTTAGCCCTGTAGTTAGTGTTTTAGTAGTGCACACCCATTTCTGCAGAAAGCATCTCTAGTAATTACAGGCTTCAAAGATTACCAGTATCTTCAGTTGAGATTTTTTTAGCTTTCTGCCATTATCCCAGAATAACGGGAGGTCGTTTGTTCTGAAGGACTGCTGGAGCTGTCAGTCATATGCTGCTAATTTAGACATTAACTAGCAAATATTTTATTTCTTAACATAGACAGTGACACTTTAATTGAATGCACTGCTCCATCTTTCCCTACCATTTTAAATGGAGCTATTGTTATCAGTGTTTGACAATGAGCATAAGTGACACATGGGAGCATTTAATTTTAGTTTGAAGTGCAGATACTCTTACTGACGTGATATTTCAGTGTACAACCTCCACCCCCTGCACATATTAGTCCAAATTTTGGACTATTTAAATAAAAAATTTGGGACGTTCTGAGGTGAAACACATTTAATACCCATTTGTCATGCCACTACATCATCTTAGCTGTGATTTTTAGTATATATTATATATTCAATATAAACAAATATAAATAATATAAATAAATATACACAGTATTCATATATGCTCAATGTAAATAAATGTATTGATTTGTATAAATCATATCCATAAATATTATACATGTTGTATTTTGAATATATCCACATCAACACAAGTTAGACTTTTTTCTTCTTCTGAGCTTTTAATGTAATTTAGTCAGTCTAAATAAAAAGATCGCTGTGATTTGCAGCATCAGATCAAGACTTACTTAGTCCTTAAGTACTAATGCTATTGTTATTAGGATTTTTAATATTAAGCTTAACCTGCAAATTTTTTAGATGTAGCGTAACATTTATGTAAGAGTCCACACATTTCACTTTCTCTTCTGAAGGGGGCTGGGAAAGTGACTGTGATAACAGCACTATTGATAACTGAGCCTATGTAGCAAGAGGCAGGGACTGGAAAAATACAAACAGCCTATACTTTTGCTAAGTCATCATACTTTAAAAGCCTTAAATCTCTGTCTGTGAACTGTTTTCATGAGTTTTCTGAATGAAGAGCAGTTCCACTGCCACATAAGGAGCTGCTTCAGATTGCCGTGCAAGTATTAGAGTCACACGCTGCTTTTTGTTGTCTCAGGATCCTGTGCTCTTTTTTTAAAAGTTGCATGGTTTTTTTTCAATTCTCTCTGTAAAGGATGTCCAGTTTTGTAGAGCCTCCAGATATAGTTAAGAAGTTGTCCTGGGTAGAAAACTATTGGCCTGACGATGCTCTTCTGGCTAAACCAAAAGTTACCAAGTACTGCCTGATTTGTGTGAAGGACAGCTACACAGATTTCCACATAGATTCGGGAGGAGCTTCTGCATGGTACCATGTGCTGAAGGTGAGGGGTCACATTTTTGTGTTGTATCTAGTAATGTAATAAATTTTATATTCAAAGACCATCCTGAAATTCTCTCGGAAGTTCAGGTATCAGGTTTTTTTTCTCCGCAGTCCTGTTGTATCCGTAAGTCATACTCAGAGCCTTAGCTGCTGTAAATGGGTACGCTCACAGCAGTGCCGGGGACTACTGAGTGAGGAAGCCACTTGGAGTGTGGAAGTTGTCTGTATATTTTCACTGTACTATGATTTGAATATTTGTTTAGTGCCTTCTGCACCTGTCACCTCAGGCCTGAAAGATACTACATTCTGCTTTGCAGGATAATGGAACCTGGCTCTGTAAACTTTTTGCACCGTCAGTCCTACAAATCTGAGCAAATGTGGTTAGCTAGTGATTTAATTACTACAGCCATTCTGTACAAAGCTGACTAGTAAATTTCATTTAAATAGATTTAAAATATGTAATGTTATATATATATTTAGATAAATACTTGTGTGTGCGCATGTTTCTGTGCCAGTGCAGCATTGTTTTATTTGGCTGCTTGTTGCTAATTTTGTATTTTCTAATTCAGGGAGAAAAGATATTTTATCTCATCAAACCAGCCTCTGCAAATATTTCACTTTATGAACGCTGGCAATCGGCAGCAAACCACAGTGAGATGTTTTTTGCAGACCAAGTAGATAAATGTTACAAATGCACAGTTAAACAAGGACAGACACTCTTCATTCCATCAGGTAAGCAGGCTGTTGCAGGTGAGATTTCCTGCTCATTTTAGAGCTGCTGAAATAGCAGGTCCAAAATGCTAGAAGGGTGTGATTTGACGGCTTTCTCTCTCAAAGTATGAAGTCTAATTCTCAGTAGAAGTATAGTTCAATATGCTTACAAAAAAAATTCAAAACTTCTACTGCTTTCTCTCAATATTTTAGCAGCCTTTAAAAAACATAACTAGTAGTTAGCATGTTCCACTCTTGATCTAGCTGGGCTGCAGTAGCTCATGAGTTTGTTCTGTATATCCAACCATGACATTGGTGCTTTTTGCCATTAACAGAGAATTCACGTTGAATTACTTTCTGACCATGACTTCCCACAAGATCCTTTTCACACTCATTGATTCCCCATGACATTAAGGAACTATAGGTGCCTGCACAAGTGTGAGTGTGCATTTATGGTTTCACATGAGGCTGAAGATGTGGGTGTCGCAGATTTTAATGGGTTACTTGGTAGACTCTGGCTTTCATGGCAGGTTAGGGATGGTGGATTTTGGTTTTCTCAGTTCCTGGGAGGATCTTCATGAGGATAGGGAGTTGATTAGCAGATAGTGCAGAGTTGTAAATGAACACAGTTCTACTCCTGCCCCTGTCCCTCACCTTCCTCTCATCATGCACAATTATTTCCTCACGTGCATTACTGTTTCCAGCACTCCCTGTTACCTGTTGAAACTGTAATCTCTTTGAGGCAGGGATTCTCTCCCCCTCTGTGTGCCTTTAAATGAAGCACTGCCCGTTCAGTCCATAATCTGAGTTGAGGCTTCCAGGCAGCATGAGTAAATAACCACTGATACTTGTGTTTTGGAGGCAGCATCCAGTAGTGCCATTTTTCGGTGTTTGAGTATATTCTTGCACAGCAGGTTTACACACTTGAGTTTTCCTTTGACTGTAAAAGGTGGAAGGTAGGTATTTCTCTCATGTCCTTATGTAGAGCAGATGGTGGAATAAACACTGAACAATTTATAGAGATTCACTAATTTGAGTAGAATTTTGTATGAAAATATATGTTTGGAAAACACCTGTTCCTGACACTACAATGAAGTCAGTGTCAGGAGCTGTCACAGATTTTCATGGTGATGTGAAAGCCACTACCATTATGTAGCTGCTGCTGCTTTTCACAGTAATAGGAAAATAATGTCAGTGTGGGCAGTATGTCCCTTTTCACTGTCTGCCACTGCTGAAGGTAGTCCTGGAATTGGGAATCAAAGGTGCGTAGTATCTTCCAGGGATGTGCCTTTATTGTGCAAAACAAACAAGGGGCTGGATAGAACTTTGTTCGAAGTATACGGAGTTGTTGGTGCTGACTTGGACTAAAGAGCTGTATTGGTACCTAGGAACTAAGTTGCTAAGTGAAGTATAAACATTGTGCTGTGAATAAAGTCTTTGTTACTGTCATTCCAGTTTTTACCCATGGACCTCTTTCTCTTTTAGGTTGGATTTATGCAACTCTAACACCTGTAGACTGCCTGGCCTTTGCAGGACATTTTCTACATAGTCTAAGTGTTGAAATGCAGATGAGGTAATCTGTCTTTAAAATCTAAAGTTAGGTAAAGGCTCAGCTTTTATTAAATTGGCCATCCTCTGCTATTAATTAGCCTACATTTGCAGTAATGTTGATGTAGCTTTATTGGGCAATTATATTTTGCCCCCTTCAACCACATTCTCCTGTGCTGAGTTATTCCAGGCTGTCTTTACACCTATTGCATAGCGCATGGGAGGATATGTGAGGTGCTTGGAATTGTGTGGCCAAGTCCTGAAGGAAGGACTGTTAAAAACTGTCAGGAGTTTTACCCTTAGAACATGCCATTCGCCTTCTGAATAAGACCCCACCTGCTCAGCTGGGCTCTTTGCCAAGTGTAAGACAATACAAGTAGTTCTTTACTGATGCTGGACGAATAATGCAATAAAACTATCTCGCATCTGTATCACACAGTTTCTTACTAGTGTTATTTTTATGTTTTACTTTTGATCTGATGCCAGAATACATTAGTAGCAGCACAAAGAAATGAAGCACTACAAAATGAACCTCGGGCATTTATGAGCAGTGCTTGTCACTATGCAACATACTTGTGACCTACTATGCTGTAAGTTCATGTGGCTTTGTATTGCAGGGCATATGAAGTAGAAAGACGATTGAAAATTGTCAGTCTGACCCAGTTTCCAAACTTCGAAACTGCGTGTTGGTATATGGGAAAGCATCTGCTAGAGACTTTCAAAGGTAAAAGCTGCATTTCTTTGCCTGGCCTAATTACTTAGCTTTGGGAGCTTGAAAATAGTTACTCTTAATTTTTGCAGATGTGCCACATAGAAGATAGACAGGTGGCCAAAATCAGTCATGTTAGTATCTGAAAACTACTTTTAACATACCAGCAGAACATGCTGGTCTGGTCCAGCTCTCCCTTAAAAGCCATCTCAGTCTAGTAAGGACCTTAACTGTCCCTCTTACCTGTGTGTAAAGGAAAGCTTAATCCTCTTCATAAAATGTATTTAAGTTGTCTCAGAGGCAAATAATGTTGTAATATTGTTTTAGTTTTTAGTTGCCCATCAAGTTGGCTTCATTCCCAGTTTTAACCTAATGAATTACCTGCTCTGTCAGCCTGACGCATAGAGTGGCACTTCCTTCTCCCATCATTCTGCTGATGCTGGTTGAAGTACATGGACAGGTTGCATAAACCTGGGGCCACAGGAGCATCAGACATGTGGCCAGCAGGGGCACTGAGAATTAAAGCAAAGTTTTCTGTGAAATTCAAATTCTTCCAAACCAGATTCCTTTGGAGTTGATCCAAACATCCATGTGTATATGTTCTTTGGAGATTTGGGGTCACTTTGCTCTTTGCCTCTATTTCTCTTACTACAGAACATGTCTAGAGACACCCATCAGATCCTTTTATAATGAGAAACATCTGTCTAATTAATAAGCAAGATGAGAGGTCCCTCTGAGTGTTGCCTGGACGGAGGCCCCCTTGTGACTGGCTCTCAGCAAAGGCTGTAATGATGGGAAAAGTTTAGGCAAGCTTGTACTCAAGCAGAAGCAAAATGCTTTGCCCAATATAACCTTTGTTTCCATATATTGGTAGTTACTTTTTCAGTCAGAATAAAAGAACTGCTGACGGTACCTTTTTATTACCACAGCCTAGGATATATGAACATTGAAGCTAACTTGAGTATGGGACCAAGAAAGGAGCCAGAAGGGTTGCCAGTGTAGACATAACTTACAGGAGCACAGTGTAGGAAGGCTGAGTTTGATTTATGACACAGTAACTATACTCCTTATTACCATCAAATTACAATAGGGTTAATTTATGGTGACAAACTTTCAAAGAGTTAGCTTTCACAGTTAAGTTTTTTTCAAATTAAAGACTATGTAAAACAACTTCAGCTAGTGTTTGAATGGCATTGGTTTTTTCCTCTGCTTAGGTTTGCATAAAGCTGGGCAACAACCTCCTGCTCATTTACTCCAAGGAGCAAAAATTCTCAATGGTGCTTTCAGGTCATGGACTAAAAAACAGGTAGGAGAAGAAGCCTGTATTAATATTGTGTGTTTGTCAGGTTTGTCGGGTTTGTCAGTCACTGGACCAGAGAGCAAATGCTAGACCAAATAATGTCTCCGTAGCAAAACAGCAAATTCTAAAATCCCAAAGAGGAGGGGCTGGGAGAACGCAGACAGAGTGTGATAGCTGGAATTTCATAGTGCCACATGAGGAGTCAGCAGAAAAAAAGGTACCACCGGTTTTAAAAAAATAATTTCTGCACACATTCAAAAGGGTACTGAATGAATGTTCTCCCTGACTGAGCATTTTCATGGGCCAAATCAATCAAGCAGAGGTTGTGTATGCAAGTGAGGCCTAGAACAATGCCTACATTTTTGTGAGCACAAGGTGCCCAATTCCAGCAAATCAACACATTAATTGAGCCAGGAAATACATATTGGTTGGAGAGAAGGCTTAAAGGGATTTGCAGCCTGAATTTCCTGTTGCAGTCATTTCAGAACGTTATTCTTGTGTGTGTTGCTCCTTTAGTTTTGGTTAATAAGCTGCAGAAGTCAGGCCATTCAATCATAAAATGGGAACAGGGGAACTAGGAGCTTTAGGATTTTCAGACATTTTAAGAAGGGATGAGCAGCTGAGTATACCATGTTGTATACACAGTTAGGTAGCTGTCCCAGTTTTAAATGTTGTCAGGGACTTGGCTGCTCCCTACTGCAAAAAGACGGTGTTTGAGCCTGAATTCAGAATTGTTGCCTGGTTTCCTGTAGAAGGACTGACCGGTGTGGAAGCTGTCTTCTTTGTGTCACCCTGTTTATTTTCCCACTTGCCACGCAGATGAGAAGTAGTGAGGCAAAGGAAGTCAGATTCTGTTGGCGTGTGGGTAAAGCTGAACTTTGAATATTGTAGTATGACAAAAACAAACCGTTCTTTGTCCTCCTCATGCAGAGGTATGGAGAAAAAGCAGTCCTTAATATCAAGGACAGCACAAGGTTGTCCTTCCGGTATCATGGAATTCATGGGTAACAGAGTTTGGACAGGACCCATTGGTTGAATTCTCTTGTTTACCTCACATAGATCATGGAGGAGGCGAAATCCCTCACCAGATCGTTTGGGTATTACAAAACCCGGGGTGTTCCATGGGCTAGTGGAAGGTTCCATGTGACCTCGTTGTAACTCACAACCGATTAAGTCAAGTGAATGCAAATGCTGTTAGTCCTGTCAGGGACCTCCCAGACCACTCTGCTGACAAAGTATATGTGCGTTATACTCATTGAAGACACCAGCCTAAGACAATCCCTCCTTGTAGATGTGGAAAAGGAATTTCTCACAGAATGTCATATAAGGGGGTAAGCAAAGTAATATTACAGTTATGAAAGTAATATTACAGTAATATCTGAAAAATACTATTGACTTTATTGTTCTCTCATGACAACTATTTACAATAACATCCAGAAGAGGCAAAAAGTGTATTTTTACCTTACTTGGACAGCTGATCCAGTCAGTACTGATTTTAGTACATAGGAAAAATATGGACATGTCACTTATGGAGTTTTTTTTAATATTAAAAAAAAAAACATGAACAGAAACAGCAGTCTGGCTTTCTTGTGTTTTAGGCTTTAGCAGAGCATGAAGATGAGCTACCAGAAAACTTCAAACCAGCACAACTTATCAAGGACCTTGCCAAAGAAATAAGATTAAGTGAGGTTTGTGCTGTTTTCATACTACTAACTATATTGTGGGTCTTTTAATAATCTAGGGTATAAAATGGATGAATTGAAATAAATGAGTCTTTTCTCCTCATTCTCTTAATTAAAAAAATCATGTGAGGTTTTGTAGTAGGGGGACTGCTTAAGGATCTGTGGCTGACTTGTCACATGTTCTCTTCTCTTGTTTGCTTTCTCCTCGTCCTTACACTGTGCCTGCCTGTCCTTCATGCTTTGTCTTCCACCTTCCCCTAGCTGGACTGACCACACACCCCCTCTCCATCCTTTTTTTCTCTTTCACTTTAGCTACTTCCTACCCAGAAATATGATAGAACTCAAATAAATGTTGTCATGCTCCCTACGTAGTATCTCCTTTTCCTTACGTTCATTGGTGAGCTGTTGTCCCAGTAGGAAGCCTTGCTCTTGGCTGGCTTCTAGGCGGATTTATTATAGCAAATGGGGTAATGATTATACACCCCAACCCCCCACCCAAAAAAAAAAAAAACAACCAAAAAAAAAACCAAAAAAGGAGGTTGCATAGAGGTATCACCCATTAAGTCTGGTATCATTCCACTTAGTGGAGGTGTGTGACAGTGCAAGGTGACAATAGCTAGTTCATTTGTTTTAAGAAGACCTCATGTTACCTTCCACCCCCTTTCTAACTATATCTAAAGACCTCAAAATTGAAATCTGCCTTGTCCTTTTATTCTCTTTGATGTTAGTGTATAAGTTTTCTAATTGTCAGAATGGCAAGTTAAGCAGAAAATAATTTATTTTTAATTAGTCAGACAGTGTTAATTTTAATTGGGCAGCTATTTTACTGCTTATTTTTCCTGAGGGCATGAAACATGATTCTGCTATATTTATCACATCTGAATTAAATGCAAATGGTTTGTGCTCAAGCTGATCAGCATTTTAAACAAAAGACCATTCATTTTATACATTTCTTTGTATGGGCAGTCAATTTAACAGTCCTACCTGATGATGTAACCTGGTAAGAGTTACATTCCTTATGAAGCCACTGGAGTTTCTCCAGGGCATATTTGTGCTTGAGCAACAGTGGGGTGGGAATTTGTGGTGAGCAGAGTGTTGCTGTGGCATGTGATGTGGTTGTTATTCCCTGGCCAGCCTGACCTGTAAATGGAGTTACCCCTTTATTGAAAGGGGGAGCTTTGGGGTTTGTTTGCCCAAGGAAGGAAGGGTGCAGGTGAATATCAAATGTGAGACAGGTGGGTCTGAATGCCTTCCCATTTTGTGCTAAACTACAGAATGCTTCGAAAGCCAGCAAAGCAGACACGAGTGCCAACACAAATGCTGAGGAGATCTGTCCTGTGGAGAAGGAGGAGACACCATCACCCGTCCAAGTGACACCTCCACCCCCACCTGTAGAAAAGGTCCCTAAAAAAAAGACTCCCAAAACTGTGAAAACCCCCAAACAACTCAAGCCATCCAAACCCCCCAAACCTCCCAAGCCACCCAAACCCCCTAAGCCTCCCAAAACACCAAAAGTTAAGGGAGAAGGAAAAAAGAAAGGAAAGAAGGCAAAAGAAAGTCCACCACCAGCCATCCCGAATCTCGACTTGCTGGAGGCACACACAAAGGAGGCTTTGACAAAGATCGAGACGCCAAAGAAGGGGAAGGTGGGTCATATTTTAACCTAATATTCTCACCATAATAGGGATAAAATCAGTCCTTAAGTCTCATGCAAAAAAAAAAATTCAAGCAACATACTTTGAAACCATCTTTCCACTAAAGTAAATGAAAGTTTTGTAACTGCCAGCTTATCGCCCTTTTTTCATCTGTTTTATTTGATTTGACTGTTTGCTTGGTTATTCATTTGATATGGAGCCTCCAAGAAACTTACTGATTCAGGCTGAGTCTGGCAAACTGCTGCCAGTTGCCTGCCCAAACTGAGGCAAGATGAAAAACAAGACATTTTTAATGGCTTTTTTTTTTGCCCCTTGAACTATTATCTTCTTATTTCAAGTGTTATTAGCACTCATGTGCATTTCCATAGTCAGTTATCAAAGATGAACAAACTCATTTCTAAAGGATCTTATTTGCATGAGGTTTTGCTCTAGAATGAGTGACTGAAGAGAAAACAATAGTTTGCTTCCATTTTTGCCCATGTAGGACAAGTTTCTTTTTGATGTCCTTCAATTCAATGTGAATTTTGCTGCTGACTTCAGTAGGGGCTGGGGTTTCATTGAGACACTGACAAAGTGATGTATTGTATGCTGTTTGTTAAGAAGTATCCGTAAGTCTTTTCTAAAATGCTTCTAAATTTCCTAGTAGTTTGTATGCAGTTTGCAAAACCTGTCCATGGAGCAATAAGCAGGGAGATTAAAATGTTTTTACAGTACTAATGTATATTGGTATATCAATTAAAAATGCAGCCAATCTTCTGTTCTCTGAAGCAGCAATATTTGATTGAATCTTATATTTGGGTTCAAAAGAATGAATCAGAAGAGAAGTATTAAAAAATATATCATGTTGTATTCCAGATAAAAAATGTCTGTAACATGCCAGCTCTCCATTCTCATTAAAAGTACATGCTCATTTTTTCTCCAGGCTGCAAAGAATGTTTTAAGTGTTCCCAATAAGGAAACTGCTAGCAAGCAGAATGAGGTGGAGAAATTTGAAGTTCGAGAGCAAAATAAAAGCAAAACAGAAGCCAAATGGAAATACAAGGTAACGTCTCCTGCTAAATTCTGCTGCTGATTCTGCCACATAGTGATAAGTCAAGGGCAGAGAAATATTCACAGGTCTACCTAAGCAGAGAGTATGTGGCAGCAATTTTCAGTTCCCAAAGAAAATATCTTTTGAACAGAAAACTGAAAAGTGGGGAGGTGCATGCGTATTCTTCAAAAGCATATGCTAATTGTCTATCTTTATCCTTGGTGAAGCCAGTGGAAACACTGTTAATAGTGAGATTTTTCAGTGCTGATCTCTTTCGTGATTCTTACTTTAACATAGTTCTACTACTTGTAAGTCTGGAGTAGTTCCAGAGATATCAACAACTAATGATGGCATAAAAGTAGAGTTAATAAAATCTGAATTATGCCACATGAATTAAAACCTTGCCTTCCTGGAGGGCTAATGTATGGTGAGTAAAATTTTTCATAGAACAATACATTTTTTCTCCAGGTGCCATTTAAAACAAGGTGACAGTAGGCTTTCTCACAGAAATAGCTGTCTGAATTCTGCCAGCTTCGTGAATTTCTAATGCAAAGGTGCAAACAAATTCCCCAAAACAAAAAAAAAAGTACATGTTTTTTCAGGTGGGAAAGCTACTAAGAATCATGAATCACTAATATTAGAGATGTAAATTTTTTGTGTTAAAAAAGTCATGGGTAATGTGATTAGATCAATATGTACCAATTAATTCCACAGCCAGAAGAGCTTAGGAAAGTATTAAGGCGATGCCTGAAAAATAATGAAAGGCTTCTGTTGCACTGAATGGCTTTGATATTAAATTATTAAATTCATAATTCAAGCTCTTCTGAAGGTGTGAAAGAAGCAAGTGGAGCCCAGGATTAAAGTGCAGTCGTACTTGCGAGGTTACAGGCACTGTGCTAGATCCTGTCCTTAGCCACACAGGCACAATGCTGGTGAGCAGCGTGCTTAGCCTGTTCTCTGATTAACAAAATGTGTGTTTAGTATTTTACCTCAGTCTGCACCAATTTAAGAAAGCGGTATTTAAATTTGGTATCATGTTTGTGGTGGGCACTGCTTAAACTGGTGCTGAAGTGCTTCTTGAAAGGGGACAAGTCCCTGAACCCATGTTAGTCTGTGAAAGAGTATAATCCTCCATTTCTTAGCATGTTGGGGAACATATTTTTCTCTGCGTATAGATCAACAGATTGTCTGAGGTTACTTAGGAATCTGAAATATCAACAACTCATTGAATTGGTTTTATTGTTTTTCTTTGGGTCTTTTGCCTTTCAGAACAGTAAACCTGATTCCCTTCTAAAAATGGAAGAGGAACACAAATCAGAAAAGACACCTTTATCAGGAAATAAGGACAACAAATTTACATTCTCTTTCTCTAATAAGAAGTTGCTTGGGTAAGTAAACAATATGATAATACATATCAACTAAAAAAGCAGATTAAAAAGTCATTATTTATGGGGATTTTGTACAAGAAGGAGAAAATCTGGCTTGGTCAATGTAGAAAATACACTTACGCAAAAAGTTCTTGGCTACAGAACTCTATTTTACCTAGAACTCAGCTTAATTTGCCATAACAGCAACAATCTATCTTTGAGGCTGGTAGTTTGCTTGACAATAGTGTCTTCAGTATTGAGGCAGTGTCTCATGTTTTGGCTATTCAGGTTCTTACTAGCTGAAGTGGGTTTTGGTCAGGTCCTATTTCAGGTACATTTCTAAGAAGCTGCTAAATGAACCCTGCATACCAGAATTCCACGTTGTGTATACATTATGCATATCGTGATATACTTTGAGAAAGCTTTAAATACTACAGTGCTTATTTGAAGCCAGTGAAGGCTACACCAGTTGGCACCATATTTTGAGATACAGATTTTAGGTTCAGAAACATGCTTGTAAAATTATTTGAATTGCTGTGGTACCTGTGAAAGTATTCAAGTTGACTGAGATTTCTGCATAAAGATACTCACTGTCTTCCTTTCTGTCAATTTTCAAAATGTTTTCCAGTCAGAGTATTGTTACTGATTTGTAATTTATGTTTTTTTCAGTTCAAAGGGAGTCAAACCCCAGCTGAATACTAGTGTGTTTGGGTCACTGCAGAATTTTAAAGAAGACAAACCAAAACCTGTACGAGATGAATATGAATATGTGTCAGATGATGGCGAGCTAAAAATTGATGAGTTTCCAATTAGAAGGAAGAAAAACACTACAAAAAGAGAACTGTCCTGTAAGAATATTTCCTATTTGGTCTGTATCTGCACAACAAAGTCTTAGGGGTTGGTTGTCTAAAACTAGTCTTAAAAAACTATGTGATTTATAATAAAGCAAGCCATGTCTTAACTATCAGTCAAATATTAGTGGATTAGGAGTGCTATTTTCTTGAAGAGGAAATAACCACGACTTTGTTTTTCTTATTTTTTCTTTTATTTAATTCAGTTCTGTCAGATAAAAAAGATACTCTGCAGCACGCTCCTGTTAAGAAGCCAAAGGTGGAGTCGGTATCATACAAGGTATGGTTATTATTGCACTTATGACAAGTAAGCACCCACTGTATGCCTGTAACAGCATGTGGGGCAGTAGCAAAGCCTTCTTCCAGGCTGTTGTCACATCCTCTCCTTCACTCTGCCGTCGGTCTGCCCAGAATAGGTAGCATTCAGGCATTGCCAGGACTAAGCATGATTTGGTACTGCGGCTTGAACTGCTTGTACATGATCAGGCCTGATGGGAAGCATGTGTGGGGATTGTGACAGCTGTGCAACACCACAAGAACAGGAGCAAATCATAAGAAAGAAAGGGTCAGAAGTTTTGTACCATACATAGCTTGATGTTACATTGCTGACAGGCACAGGAGTCTGTCCCAAGCTGTGCTCCCAACCTGTGGCTGTCCTCCCATTCCCATGTGCTTTGAACACTGGTCATTAAATTTCCATGTTCATGTTTGGCAGATGAAACTTGGAGTAATGCTAGTACAATTGAACTCATGTCATTTGGCGTTCCACATTACTAGATGCCCTTAATATGTATGATGTAGCGATTAAAGGTTTTGTTTGCTGTCACTTAGCAGAGTCTCCCTCTACACTTACACATGTCCCTAACTTGACGCAGTGTCAGTGTGCCTGTTCGTAGCTGACCTGCAGGGAACTGAACAGCACAGGCCTAAGTTTGGTCTGTGTTAGCATTGAAGCTCAATGCTGGAAATTAAATTACATTAAGATTAAATGTTTTGCCCAACTGTGGTTACTACACATTCATAATATCTGAAAAAGTCAGAAAATGCTAAATAGCTTGTTAACACAGAACTGTAGATGACCAAAATGTTTGGCCCTAAGAACTAAAGAAACCTTTCCATCCTGGTTTAGTCCAGGGATATTCAAGAGTAAGTACACACCTCCTTGCCTGAGTCTGTAGTTGATTTCTGGGGACTGGTGCACAGAGAACAGGGAAAAACATGCTGGTATCTCAGTGTGCAGAAGCTTAATGAAGGAGAGCAGCTCTGGAGAGAACAGTGATACACAGTCTAAGCAATAAGGACTAGGACTTTAGAGGTCTGAAAGCAGGGTGGGAATGAAAAGGAAAAAAAATTGTTCTATTATACTCTAAACTACAGTGCATAGAGATCCCAGCCCCAGAAACATACTTAGATGCAGGTACCTTCCGTCAGTGGGCTCAGGTGTCACTGTTTGTATGTGTCTATCTCATTCCTCTGTCAGATCTTCCTGTTCTCTTGCAGAAGAGATGGCAGAAGTGCGTCTGTCCCGATGTCTGAATTAGCTGTGTTAATAGTCTTGCAAGATACAGGCCTGTGCCCTGATGCATATCTGGGCTGACAAATGCGGCCACACGTTCACTTCTTTTGCTACAAGGGTCATGGTGTCAAGAACAGGAGCAGGGGCTGAGAAGGCAACACAGCTCCTGGAAACACCACTGTTACCCATGCGCAGGATCAGATCTCAAAGCTGGTTCTCCTGGGTTGGAAGGGGAAAGAAAAACCTACCATGCCTACAGGCTGCAAGGAAAGGGATTTTTAGTGTTTACCTGGGGTTTTTTGGTTTTGTGTTTTTGTTTTTTTCTTTAATGAAAGCAAATTACAAATGCTATCTTTGTGTCTTTGGAGGAACAGCAGGCCGCAGAAATTATTATTATGTGCTGTTCTTGTTGACTAACTCTGGGTTTCCACTTTTTTGAGCCTTTTCCTTGTTTTAGCAGAGCGATGACTCGTCAGATGAAGATTTGCTTCACATTGACACAGAGGCAAAGCCGGGGCGCAATTCCAAAGTAAAGAAAGAGAGTGGAAGTTCAGCAGGAATTCTTGATCTTTTGCAGGCAAGCAAGGAAGTTGGGGGTTTAGAGTATAACACCAACAGGTATGCATCAAGGCATGTTTTTTCCTCTTACCCATAAACAAAAATTGCTCTTTTGTGGTTGTGTGTGAGAGTGAGAAAGAGAATTAATTTTGCAGCTCAGTAACTGCTTTTTCTCCAGTAAGCACGTTTTTCCTTTATCCTGTGATCTGGAGGGAGAGGTGGGAAAGTGTGTGGGAAAGATTTTGGTGGTATAATTTAAACAAATAGAGGCATTTCGCATTTGTAAATGCTGAACATCCATTGAATCATTCAAAAGGAAAAGAGAGCTCAGTGAATGTAGCTTGAGGGCATGAATAATAATTTTTTTTAATGTAGTAATAATGTGATAATCTAAATGACCAGTGTTTCTTTCATAAGGCATTGTAAGGTCCCGCGCAGTTCTCTTAGTGTTGGATGTCTGAAAGCCAAAAATAGGAAGCTGTCTACCGTCCTTCACACCCTTGGTTGTCATTCTCCCCACCAAAACACATCTTGGAAAATAACAAACTCTTTCATGGATACTTCAGTACTTAAAACAGAAATCCTTGCTTGGGCTTCATTCTGTTTCATAAGGGACTGCTGTAGGTGGCCACTGAGGCTGACACTGGATGTTTTGGAACTTGTTTAATAAGGTACAGCACTCGATCTTTTAGTAATCCAGTGAGCAGTGAAAAGAAATGCAAAACTGGAAAATATGATTCCTAGACTCAAATCCTGCAGTTCAGGACTGTCTGGAATGAGGGGTTTGTTTGGGTCTCTCTCAAAACAAATGTATGGGTTCACTGCCTCCACTCTTTACAGACTAAGTGTGATCTTAAACTACTGATAGAGAATTAGGTAATAGAATCATGCATGTCATTTCAAAAGGGAAAGTCATGTGGGACTCTTCACATACAGAAATGTCTTGCTTAACTCAAACCTTAGGAATAAATCCCTGGGAGGGGATTTTGGGAACATCAACTGAGTTCATGACTTCCACACACAGAATGGTACTGCAGACATGAACAGTATGCTGTGTCTTATGCCTTGTGCTCCCTGATAGTCTGCTGATTAAGCAGATCTTTGCTAGCAGCTGCAGTCTTAACTGAATGATTTGTCCCCCATCTGTAGAAAACCAAAGGTATACATGTAAGCACTTTCCCCTGCCCCACAGGGACCACAGCCTTGGCACTTTTGGATGCTGTGGACTAAATTACTGGCACAAATTTCTAGCCTCTAAATACGCCTGTTGTGCAAACAGAGGAATTATCCTCTGAAAGGTGAGATTGACAGGCTAGGTGGTGATGTGGGAAATGATGTGAAACGTGCAGTAAGGCTATTCTTGTTTGGCATTTTAATAAGGCAGCTCCATCTCCCCTCTGCCTTCACTGGAAAACCACCTTCACCAAGCAGGCAGGGCACACTGGTTCTCCAGGCTGGCTGCTTGAAGCAGCATTTACCCTATTTGTGATTCATACAGCAGATGTTGGATGGAAACAAGAGGTGTGTTGCACCATTTTATACACGCAAAGCAGCAAAGCCAATCTGCTTTGAGTGCTAAAGCCAGATGACACTTTCAGTGGTTGCTGGGGGACCCCAACAGCATCTTTTTCCTTCCTGCTTTCTCTGGATCTGCCTTGGTCATACAAAGCCACAGAACCTGTGAAGGAAGTAGAAATAGCTGCAGGAGTGGACTGAGAGTTGAGAACAGTCTGGACAAAGAGGGACTGGTGCTGTCCTTTTCACCTGTGCTGTACTTTTGCTGGGTGTTGAGTGTGCGTGACCCAGGAAAAGTGCAGCTTCCAAATTTGAAAGGATCTGTTGAAGTGGAATGAGAAGGTCTCCTCAGAGAGGAAGATACTATCTAAACCTGGGAAATGTTGGAAGTTAAAAGCCATAACTGAGAATTCCAAAAGATATGCCTCATGGTCAAAGGGGAACATACGGAATAAGTTACCAAGGGAAACCACAGAAGCAAATTCTATCAGGGAGTTAAAAAAAAAAAAAAAAAGATGCTTTTTTTGATGTTAAGGGAGAAGATGGTATTTTTTAAGGTTGCAATGCAGTGACACAGTTATGGAGAACTCTAAAGGAGGGAGTATTGTTGATCCAGAAACATCTGGTTCAATCATCTCAATTTATTAGGCAATTGTCTCTCTCACAGCTTAGATGGTCACAAGAGATTAAACCATATTATACAGAGTGGCTTCATGCAGTGTACCTCAGTTGTGAGGTACCAGGCAGCTCTGTGAGAGACAGTCTTGCCTTTGTGCATCAACATTTAAAGTTTATTACTTGTTGCAGCACAGTGACAGTGATCCTCATCTCTCTGTTGAACAGAGGTGTGCATGCGGAGTCTGCTGTAAGAGTTCTCTTCCCATTCCTAATGGGGGTGAAAAAAGCTAATGATTTTAAAATCAAGTAATATAGTCACTACATATCCTTAGAAGACTTATCTTGACAAGGCTGCTGTTTCTAGGGAAGAGATCTAATCTCAGTGTAGTCCTGTTTTTCCTCCATTACTGCCTTACCCCTAGCAAGGAGTGGTTGATCAAAACAGCCAACCACCTCCTATGATTGCGGAGAGTATGAGGAGAGGTACCACTGTGTCTGCAGCTCCCAGGAAACAGAGTATTTTTTGTTGTCTGAGCTCAGTGTGTCAGTGGTTCTAGATTTTTCTGATCTCTTGAGGTTTGGCACTTGTCCTTCAAAAGAAATAATCGCATTGGAGCTTCTTGTCTGTTTGATTGTTCCTATGAATTCCTTTTCCATTCGGTGTTATGGTGCATAATGGAATGTGTTTATGTAGAATTTACACTTACTTTTTGGCAGGTAATTAGACTTGTCAGCAGGTAGTTAGTTAGGTGTATCTAACTCTGGGAATAATGTTGCCAGTGTAATATGACTCCCATGCTTGAAGTTTGGTATAAAATAAGAAAATTCATCAACCATTGTAAGAATTAAAAGAAATCTGCCATGTTTACACTACTAACCATTCCATGTAATATGGTTTGCTGCCTGCGTACTGTGTGCAGAAATGCAGAGGTAAGCGGAAAAAACACGTTAAAGAAATGGTCCTCAAAGATTCTCTTCCTCGCTTGGGTGGTGTTTTTTCCTGTCTGCAATGGGTTAAAACTACCACTGTAACAGAGTAGGACTCAGGCCTTTCATTTTTCCACCATTCAGCCTGGGCTCTGTACCCAGTGTATTTGTAGACTTTGTGGTTTCTGAAATCAAAGTCACAAATGCAGTCACATAAGTAAACTCTGCATGAATTACTACACTCTGTGTGGTAGTTTAGTGGGAATGTGTCATATCAATTTTGGCTCTTGTATAAACAATTAGGCTTTGGCAGTGTGTATTGCAGCTTGATTGAAAAAAGCTCCTGATAAATGAAATTACTATGTTTCATTTCATAATTATGCCAGGCTTTTTAAATGGCCATATAACATGTTTTTTTTAAAAAAAAAAAGGAAGAAACACAATATGCAAACATACTGTGTCTCAACATAATGCCAATGCGGTCATGTCTGACTCTCAGGAACAATTTCCATCTTTCTTTACTTCTAAGGCAGATAAAGGATAGACATATGTATGTATTTATATATATACACACACACACACACACACACACACATATATATATATATATGCATGTCTTTTCTGGATACTCCATGTAGCGGTAGGGCAGGTACATCTATGTGCAATGTCCTTTGCTCACACAGTGGTCTGTGCAGATGAGAGCCAGCTCTCAAGAGGGAAGCATGGAGCCCTGTCACACCAGTGCCAGAGCTGTTGAACCCCAGCAGTAACTTAGGAAGCAGGTCAGGGCTTTTTGTGATAATGACCTTATCTGAATTCTGTGAAACTTCATTCTATAAAATATCGGACTGTCATTTGTAGCTGACCAAACCAAATGCCCTGATGGCATTACCTAGATTGCTCTAGAGAGCTGCATCTCCTGTACTTGTGTCAATGGTGGCATGTTGGGGAGAGATAATGACAGAAGCCCTGCAGAAAGGCTGCTGTACCTGTGGAAAAAGTCTGAAAGAATTGACATGAAATATGGAAAAAAGCTTGGAGGGACTGGCAGTCACATGATCTTGAACTGAGCAAAATCACTTGTTCTTTTGAGGTCCTATTCAAAAATGGAAGGAAATACTGGTTTTGTACTTGAAATTATTTGAGTTCCATGGTTTTACGCAACAGTGACCTCTCCAAAGTATTGTTAAGATTGCTGTCTTGGCTCTGCTTCTCTGTCCTTGATTTGCATTAGGCCGCAGGTAGGGTGAGGGGAAATGTAGAAATGACAGGGAAATGCTATCGCAGAGAGAGGATGGTGATTTATTGCCTTCCTCTTACATGCACAACTGTTTCTCAGTGGTTCTTGTTTGAAGTATGCCAGCGTAATGGCATTTGGAAGGGACCTCAGGAAGTCATCTGGTACAGCCGCCTGCTCACAGCACAGCCGGCTGCAAAGTTTGACCCAATTGTTTAGGGCATTGTCCTGGTGAGTTTTAGATATATTGAGGGACGGGGATTCTGCAGCCTCTGTGTGAGCTGCTCGGCCACCCTCAGTATGAACCTTTTCTTCTTGTGTCGGATTGGGATTTCCCCTGCTGCAGCTTGTGACCACTGCCTTCCATCCTGTTGCTGTGCACCACCGAGAGGGTCTGGACTTGTCTTCTCTGTAACCCTGTGAGCTAGTTCTTGCCGCAAGTTAGTTCTTACTGTGATTTAGAAAATGCTCGGTGGTTCCTGTGACTTTCCTTTGGCTGTGTCTGTTTTCCCCCTAATCTTAAAATGAGACTGAGCAATAGATATTCAGAGGTGAGGTGAGACTTTAGTGAGCTTACTGTCTCTTATCTCCACCTCACCCTTCACTGCCTCCAGCCGTGTAGGCAGCATGTGCAGGCAGCAAGGAGAATGGGGAAGAAGCTACCCCTCAAGTAATATTCTGCTGAAATTAATAAATTCAGTTTTTGTTTTTGAGGTTATAGGTGAAAGGCTCAGTAATTGCTTATGAAAGGAAGGAGATGATCTGCCTAGAGATGTTAAAACCTCAGAAATGGCAGTAGTAGAATTGTTGTGAAAAGTGAGGCACTGGCTCCCTGCATGATATCCTCTCCTAGCTTCAGGGCGTTGGGATTGTTCGTGTGCCCAGACAGCACAGGGGCCAGACTCAACTGAGGAGGTAAAACCTTAGTCTGTCCATGCTGAATAGTGTGTGTTCTTGTCCTGATCATGGCTGTTTGCCTGTTGCCACCTGTTCTGTTGCAGTCAGGGAAATTCTGTCAGGGAAAGGAAGCTCTTGTCAAGTCTAGGTGGGTAACACAGGCAATGTGAAAGCCCCAAAACAGAGCCTGAAGGGATGCTTTATGCTCTCCTCCCTAATGAAGATACTGCTAGCAATGGCAAGCTGTTCGAGGCTTAAACCCAACACAACAAATAGTTGCAGAGAGCGCTGTGTGTAGGGCACAAAGCCATCTGTGCCATACAAACCAATGTCTTCTTCCTTCGAGTTCCTACTGAGATGATTTGCCCTTCCCTGCTCCTCATCACACTGTCCCAACCAGCACTGCAGGCTGGTCAGTCCTGGGGGAGATTTTATTTAGGATAAGTTTTAATAGCAAATTTTCCCTTCTGTTATGGTGCTTATCTCTGTTAATAATGTGAAAACATGCTGCCAGTTTTCAGCTCTCCGGAGCAGCAGTAGAATGGAAGTTGCTGGTGATGACGATGCACATGGCTTGCTAGCAGGCTTGCAGGGCCAGGCTGCTCGGTGGTGGGTGCAAGCTTGGCCCATCAGGCTCCACACTAGCTCAAGCGTGGGCTCTGGGTGGGAGCGAAGCCTAGCACATCTCAGACTGGTCCTGCACAGCTCAGCCCCATGAGTCATTCAGGCAGCCACCATGCTGCTTTGGCCATGCTCAGTGGACTGAGCAGCAGCTGCACCAGGGTTTACCATGCTATGCTGGGTGCTGCAGGGGAAGCTGGCAGTTTCCAGTGTGGACGTCTTTCAGTTCCTGCACTATATGAAGCTGAAAACCACCAGATGCTTGCTAGGCAGCAAATGGTTATAGCAGTAACCTAATCTCTCAGTCATGTGTCCTTGTCTTTATAAGAGTAAAAGGAAAACAATAAAATCCAAAAAAGTGAGGCCATGCAGAATACTGAAGTGGAGCCCACTGCAAAAAGCACAAACGGCTACCAGTCAGTTCATTAAAGTGTCCTTTTCTCTGTTCACCCACAACACCATTTTTTAGCTTGAGGAGAGGAAAGCAAGGCTGCTGGGATTTGCAGAGCAGTGGCAGGTCTGTGTTATCACCAAGTGCCACCTCACTGTGTTTGAAGGGCCCTTGCCAGCTGGCTGTTGGGAAGGGAGCATGGAGGCAGAAACACTGGTGGCTTTGCTCCTGCTCCCGCACTCATTTTAAATGCTTTTAAAGTAATTTACTTAAGTAATTAATTTAAAATTACCTTTTACACAGGTAATTTACTTTCATTTTTTTTAAGCCATTGCTGAAGCTACAGAAAGATAATATGGCCTTCCAGAGCTTAAAAATTACTTTCTGATTCTTCTTTAATTTTTTTTGGCTTAGAATGCTGAAATATTTCTAATGGAAGTACGTGCCAGCACAGGCCCTAATGAGAAACACTTTGCCCTTGTGCAGCTCTGCCTCTGAGACATTTCACACACACATTCAGGTTATGGTTTGGCTCTCAGAACCGCTGGTTTTGATCATATTCCACAATTTATTTGTTGAAGCTTGTGCTGCTCTCTGATTTGCCCGTTTAGTGGTCAGTATTTGATGGTCTGTTTGCAGTGGTTTGAGAGTCCATTGTTTGCGAAAACAGTTGGGGGGAACAATTTGAAAAGAAAATATGTTAATTTCTTATAGATGGTGCAAAATAGGCCTTTGACAGGGAGAAGGCTAAGACACCTGGCATGATAATGAAGGGATTAAAATGTCTTTTTCCTAAATAAGTTTTCGGTGTTCTTCTATTCATTGAGTTGCTAGCTGCTAACACCAGTCTTAACTTGTTTTCAGGATTATTTATAAAGCAATTAGTGCCCAGAACCTCCCATTATGTCTTGTACGTTACTCTATCTGAAGTCCTGTAATGGTTTAGAGTGGATTAAATTAAGATCAAGTAAGAGAAAGCGATGCAGTACTGCTAATTTACTTGGGAAATGGTGTATGTGAGTGGCTTCTATTGCATAACTGTAAAAAATATCATTACCACAGCAAGTTTTTTTGCATTTCACTGTTTGCCCAAACTCCAAAGTTCTGGAAATATTTGATGATGTGTTTTGCCTCTTGCAGAATTAATGTCTGGCGTTCTCTGACAAGGTTATCATTCTATGTTCTGTATTTTTGGGAGCATGCTTTCCCACCTTGCTAAGCATACATGCCAGTCAGAAGTTACACATCGTTTGACCTCAGCCTACTCTGTAGGAATGTATTTCTTTCTGTAATAGGTGACCATCCCTGTTGACAACTGGCAATAAAAAACCAAAAAGCAAGTTCAATGAAAGCAAGGTTTCCATCCACCCTGTAATCCACCCATCCAGTCCATAGCTCTCCAGTATCTCCCATAATCAATCCATCACACATCCACATCAGAAGACTCTCCCAATGCACTGCAGAAGGGTCTTGAATTGCTCTACCCTACCATGTTGTCCTACCAGCAGATCCTGGAGTGGTGACAGCCCCCATTGTGAACTGTGGCCTGTGATTATAAGCTTCCTTCCAGTTCAAATTCTTCCTCTACTTGCTTGGCAGCATGTAGCAGAAGCCCACCATGACATCCCCCTCCTGTGCAGACCCGTAAGCCCTCAGAGTTGGTAGTAGAGACACTGCGTTGTTGGGAATGCCGTTACAGGCTTTGAAAAGTTACCTGACCCCTGTCCTCACCCATCAGCCACAACAGCCTGCAGGGAGCTGCACATCGTAAGCCCAGCCATGCTGAGCACAGCTTGCTGGCTTCTGGGGCAGCAACCCCAAATCTAATGCGCTGTCTGTGATATCGCTGTTAGCATGAAAATAACTGGTGTCACTTGTGGCATGCCCAGCAGCTCAAAGGGCAGTAATCAGGAAATCTCTTCCAGCAACACTGTGCACTAAAAGGAGTCAACTGTTTGTGAAGGGTTTGTGTTTTTCTGGAATTGCTAACAGCTCTTTGTATTTCTCAATGTTTCCCTGCAGTCAGCCACCTGCCTCACCCAGCACACAGGAAGCAATCCAGGGCATGCTATCGATGGCAAACCTCCAGTCATCAGAGTCCTGCCTCCAGACATCATGGGGTACCAATCAGGCAAAGAATAACTCCGTCTCCACACAAAACTCTAAAAAAACGGGTGGTGGCAGCAACAAAAATGCCGGGAAGCGGTTACTAAAGAAAAGCACAAAGAACAGTATTGACATCGAAGATTACGATGAAGATCAGGACCACTTAGATGCCTGTTTTAAAGATTCAGATTACGGTAAGTACGAATGAAGCAGTCTGCGTGAGTGTGTGCCTGGGTATGCATGTACATATTTGTGCATGTTTGCAAATACTGCCCATGTTTCTCATGATATGCTTGCTCAGTTTCTGTCACATCAAAATCGACTGGGTATTTTGGTAAGGAGGAGTGCAAATAACAAGAGGTCCACATGGCAAAATTAAGCAAACGCTGTAAAATAGGTAGACTGACTGCAGAGCTGGTGGTGATAGGGCCATCCAGATAGACTATATTTGAGGCAAGTCACAATCTTAAGCAGCACGGAAGCCCACTGAAGCTGCATCAGTCAGCCAAGAAATAGGAAGCTGCCCCAGAAATGTGTGTCAGGTACTGGTACTTACGACAAAAATGTCCTTGTCTGCACAATAGCAATAAAATGTCTAGCTGAGATGAATTAGTTGAATTTGTACTTGGAAAAAGGATCCAATGGTGTTCTGAGCATTGGCAGAGAGTGCAAACATCTGAAGTAGAAATGGGCACAAAGCCAGTTTGCACCAGTTATATCTGTTCTGCAATAATAATCTACAGGAGCTTTTTTGAGTATAAGAAGTGAGGAAATGAAGAAAAGTAATAATGTGAAGACTGATAGAGACTGGAAAGCCTGAAGTAGCAAAGAGGGCAAGAGGTGGGTAGGGGTTTATGCTGCATAACAGGAAAGTCTATGTGTGTCTTGAAGTATCCCTGCCAAGCATGGCCATCAGAAATCATTTGTTACAATTGGAAAAGTGGAGTGTGTCTTCTCACATTGTTAACAGAGACATCTTGGCAAAATGGAGGTGCTGTGACTTGTTGCAGAAGGCTGCCCAGCCATTTAGAGTGCACTGTGTGCGCTGGGATGCAGCGGTAGTGCTGGAAGGTGCTTTGGGAAAGGGCAGCTCCATAAAGCTGTTGGACAGCGGTGTGGTTTACAGACAGATGCTGTACAGGAGCAAGGCTGTGCTCTGCTCTGCCCTGCTGAGGGGTGGATTTGCTCATTTTGAGTCTGTGCTGCCAGAAAATGGAGAGTCTTTGTTGTGAGCAGGCTTGGTTTCCAGAGGGTTGCTTGTGCCAAGCAGACTTCTAGTGTCAATGGCTAAATGCCACAGTAATGCCAAAATCACCGGTGATGTAACAAATGGCGACTGGCAAGAAAATCAAATGCACGTGAGAAAAAAATATAATACAGAAACTTCATAGTACAGGCTTGGACAAAGTTCAGACAGATAAGGTGGTGTTTATCCCAGAGGCCTGTGAAGGGTCCTTTGGTGGAATGGTTCACATTCATCTTTTGGGCACTCGCACAGTGTCTCATTTGGCTCTGCCTAATTGTGCAGGAGTCATACAGGCCAGGACGGTGTGGTGCTGAATGAAGTGGTTGGCTGATGTGTCTTCAGTACCAGGCTGAAGACTGAGATAAGGAAACCTGTTCATGTCCCTTCTAGCTGTGCTGCTGCTCCACAGACAAGAGGAAGACTGATTTTTGCTGAGAAGTTTCACTCTGTATCCTAAAAGTACCTGGTCACAGTTTAATGACAGCAGCTCCCAAATGTAACGTGTGGATGAGAGCAGGAGAAAGTCCCGAGTGTTGCAGCTGTGTCACCACTCAGTGGTACTTCTAGGGGACCTTGCTATTATAGCTGCGATGCCTGTAGTCACCCCACCTGTACAGAGCAAGTGGGCCTCTGTGCAGGGTAGAGTTGTTTCCTGCATTGAAACTATTACCTTTGTTTCCTACTGTAGTTTACCCTTCTCTCGAATCAGATGAAGATAATCCAGTATTCAAATCCCGATCAAAGAAAAGGAAAAGTTCAGATGATGCCCCTTACAGTCCAACGGGTAAGTCCAAGTGGTCTCTCCTGCCCAGACTCAGGCTAATTCATGCAGGTCCCTAAAGAACCAGCCATTTTTCAAGGAATGTGGAAATTGTAACACCACAACTACCAATTTCTTTATCGTGTGAAGGATTAATCCTTTCCAGCACAGTGGAAAGTGATTACCATTCCCTGGGACTCATGCTGAGCAGTGTTAGCCTTCCTCCATCAATCAGTTGACTGGAAAAAGTTGTTCCTCGGTGGGTTGTTGGTTTATTTTATTTCATACTCTTGGCAATGAAACAATTGGTGGCCACCATAGCAGTGGGATAAAAGTGAAACCCCAGACAGCTGAGTAGCCAAGGCTTTTAGGTGTTGACTATGTAAAGAGTATTGAGAGAGAGCATGGGAAGTCTCCTCCAGGTTCAGCCAAAGCTGGTGGTCTGGAAGGGTGTTCTGTTGCGGCTCACCAGAGGCAGTGACAGGCCAGGAGGTCCTTAGACCCTTTTGGTAAGGCCCATTAACAACAGAATCTGCGGCTTGCTGTATGTATGACAAGCAGCCCGTGTCTCATCAGCTTGTGGCGCTGCATGTCCATCCCCAGCTGATGTAGCGGTGTACACTGTCCATTTGGAAATGATGCTGGAGTCACTTGTACCTGTAGCATAGGCTAAACCTCCCATGGCTTTGGCTTCAGGCAGCTGCAGCTGCCAGTGAAGTTGCTCAGCTGTGTTACATCTTTATTGGCAGCTTCTCCCCAAGCCACTGTGACTGGAGGCTGTTGGCACCTTCTGCCTTCGCATGCATCCTAGGGAAGGAAGGGCAGAGGCTGCAGCATCCCTGGCCCTCCCTGCTCAGGAGGGCAGAGCCTTGCTGACCACTGTATGGTTATGCTGCTCGGACAAGCACATGCTGCGTATCTCACCTGCATCTGCTTTCTTTGTAGCACGAGTTGGCCCCTCAGTGCCTCGACAAGACAGACCAGTGCGAGAAGGCACGAGAGTTGCATCCATTGAAACCGGACTCGCCGCTGCTGCTGCAAAGTTGTCACAGCAGGTGAGGTTGCTTGAGAAGTCGTAGCTGTCAGGAAAGGAAAGCCCTCTCCCCCAGCAGCAGAGACATGCCCAAATAGCAGTGCAGTGTCAGTCCTCAGTGCTTATTCATGCTAGTGACACAGGGCTCAGCAGTCTCAGGGGAAATAAATGGGATGAAAGTCCAATAGTGTCACATGTCTGACAACACTGTAGAGCAGAGCAGGCGATGTATTGGAAGTGTAGAGAAGTATGAGCAAGCGAGCATAGCTCCCGGGCTAAGACAGAAGGAGGCTGCCCAAAAGGAGTATGCATGAACCACCTATTGATGTGTATTTGAGAGTCTGACTGGTGTGAATGCCTTGTCTGTGGAAATCAGCTGCTGGGAAGCATAAGGATTTACTTCCAAAGACTTGGTGAACTGTGGGTAACTGTGGGTCACTTTAGCAAAGATATTGAGGCCCTTTGAGTGTTGATAAGTGTCCAGTCTCTTAAGGAGTCAGATAGATGCTAAGTACCTAATGCACATAGGCCACATACATGTGACACCGTGAGGTGCAAAGGTGACAAGGTCTGTCAGACCAAGGTTGGTGAGACACCTTGGCGAGTTGCTGGAGAAGCAGGTTTTGGTGGCATTGGGCTTCTGTGATGCACAGTGTGGAGTAGAAGAGCTCTAAGAATGGTAGCAGGGTTTCATCAAGAAGCAGACTAAAGGTAGGCAAAGGAAACAGGACGGTGACAGGCCACTGTTCTCATGGTATGTGTGTGTAAGTGCATTTACAGGTCAGGAGATAATGTGTGTATCCTAGCAGGAAGCAGAATCTGTGAATCAGTGGGATGTTTCATATCCTCCATGCTATTGTGAAAATGTATGAAGATACCTGAAGATAGGAGTTGCCAGTTTTTGTGGAACATCGAAAGATTTGTTCATGCAAAACCACGCTGGTCTCCCAAGGCAGGGTCATTTTGGTCCTGGCTGGCTCCCACTTGCTGCAGTGTATGCAGAGTTAACAAACAAGGAGGCTCTGCGCAAAACACACATAGATGCAAGAAAGGCAAATGTGTGCGTGCAGCAGAGAGCTGTGAGCGAGATGATATCGGAACAGACCCTGAACAGTTTGTACATGGCAAACTTCGTGGGTTTTCATTGTATCAGGACCCTAAGCAACGCCGCTGGCCCTTGCCATAGCTAAAGGTCTTCTGGGGATTAATCTGAGCTTCATGTTTGTCATTTTAAAGGAGGAACAAAAAGGCAAGAAGAAAAAAAATACCAAAAAGAAGCTGTCAACCAACAACGCGAACAAACTGGCTCAGGAAGGCAGCTCTCCAGAGCCGAAGCTGGAGTCACATGCCAGCAGCCTCACAGATCACGAGTACACTGCAGGGGCCAGCACCTTTGGGGTCGCCCAGCCTAACAGGGGATCGCAGCCGATGGCACCCGGTGTTTTCCTCACACAGAGGAGACCCTCATCATCCTCGCAGAACAATGCCTCCGCCAAAGGTACCAGGAAACGCCTGGGGTTATGGTGTAGGAATGGGGAAGGGTGAATTGGTCATGTAATCTGTGCCTTTTGCAGGGCCCTCACATGTTGTTGTGCCTGCTGTGGGTACGCAGAAGTGCTTTGGCAGGTTGGATTTGATTAGAGATAGGGCCCATGGCCTTGGATGTTCTAGCACTGTGGGCCCATGTATGCGTTTTGCTGCTGGGCTGTTTGCTGCAGGGTATGAGGCATCCCGTGCTAGGAAGTACTCCTGTGCGTGCCCCAAGGCTCCTGAGGAACACCTGCAGTGGTCACATCACAGTCCAGCCTCTCTGGTGAAGCCTTGTCCAGGGGAAGATGCGTCCATGAAGGCTGTTCTGCCCAGGGCTAGGTCAGGCACTGTTGTGGTTGGGTTGTGTGTGTACACCAACACATGCTGACATGTAGATGAGGACATCCCACCCAGCAAGCGTAGAGCAGTGCAGATCTGCAAACCTGTCTTGAGACTTGCCACAAGGGAGCAGAGGAGTATCGAACCTTGGGAGTAACACAGCTACACAACACCAAAGCCAAAAGAGAGGAAGAGGTCACTTGTTGTCTGCTGTAGGGAGAGCGTTACAAAGCTGAGGCTGTCTTGGAGTCTAAGCTAGGGACTCCTGTTCTCTGCCTGAACTTCGCTGAGAAAGCCTGACAGGCAAGTGGGTGGGACAGGCACCATGTAGCGTGAGGACAGTGCAGTCCCACTGGGAGAGGCCCTGGTGCAAAAAGTGATGCAACATGGCAGATGTTTCCTGCGTTCCCCTGTATTTGAGTAGAGCAAGTTAGAGGTAGTGCATGATGTCCTGGCAAATAGTAAAACATCAGAGCAGCCTGAATGGGCCATGCAGGAGGAAGTGCATAGCCAGAGTCCTGCCAGGAGCTGGTAATACCTGTGGCTGTCTGCAAAACTGGAGTGGAGTGAACGTGTTTGCCTGGAATGGTGTCTTTGTGGTGAAGTGGTGGCATTAGTAAAACAGGTCCAAGCCAGTGGAAGATGTGATGGGAAGAGGAGTGCTGAATGGAGTCAAATCCCAGTCTGGCTGGTGAGTCTGGGCGGCCCAGTCAGGGCATTGTGAAGGGAGCATGGCCAGGCATGTGGATCACACCTTGCCCGTGGTATAGCTGAGTCCTCAAAGAAGGGAAGAAGCCATGTGCCCAGAAAGTGAGTGGCTGACCTCGCAGGGAGCGGAGCACTTTCAGGGCCTCCTGTGCAGGGTCTTGGGACAGCTGGGGGCACCAAGGGCATCTCTCTGCGTGGAGCACAGGAGAGTGCTGAGCCTGGGGACTACCAGATTGGGCACCACTGGGAATGAAGGAACTGTGGAAGGAGATGGTGGGATTGAAGCACAAGTAGGGAGCTCTAGGGCCTCCTCAGGGAAGGTCTCAGTCTTAACAAGTGAGGCAAAAGGATGAGAAATGAGGAAAGTTCCCACAGAAAGTGTCACCCGCACTGTCACGGTCTTTAAGGCTGGGGCACTTAATGCAGATGGGAAGAGTGGAGAAGGGGCCAAGTCTCTGCAGCTATTGCACATGAGTGCACCAGTGGCAGCATGATGGGAAAAGAAAAGACTGCGTAGGTTTGTGTTGTGCCTGGCAGACTCCTGTGCCTTGGCGACCAGGGGAGTTTCTGGCCATAAGGTGGTAGCAGGCAAGTGGTGGGGCAGCAAGCAGCTGCGGTATTTGCACCAGGACCAGGACACAGGGAGCACAGACCTCACTGAACCGCAGAGCTCATGGGCAAAGGCCTGAGCTCATGGCAGTGGTGTCTTCTCATCGGTATGGGGACAGGGGACGTTGTCCACTTTGGGTGTGTTGTAGTGCCTTGATGCTGGCCTGAATCTGTAAGAAAGCAGTGTGGTGTGCGCATGTGTGTCTGTGTGTGTGTGTGTGTCTGTACGTGCATCTTTTCAATGTCCTTCTGGCAGGGCTGGATGCAGGTGGTCTGTCTAGTGCTGGGGGAAGAGGGGGCAAAAAGAAACGTGGCACTGTGATTGTACATGGCTTGGTCTCACAGTGGTGGGCAAGGTACCAGGCATCCTCGGGACAGTGCTTAGCCCAGGGCTCATGGTGGCGTGCGAGCTCAGCATCCCTGTGCTGCAGCTTTCCCTCGGAGGAAGGCAGAGAGGTGCCCAGAAATCCCTGGGCAGCGTGCAGGTGCGTGGTGAAGGCTGGCACTGGCAGGTACAAGGAGTGCTGGGGTTCTTGCGTGTGTGTGCAGCCTCTCCTGCGAGGCACTGAGGAGCAGGGCAGTGCAGGCATGGCTGGGTTCCCACTGGTGCCCATCAGCAGCGAGCCAGGCCCCGTGTCAGGCCAGGTGAGGGCACAGGGCAGCAGGGCACTGCGGTGGCAGGAGAAGCCCCAGCAGAGAAAGGCAGGAATGAGCCTCCAGCCTGAGCAGCAGCAGGGTGGTCCAGGACTGGGGGTCAGCCGTGTGCCCCTGCCCTGGTGGTGCTGCTCCTTTGGGGGCTCTGCTCCCCGCTGAGCCCTGACGGATGCCTGGGGAGCGGGGGGGCCACCAATGCTTGGGCGTGCTTGTGGCCTTGGAGGGACCAGGCGGGGGGCCTTGGCTGGCTCCAGGGGCAGCCTGGGGGAGCTCCAGGGGCAGACTGCGGAGGCTTCAAGAGCAGCCCGGAGGGGTCCCCAGGGCAGCCGGGGGGAAGGGGGGCGTGGGGGGTGTCGGCCCTAGGGGAAGCTCCAGAGAACAGACTGCAGAGGCTCCAGAGGTGGCCTGTGGAGGGGCCCCAGGGGCAGCCCAGGGGGTGGGGGCCTTGGCTGGCTCCAGGGGCAGCCTGGGGGAGCTCCAGGGGCAGACTGCGGAGGCTTCAAGAGCAGCCCGGA
>JAVJGJ010000047.1:5225924-5248386 GCA_035590215.1 Microhierax caerulescens | reverse complement strand
GCCGGGCCGGGCCGGGGGGGGCCGGGGCCGGGCCGCCGGGCGCGTTTCTCAGGCAACCCCCCGTCGCCCTGTGTAGCTGCGTTTCCCGAGGCACCCTTTTCCTAGAATGTAGCTTGTACATAGCTTTTGGAATAACCACCACCGGTTTTTTATAAGGGGAAAGTCTCTCCGGGGCGCCGCCCGCCGGTACCAGCTCTTTGCGTAACTTCTTGTACGAGGAGGGAGACAGTTATTTTACTAGCACCTTGTGGAGTGTTTCCGTGTTTTGTGACGATGTAATTTATTAATGTTTGTAGCTTTTTATATTTGTACATTTCTTATGGGCTTTGTTTATATACACACATTACCGGGGCGCGGCGCCCGCGGGGAACCAGAGCCACCTGCGGCCGCGGGCGAGGGCCGCGCCAGCCTGGGCGTCGCGCCGGCTTTTTTATTATGATTATTATTATTATTAGTATTATTATTTTTTCGCGACATGTACATTTCTAACAAAGTTTATCGTGGCTATCTATCTATGACGGTGTTTTATTTACCGATTCATATCAAATGCTCTTGTATCGAGTTCACGAAATCTAAGTAAACCTAGAGCAAAGTTTAAAAAAAGAGAAAAAAGGAAAAAAAAAAAAAAGCAAAGTAAACTATTTCAGGTTTTGTACACAACCGCCTGGGCCTGGCCTTTTTGTGGGGTTGGCACGGGGTTTGGTGGGGGTGCAGAGGCAGCCGTGGGGGCCCCTCTGGGGGGGTGGGGGGGTGGGAGGAGTGGGCACTCAGCCCAGCACAGCCTCTGCCCTGTTCAGCCTGCTCCCTCAGCAGAGTCAGGCAGGTGGGGGGCTCTGCAACCCCATCGCAAGCACACCACAGGCTGCTGAGCCCATGCTCCGTCTGCCACCCAACCCCTTACTGAGACCTCTGCTTGCAGTAGCACCGTAAGAAGCCCAGGCTAATTTGACACGGCCTGAGTGTCCTGGTAGGATTCCCCACGTTCCACCCAGTCATGTCTGCCCACTGCCCAGCACTGCTGATGACACCTGTCTCTCTTGGACAAGCATACGTACTTGCTTGCTTCCTCCCTCTATCCTGGAGGTCACCAGGTGCTGCAGGCTTTCCCCTTCTTTTCACTCACTGAGACATCAGTAGCTCACCATTTTCTGTGAGCCATTTCTCCAGACTGACCCTGCCACCCTGGGGCTTTTTCCACATACTTCTTGGTTATCCTAAGAGAGACTGAAGGTGATTCCCAAAGACATGCACAACTGCTGCTGTAGTTCTTTCCTAACACAAGGCTGTTCACCTCTCCCACGCTTAGGCTGCTGCCTAGCACTGTGGCCACATTATGCTGGCAGTGACACCAGCAGCCCACGCAGTTACCTGTTGCCCCTTCCAACAGCCCCAGCAAGCTCAAGGTTACCGTTGCAGAGCCCTCTATCTAGAGGTAAGCATGATGGGGCCTCAGACCCCAAACATGTTGTGTTTGCTTACGAGATGACAATGACACAGTGGGATAATACGAATCTTTTCACTGGCCACTCTTCAAACAGGTCGCCTGTTGACAGAGCTTTATTATAAGAAATTCTTTAAGACAGACAGAAGGCCAGGTGTTGCTGCTGAGGGATTGCTTCCTTTTGGGGAGGTTTCGTCTCTATCTACACCTGGGTCTCTGATGCACAGGTAGGCAAATGCAAAGGCCATTGTGTGCGCAGGGGTGGTGGGTGCCTGATACTAATGCAGTACGAGGCATTGCAAAACTCATCCCAGTTAGGTGTTGCCGACTTTCAAAGCAGGCAGCCAGTAGTGACGCATGGTCAGTGGATGAAGACAGTGTTCCCCAGGGGAAGGCTGTGACAACCCACTTGGATTGAGGAATCTGAAGGAATGCTGAGAAGTTTCTTTCAGCCAAGGACAAGCTTTTGGCCAAGGACAGCATGACAAGTGTATACACAGGCCTGGGGAAATGTTCCTGTGGGGAACCAGGCACCTGGCCAAGGGTGGACATACCAAAAGAAGCTGCAGTTTGATCTTCTTTCGTTGTCTTCCAGCAGAGAACTTTGTCAAGTGTTGGCCATTAGCTCCTTACAAAGTCATAGGCCAAAATAGTAGCGCTTGGATAGACAGAGCTTCCCACTAAGCAAGCTCCCAAGCACACCTAATTCCCACCTTTACTCAGCAGTTCCCTGCAAGAGTGGGGAAACCACTGCCCGCAGGGATGTGTCCCACATCCACACCCCCACCCCTTCCCTCTCCTCTCTATGTTTCCCCACAAGCAGCTTGCATGGGCTTACTGACTTCATGAGAAACTCACCCAGAGCCAAAAAAGGTGTTCAGTTTTCCTGTTGGAAAGGTGCTTCGGCTCCTGGCAGCCTCCACCTCCAACAAGTGCTGGAGCGGGTGGGTGCCTGTGTGAGCACGCAGTGGATCAGCAGTGCGACGTTAGCTGCCTGCAAACCCCTGCTTTGGCTTGGATGCTGGCAGAACTTTTAAGACCCTGTGAAAGTGTGTGCTGCTGAGCAGGTGAACAGTCTCTTTGATACATGCCCCCCCCTGCACGCCATGCAGCAGCACTCCTGACACTTCTAGGTACTGGCGGTAAGGCTTTAAGCTCCGTCGGGAACGATCAGCCATCCATTATGTGTGCTCTTATGTACAAAGCCCAAAAGAAGATGCAAGTGACCTGTGTGGCACAGACCAGGTTTGTGGCTGTGTTCTCTTGAAGTCACACTTCGAAGCAGTCACTGTGATGTTCCCTCATGGATATTGACTGAGAAGCTGCTGTGCCAGCGGCTGCCGGGGGTTTGGCTCTCCCCACGTTTCTGTCCAGCATGCCACAGCCGCGCTGCTGCACCGCTCGCTTTGCTGGGCTGTGTCCGCGCATCTCCTGCAGGTACACAGCTCTCGGCCTTCCTCTCCGGCTTCCGCCTGCCCGGGCATCCCCAGCTGCTGGTGAGTTTTTGGGGTTGGTCTTGCGGTATGTCCTCCTCCCAGAGCTGGTTTGGCCGGCGGTGGGGTGGCTGATGGTAATAACGGACCTTCACCAGCTGGGGGCGCGCACAGTTCAGAAACAGCCACCGCCGAGAAATGGGACCTGTTGGCGTATCAGCCCGGCACGGCCGGAGGCTGGGCGCGGCGTGCGGCCTCTGCTTGCCAGGTTTATTGCAGTGCACTTGAGGATGCCCTGTGACTCATTGCAGTGTACACCTACCAGCAGCCCGAGGAGGCCACTGCAAGGTTCTGGTTCAGTCCGTGCAGAAAACACCTTTATAAATAAGCGATGACAGCGTGTAAATGCTGCAGTCCAAAGGAGATCCTGGTACAGAGCTGCAGCTCATCCTGCGACAAGAGGTAACAGCTGCTGCTCCAGCTCCCCTTTGCAGTAGCCCAGGGCTGGAATGGGACGATGCAGTGTGGGACCTGACTGCCCGTGTCCCTGCATTCCATCGGGAGGAGCCTAGCTTTCACAGAGCCCCCTTTGGATGCCTTTAGAAACATGGGCAGGAGAGCCCAGATGCTTCATCTTAACCGACAGCTCAGGCTGGCCTCACCTACGTGCACTGAGGCTTTTCCAGCAGCCCAGGCCCAGGGCTGTCCACAGACAATGCAGCCTTTGTGCATTGCTGCTGAGGGATGCTGGCCAGTCTGGGGTGCCAGACGCACCTCCAAATGGCAGCAAGACGGGCAACTGTAACTGGTGGGCAATGTGGTTTCCGATACGTGCAGCGTGGCCATCAGAAGTTTGAACAGTGTCATTACAATTCCCAAAGCATTCCTTACTCTTCCTTATCCACACCAAGTAGCAAGATTTGAGGCATGTGCTGTGAACTTTCTTCCAGTGCTGTTTCTTGGGTATGTCCATGATGGCATTTCAAAAAGGGCTGCCTTGACGGTCTCTTGGGTGACATGGGGCTTCTCGCCATTTTACTCCTGGTTTATCTTGGCTTTTCCATTTTTCCCCCTAGGGAGAACACCTAGGGGCTTGTTACAAGTCATTCCTCAGTCCGTGATTCTATCCAGTCATTTAAAATCTCTTGCCTATTTCCTGAATTGTTATTGCTTCCTATGCCTGCGCAGTTTTTTCCCTTCCTCTGTGCCCCCAAGTAATCTGTGTCTTTAAGTCATACACTTATGCATCAACTCATGGGGCGTGCAGCTCAATCCTGGCATTCACTACGCACGGTTGGTTGAAGTGTAATAGTGTCTTTGTCTCTACAGATGGGCTGCTGACCCTGTGCAGTTAACACCATTTCCAGGCAGCTCCTCCACGCCTTCTTGGCCAAACTCCAAAGTGCTCTGCATCTGACAAGTTCTTACCCTACAGAAATGTAATATAAAAAGTAGAGCATAGACAGGAAAATGGAGGGGCCAGCCCAGCTTACGCTCTGGCTGGCTTGGTGCGTCCCATCAACACAGCAGCCTGGTGCTGACAGCAGGGACAAAGATGCCTGGCACAGCTCTGATCTCTCTCCAGCTGAGGAGCAGGGCTCTCCAGCAGGCCTCTGAGCGAGCACTAATGAAAGCTGTTTGGGTGCCAGTAAGACAGAAAGTCACTTCCCCCCCGACGCCTTACAACGTCTTGCACTGAAAATAGGGCCTGTACAGTTACAGTCAGCATGTGATACCCCTGGAGCCCCTGGGCCGTCCTAGCCCCCTCTGCCTTGCCTCTGAGCTTGGCGAACGCTGCCCCAAAGCTCTGCTCCAAGATCAGCTGTGCGGAGATCCTGCTGCCTTCTGCCTGCCCAGCTCCCCACAAAGCAAGGGTGCGCTTTACGTTCCCCACAGGCATTTGGAGAGGCCACAGAAAGTTCTGCATTTCCTCCTGCCAAGTTGACTGGGGACATCTAGCACCCTCGGTTAGTCTCCCTGTGCTTAATGGGTGCTGTGTCGGGCACTTTTCCGGACTCAGGTGAAATGCTTCTCAACTCTTTTTTTTCCCCCCAGTGTGGAGCTACCTGCAGGGGGGACAGTAACTGCACCTTATGTTTTACTTTTACAGTGACTGGCAACTGGAAATTCATGAATCTACTGCTCAGTACACGGGCACAGGAGGTATCTTCTGCACAGGTGTATGCAGAGAGGCTGTTGGCTGCTCCTGGTAAACAATTACGAACAACGTTTGGGTTTCTACTCTTTCTTTAAACTGACAAGAATAATTCAGAAAAGGACATTTGGCACAGCCCTACATTAATCTCGCAGACCCTACGTTCATCTTTCATCTCTGGTGGGGGCAGACTGACTGCACCACAGAGAGCTTGTTTGTTACTTAGAACGGTGGCACGGGGCCATCCTGCACTACAGACGTCGTTCTTTCCATTAACATCTGACATGGATTTGTAGTACCCACCCCACAGGATTCACAGCATTTGTGTAAACAGTTTTGAACTTGTGCTCTGTATATCATGAGAGAAAGTCTGCTTCTCCTCTTCTCTTAAAAGTATAATAATTATAATTAATTAGATTTCCTTCTGCTTCCAGTCTGCTGGGAAGACGCACTTGAGGCCCATTTTTAGGTTGCTCTTCTGTCACACTTTACATACTTCTTTCCCCCAGCTAACTGTATTTACTAAACATTTAGCTCCACGGCGCACTTCTCAGAGAAAGGCACGTAACAGCCTATAGCTGCCGGGCAGAACTCAGCGTGCTCTTTGGCTGGTAGGCGTTTGCAGACGGTGTGCAGACCATGAGTCTTCCTCTCACCTTCAGCTCCATCAAATTGACAAGGAGACACATCTTAAAAGGCTTTGTGTTTACACTACTCCTTCATGTACTGTTTAAAAAGCTTTCTTTCTTTCTTTTTTTTACGTACTGTTTAAAAAGCCCGAGGAAAACCTGATGCATCCTTTCTTCCTGAGGTCACCAGGGCATCTTTGGTTCAGCTCCTCACGCCAGCATGCACAGGAGCCTTGTGCCTGTACCGTGTAACGGTGCCCATCACTCAGTTCTTGCCTTTAGCTGGGGAAGGGCAGCAGGCACCATGGGCCAGACCCCTGCTGTGACCACAGCTCTTTTGCGTATGCTGCTTCATGGTCACGTCAAACCTGCTGCCACTTCACGAAGACCATGCCCTTGTGCCTCAGCATCTGGGAGGACCGTGTGGGTGTGCTGGGCCCGTTAGTGGTGATGCTTCCATCAGGAAGAGAGTGTGAAGCCTGCGTGCTGGTTTCTTCAACACAATTGGAGGACTTTTAGCACAAGGCCATTTGTGTAGTCCCTCCCAAACATCTTCATTCTTGGTCCGCTTTACACTGCAGGGACCACCTATCTCAAAGAGGATTTATTTTCCCAGCATTTGTGGTGTGAAAGAAATGGCCCTTTCCCAGAGCTGGATCTGTCTTCAGTGTGCTACTCATAGACCTACCAAGATGTCCCTGACTCCAGAATTTCTTTCCTTCCTTTCCTCTCAGCCCTTTCTTTTGTAGCACCGTGGGTACCCCCAGCCCCAGGCAGAGTGATATTCCCCCTCATTTGCTGGCAGGCTGAACAAACAAGATGCTGCAGAACTTCTCAGAGCAGAAGGTACAGTGCTACTCAGTGTGTGAAGATGCAACACTTCATGCCAGTGTGGTCTACCACTGCGGTAGACTGGGCAAATAACCCAGGCACAGCTCCTCACACAAAGAAGTCTCCACTGAGCCCAGGCTTTTCCTTGGTGAATGGACAGCAATAATTTAACTGGTTTGCCCTGGGACACCACAGCATCTTTTTTAACATAGGTGTGGCAGTAGCCATAAGGCGCTGGGATAATGTCATCCAGTGACACATGAGAAGAATGCTTGAGAGGTCCTTAACACAACAATGAAACAGCTGGTATATCAACCTCATGGGAGCCATTAGGTGGGTTAAAGTGCCTCACTCTCTTTCTGTGCACAGCCTGGGAGCACTTTCTTCAAGTTGCACCTGATAAGCTGATAGGGAAACTATTCAACACAGTGGCATCGTTTTTTCATACCGTACCTCCAGTTTACAAATCTGAGATCTGTAATTACTTTCCTCTCTTGGGCAAGCTGTACCCTGAGGAATTACAGCTGGATTAAGAGGCTGCTGCCTAACAGTGACCTGTGGCCAAGAAAACGCTGGACAAAGCTGCTGAGCTCTGACGCAGTGCCATGGCCACCTGATGGCTTCAACCAACCTAGGCTTGTAGGGCCTCCTTCGATTGCTCAGCTCCGGGGGCCAACTGCCCCCACAGCCGGCGCACGTCCCCGTGGCCAGCCCCAAGCAGGCTCCAGTGAGCCGATGCGAGGCGCAGGGTGGGAGCGCGGTGGCTGCGCTGCCTGGCTCCAACAGCGCGGCTCGCCACGGCTGGCGGGCTGAAGGCCGGATGATATTCCGAGGTTGGCCGGTGACTTGCTGGGGAGGTTCGGAGAAATCGCCCTCTGCCTATTTTGCCAGTAAGTTAGCCTTTCTTTTTCCCATTCCCTTGGATAAAGAACCCTAAAGGTGAGGCCCATGGTGAGCGACCCAGTTTCATCCCTTAGGTGGTTATAATCCTGCTGGTAATGGCTGATGTGATTCTGTTATTGCAGTGCCCCAGGCTGTACAGCCCCAGACCCATTTGTCGCACAGCTCTTTGCCCTGAAGGCTGGATGACCCACCAGCCCGCTTTATCTAGACTCCTTGCACATGCTGGCAGCAGAAACTCTCCTCCACTGGCTATTTTTTTCACTTTCTTTGCTGAACTCAGCAGTTCCAGCCACATAGCCACTTTATTTTATTGCTGTCATAAAACATATTTGGTGAGTTGGTTTGGAAAACAAACACCTCCACAGAATATGGAATATCAGATGCCCCAGTCCTGAGAAGGTAGAAAAGGAAGAAGGGGTGAATGTTTCTTAGTAGCATTTATGTATAAATTTATTGGAGCAGGCCATAAAATAGGACATAGGACAAGTTATACAATAAGAAAGTGCACTAATACCGTATGGTTTACATGTCCCTTGCCCGAGGTTAAAGACTGTAACAGCTCCTTTCAACATACTTTCTTAATTCGAGCTCACCAGCCTCGTTGCTTTGCCTCAAAATGTGCAAACCTTTAACTTCTCTCAAGGGATAACTTGAAACTCGCTCTGAGAATGAAATATTAATTAGAGTAAAGAATCTCACCGTATGCCCCATCACTGTGTGGCCTCTAGGAAACCAGACAGCTCCAGACCTAAAGTGCTCCCTTTGTGTGGGGCTTTTGTTCGCCACATTCCACCCGTTCTGCCCTGTCACAGCTGATAACAGCTCCCCAGCCCACTGAAAGAAAACTGTCATAGCTAAGTGTACCTTGGCCGCTTACAGAGAATATAAGCTATTAACGAGCTTGTTATCTTGAGCAGGTTTTACACAAATTGTTCCCTGTCCAGCATTTGGCATAAGCAGCGATGACAACTTTTCGACAGATGCTGGTGAGAAGAGAATAAAGATGCTGTGGCTTCAGACCATCTGCAGGGATTAAACCTTCATCACATTAGGTGACTTTTCTGCTCTTGAGACAAAGGAAACTTTTCTTTTTCTCTAGCTACACACCTTGGTTTCTCCAAGACACTGTTTCACTGCCAGACACTGTCATCATAGCTTGTCTATCACAGAGCCATTTGAAAACCACTGTAAATTCACCTTTTGCCCCTCTAACATCCAGGCAGATTTAATCCATGATGCTCATTAATGCTTTTCTAAATCTCTGGCTACAATCTTCTGCCTGATCCAGGGCTGTTTCAGGAAGGTTCTGGTTGCTGCTTAGGCCACCAGCTTCTAGCACTGGCCAAAGCCACAGATGTCCAAAGAGAAAGTAACTGCTTTGTAATGTGTGACCTTCAGAGTCACAGCTTTTCGTAAGATTCTGAGTGACGTGCAGTGGGGAAAAAAAAATGTAAATCCCCAAGAACTTTGTGATTCTCCATTTTCTTGCACAATGTCACAAATATGATTAGAGGAACAGAAAGGAACGTTTGCTATTAAAAAAAAAAAAAAAGGAAAATACTAACACTAGAGTTTGTTTGTCCAATGCTTAAAACTGAACAGGAAATTAAATACATCCAGGCAAAGCAATTAACTTCAATTAAGAAACTCTGCTATTTGTTTTCAGTGTGTTTTAGCTGGGTACAGTAGCCTATGAAGAGGAAACATCAGATGGGGCCTGTTTACATAGCGGTTTATCTCATGAAAATGACTCAGTCCACATGTCTGATGCTTCTCAAATGCTGTGCCTTACTCTCCCCCACTGCAGTTGTACTTCCATGCAGCTCTTGATTAGCACTTTGCACTTTTATTCCTTCCAGAGCCCTTCTGAGCACTTTTCAGGTAGGACTAACGATGTGGTGAGCTGGATTCCTACAGATCTCAGCTATCCAGACAGCGCGGACCTGCAGGCAGTAGGATCCCGTTGCATGTGTTGTTAGTGGCCGGAGCAGATGTCCGATTGTGCCACGCTGGATGAACACTCACCTGCTACACTAGTAGTAGCACATATAGCATGATATGTCCTACTTGATCAATTTCTGTGCACTTTCCAAATGTATGTCCAATGAGAAAAAGCTGTGAAAATGTACTCTTGGTGCAGCCCAAGCAACCTTCGGGTTCTAGAGCTGTCCTGGTTCTGCATTTAGTGCTCTCCTCTAGATAAAAGTGACTCTTGTCATCTCTCTGTAGATGAAAAGGAGAGGAAGAACAATTACTGTACCTGCAGATTGTCAGAGCCCCAAACTGACTTTTCATAGGACGTGATATGAACACAAGTAGTAAAATACGTCTCCTGGAGATGCTGTTGCGGTGAATATTTCTGACGATTGCTTGTGTGTCCATGGTGGTGTGAGTTGCCTTCTTTAGACCAGCTGTCTAAAGCCGTAGAAATGAAGATCTACTGCCAGAGTCGCCCTTCACAGTCAAGCCCAGCAGGCACTCCCCAAAGCACTCTCAAAACTCTCAGCGTTGTGAACCACTGACACCACATTGCCAGACTCACAGTGCTGGGAACTTCCATCAACCTCAATGGGCTTTGCATGAAGGAGGTTGCCAGCCACAGGCTTCTTGCTCTCCAGAGGCCAGCTCAGTTCACTGTGCATCTCCCCACAGAACAGGGGGGATCTCAGGAGTTATCCAGCTGGTACCACCTCTAGCGACTCACACTGACCTAATTCATCCTTGCAACAGAAAAGTCCTTCTAATTAGTTACAGGCCTTCCCAGAACACCCAGACCTCTCCTGAGACCACCCATATGCATTGTAAGGGTCCAGTGCCATCACCCCTGTGGCTGTCCTTCTACCTTGTGTAAGGAGAGGGGAGAGATACAAAGCAAGCACATAAAAATTTCTCATTGATAAAGCTCACATGTAATAGATGGTGTGCTGGCTGTTTTAATACATCGTTTACAAAAAGTCCACAAAAGTCTTTCCTACCCTTTCTATTATGAAGAGCCCAATATGCTGAGAATATCAAAACAGACCTTTCAGAGGAAGGGATGTAACCACCACTGACTGTCACGGGAATGTTACTCCATGTACAGAAGGGAGCTTGCAAGAAAGAGAAAAAGGAAGGGGGGAAAAAAAATGCAAAGATTGCCTGGGATAAACAAACAAAAGGATATTCACAGAGTTGTCATTTGCAAAATGGGGCCACAAGGCGAGAGGCTGGGCTGGTTATGGGGTAAGACTGGGTATGTGAGGAAGGGCACAGGTTTTCAGGTCACCAAAGGTAAGTGATCCTGCTACATGTGAAATTACTGGGAGGTGACACACTGCAAGAGCTGGATGCCATTGTCAGTTCTTCTGGCAGGCCAAAGCTATTGAGCTATGAGCTCAGAGGAGACAAGAGCAATGGGAGAAAGCATGACATTTATCCAAATAATTCTTCCACATCTAAAAATATGGCTCGTTCCTCTGAGCATGTTCCTTGTTACGCAGAGTATCAAGTCACCTATAATAAAAGCAAATGTGCAAGTAAACCAAAAGTCCTTGTTACTTTGGTGCCCAGAGCTAAAAAGAGCAGACTTTTGTTTCTACAGATTTTGCTTCTACTGTCAAAAGAAATTCACTGTTTGTGTAGCCCTATTGGTACTGTAGTTGTGTATAGTGCTTGCTGCAAAACCTTCCACTAATCTCTCAGACACACATTAAGAAACAAAACATTAATAATCAGATGACTGTTGACAAAGCCCACAGTTAATCTCCCCCATCCCCTCTGCTTTGGCAAGGTTGGATAACCTTAACTCACAAAACTAGATGGCAAAACAGCTGTACCCTTCCCTAGGCCATTTCTGACCTCCCTCGTCTATCATTTTTATTCGAGAGCAACACCAGCTCAATCACTACCCAACAAGAGCCTCATGAAATATTTTCCTGAGTTTTAACAATCTTGGTTTGCTAAACGAGGAGCAGGGGGAAAAATAAATCTGTAAAACTTGGGCAGCAAGTGGTTTCTTGATTCATGCTTACCTTGTGCTACACAAAAAGGCTGGTGAACGGTTAGCGTGCCTCTTTCCGTGTCTGCAAATGGATAACCTCGGGTTTTGGAGGACTGAGCATGAGCGTAAGAGCATCTGCTTCCAGTTGTTCTTGGCAGGGCTTTTGTCCAGGTAAGGGCAGAGCATGGCTCTGCAATTGCTACCGTCAGAGCCACTGCTGTAGGTGGACTGCTGGCCACCCCACCCCACCACCACCACTTTCCTGCTGCTGTGCCTCCCCTGGAAGGGTACGTATGTTGGGTGTACCTCTGTGGCATCTGCTCCTTTGCAGCAGTATTTTCCAGCAATAGAGGGGAGAAGGGACTGGGAGGGGATTCGGTACAACTGCCCATCAAGGAGGAAGAAGCCCACGGAAGCTAACTCATCAATCATTTCTTGTTGATTGCTATGTCACCCCGTTACGTGGAAGCCACATATTCCTACCTTACCGTGAAATGCATGCACCCACCTGCACAAGGGAGAGGTCACACAGCATAGATCCCTTAAGGTCAGATGGCTGAGCTGCCCCGTGCGTACAAGAAGGAACCTGATAAATACAATACTAAATGGGCAGGTAAGGGACTGTGTGAGGGGCAGAGAGCTTCAACTCGAACCCTAGGACCTCGCTGTGTGTGATCAGCACGGTCCTGTCCAGGAAATTCCCACCCAACGAACACCTTCGTTCCTTGTCATGCTGCAGGCCAGCATGCCCCAGCAAGGCTCGCAGTTGCGTTCAGCCAGAGTGCAACGTCCCTGCTGGGTGCAACACGTGCCACTGGGAATGCTGCTGGAGAGAAAGTGGCAAGGGGTATGTCTGGGATGTTGTCAACAGAGCTTCTTGTAGCTCATTACTTGTGCACAATTCCACGCATGTTAGAGACTGCAAAAAAATAAAAATAAAAACTGTCCAACCACAACCTCACAAACCTCTGATATGGAATACGTCTTGCAGTGTCACCAGGTCAACAAATTGATCCTGAGTTTCTTTTTTAAAAAATACTTTATTTGCCAGCAGTGCACTCTATGCTTCATAATATGTTGTCCTACATAACCCAATCTCCTTTTAAAACAGAATAAGTGAGTTTGAAAGAAAACATGACTACAAAGATTAAGAGGTGGGATCAGAAGTAAGCCACCTGTCAGACAGGATAAGAACCCAGGACTTTTTTCTTTGGATTTAACCAGTCATTTAAAATGTAATAGTCATATGTTTTAGTGTTCTCTATATGGTCTAATTTCAGACTATTTGTCCAAAATAAAAGGGTGCCTCACATCAAAAGCCCCATTTCAACTATTATCTTCTTCATTGCATAGTCAATGACAAGGAACCAGACTCTATTATAGTTATTTCTTGTCAGCATCAATTTATTTTTATGCAGAAGTCAAGAGAGATTTCTTTATGAAAACTGTCTCCACTCTGGCCTTAAATGGTCAGTAACAGCTTGGCCAGGTGAGGCACTTTATACACACAGATCTGTCCTGTGAAGCCACTTTAATCTCGTGCACAGTTTGTATAGGTGTAAATAAATAGACCATTCTGTGCTTGCTGCCCTCAAACACATACGTCCTTCCCTATTTACACATTGTGCTGGGTGAGGTAAACCTTGGCCCAGGTCCCCTTCCCAAGGCAGGCCCTGGCTGAGGCACCAGGTCCGAGCCAGGGGAGCAGAAGCCCCAGCAGCATCTCCCACAGATCACGCAGCACATCTCCCTGAGTGCAGCCCTAAGAGGTGAGCAGATACAGAAATAATTTGTGGTCTCTGCAGCAATTCCAAAGGAGAGAAGTGTCATTGCTGCTGCCAGTTGAAGGTTTGACATTTCTTAGAGCAGCGTTATTGCCAGCATCCTGTGAACAAGCAGCTGATTCTGTGTACTAAAGGCAGCACAGTATTTAGGAGGCATTCCTCTTGCAAAAATGTGCTCAGTTTTGCTATAAGCCAGTGCGCTCGTGGCTGATGGACCCATGTGCGATTTGGCCGCAGCCCTTCTGCGTGGCTCCGCAGTGGGAGCCCTGAGCTCAGATGTACCTACAGAGTCACAAAACTAAACACTACCTCCCATAACTGGTAACCAGGATGAGAAATCTAGACTAATTGGGAGGTGGGTGTTATCTGGATTTGCTTTGCCCTTTGGTATATTCCTTTTGTGTTATATATATATATATGTATTTATATATATCAAAAACAAACTAACCTTAGACATAATAATAGCTAAAAGCCATACTTCAAATTGTTATTCATTGTTATTACTATTAAATGGCTGTTATTTATAACACAGCCCTACAGTACTTTGGATCTTAATCTCCTTTTGTGGTATAAAATGGTCCAAACAGCTGCTAAATGGAACAAAAGTGTAATCCATCAGTATCAATTTGAATAAACATAAACATCCCATTTCCTTGCAGACAAACATGGCATGGGCTGAGCAGCTTGTTTTGACCATCAGAATGATGTTCCTGGAGCTCTAGCAGCATGGGAAAATGGGGCATTAACCTGAGCGCGGCACGTGGCACTCCAGTTTGGGGGATGCGAGAGGCTGGAACACACTGTGTCTGTGCTTTTTTGGGGGCTGGAGATTGGGAAAGAAAAATTTGAAGCTGAATGCTGCTGGCAGAGCCATGAGTGTTGCTGTGGGCAGTGGTGTTTCACAGCTGTAGTGCTGGCTCCCCGGCTCCTCGTGCCAGCTCAGAAGAGCTCTTAGTGGCTCTCCAGGGGACGAGAGGATTGTCTCACTGCAACTGGAGTACGGAAACCCCAGCAGAAAAGAGCCCCCCTTACATCTGCTGTACAAGCAACCATGCTTCAGTCATTTTCTCCATGAAGGTACAGCAGGAAAATGGCTGGGGTGGTCCACCACGGTCCTGGAGCCGAAACTGAGGGGACCCCAGCTGAGCACCTGGACACCAGGGCACAGCTCCGCTGGCTTCTGCAGCCGGGGGCGGGGGGGGCAATCCTTGCAGTGCCCTTCCAGTGTGCAGCCACCTCCCCAACATGGAGTAGTACCTGTCCCTGGGCAAGCTGGCACGTTTCTAAGGACTGCCAGGGAAAGGACCATTTTAGGTAACAAAAAATTAGAAGTGGAAGCTATTGGCATGAGGTTCCCCGAGAGACCCCGCTGCCAAGAGCTCTCTAAGCCCCTTCCTCCTCTGCGGCAGCGCTTGCCAGCACACTCCTGGCGCTTGGAAATGACCATGACTGGAGGAAGAGGATGATCAGAAAAGTCTGGTTTTAAGAAGCAGAAATGCTTTCTCTGATTGAATTTGAAAGTTATAAACCTGAAACTAATCAGAAAAATGTTTCTGCTTTTGAAACACAGAGCTATTTTGAACACACATGCATTTCTGTTCATCTCAGGTTCAAAGAAAAGCAGGCACTCGGCATTCAAATGGCACTTGGCCGACAGGTTGGGTAGGATGGATGAGGTCATGCTTGTCAGCCCCATCCCAGTATGTCTCCTATATGCTGTACCTCTACATTGAGTGAGTGAAAGTGAGTCTAGAGACGGCTAACAAAAGGAGAATCAGATACATAGCGGGTTATTTATACTAAGCTGAAGACAGACTCCACAACTTGGGGCTCTGCTGGTGAAAAGGAAGAAGGGAAGGGAGGAAAGGAAAAATATTGAATCTGGAAAAGAACATCTTGCGTTCACCCACAGATAACTGCTGCCCTAAGTCACTGCTTTGCCGTCTTCTGCAGGAACTTAGACATGGGTAGGCACCACAGCAGGTACTTTCTCAGGAGCCCAGGGCTGCTAAAGTGACTCCAGAAACAAGAGCACTGCTCCATCCTAGCAAATACCTGGCATTCCAGGACTATCCAGGTGATTTGATCCATGTCTTGGCTTGCACCATCAGCTGTGCCTCAAGCAGAGTTAGAGATAATGGCATTCATTAGTACTGAGGTAGACCCCTGCACCATCCAGGAGAACTCACCTGATACACAGCAAAGGAAATATCATAGATTTGAGTCTGGGACTACATAGGAGTTCCTTTTTATCTCAACAGCCAGGCCTCTAAATCTTCCCTAGCAAAAGAAAATGATCAGCAACATGGCTTTGTTAATAACTAAAATATTTTAGCATATTGCAAGTGCGTGCAAAAGGTCCACGTGCTTTTAGCTACCATCAGTCTAAATTCAAAGTCCCATTTGAATGTGCTCTGCTGTATGAAAGTAATTGGAAAAATATGGCAACAAATGTGTCTGTACACATGCACATAAGAAAAGCAGCTTTCAATAAACATAGAAACATATGCCAGATTTAAATCACAAGTTTCCTCTGATTACTACAGCCAGCACTGGGTACAGGGAATGGTACCTTGCTTGGCTTGATCACGTGCAACACTGACACCTCCAAGCAAGTCAATATAACTCCAAGAAGTCAAAAAAAGAGGGGAGAGCTGGAATTTTGGAGACTGACAGCTGAGTGTTGTGAATCTTCACTGATTAAGCAGAAACTAGTGCCAAGTCCCTAGGAGACATCATCAATGTGGAAAACCAGGAGAGCTGTAAGAGTGAGACCTCACTTGCTTGCAGCAGCTGTCACTGCAAGACCTGATGAAGATACAAATTCATTTATATCTTCATGGTGAAGATAGAAACCCATTTGTTTTGTAATAAATGTGAACCTATACAGGTAAGCATGCCTTGGATTTTCTCTTGGTTTTCTGCCTGATGCTGTTGCTTGTACGTACATCTGTACCCGGGTTGGTTTTAGAGAAGTACTTGGAAGGAAAGAAAAATCCTTGGGAAGCTCAGAGGGCCAGAAGAGCATCCTGGGCTGTCCACCCTGGCCAGTCAGATGTGGTAAGGGCACTTCCATTCCCAAAGGTGCTCAGATCCCTTGAGCCTGGCAAAAGCCTGGCAGCTGCAAGGGGAGCCAAAAGCCCACAGTCCTGCTGAGCAGCTGCCCACAGCAGCTTTCATCACCTTTTCTACCATAAAACATCTGGAGCCATTCCAACATGCTCTACTACCCACGAGTGACACCCAAGCCTCCAGCAGGAGCAGACCCCCAAGATGCAGCAACTCACCTGGGAGGGGTCAGCAATGCAATAGGCCAGGCTATGGAGACAGAGCAACGCATGGAGTGCTCCGTGGCAGAGCAGCCACCTGGGCACAGGAACATGCCAGGCACAGATGTCCTTCCTGACCTCAGCAGCGATGCACAGACACCTGAGGGAGCACGGCAGAATCCACCGCTGCACCGGCAGCTGTTTTCAAACCCAGCTTGTGCATGCGCTGCTGCAAGCCTGGCAATCAGCTTAACTCCACGTAAGTGATTACATCGTGTCTAATCGTGTCTGTTTACTCTCAGAGAGGCCACACGGCCACCCCCTCCCCACGGCCCGGCCCGCTGAGCTGGTTCCAAAGCAGAGGTGCCATGGCTGCACAGCGCTGCTGCGCGTCCTGTTTACAGTACAAGAGAATTAGCCAATCTGCCTGTTTACACATGATGTTAGCTGGCCTGCTGCTGTAATGGGAGTGCAAAGATCATGGGTTTAGTTTGTAATGTGTTTAACTTGTTTGTTTTGAGGCTAAATTACCAGACCTTTCTGTTAGGGAAAGAGAAATTGTTTTTAAGGGGCCTCTGTAACATGAACCCAAAGGTTAGACGTGTTCTTTGAATACGGTCTGCGACTAGCCGAGGTTCAAGTGCGATGCTTGATAGAGAACTTTCAGTGGCCACCAAAAAGGCAGTGAATATGACAATGGAGATTTTAATTAAAAGGTATTAATTCATTACAACGCTCACAGACAAACATGCTCTGCAGACCAGGCTCTCGGCCCTTGCACAGCAGAGGCTGCAGGCACTCAGAGCTCATGCCCTGGGCTCTACAGACACACTTCAGCTTCAGGCTGCCCCGGGATACAGACAGGGGAAACCGCAGCAGTGCTGTGGGACCCCACAGCTGCAGAAGCTTGTATTTCTCCATGAAAGAAATATATATGTGTGTAAAAAAAAAAAAATAAAGCCTTGAATGGCTTTGGCATCAGCCTCTGTTTTGCAATCACCCCTTCCCAAAGGAGACTCTTCCTGCTTAGCTGAAGGTTCACAACCTTTGTGTCTTGTCTTTTTCCTTCCCCTTCCTCTCATTTTCCTTTTCCTTTCTTTTTTCTTCTCCATCTCTCCTTTTCTGTTTTTTCCACCATCTATGTACTGGGAGGTTGTTTCTCTGCATGGTCGCATTAAGCTCAGTGACATCTCCTGCAGCAGGCAGGCCAGACTAAGTGTTCCCAGCAATTTCTTTCTGGGTTCAGGAGGAGCACTCCTGCATGGACAGTCTATGAGAGGCACCATCTCAGCAGAGCGCTGGAGACTCAGCCAGTGACAGTCACTGTGCCCTCAGCACCGCACAGCCCAAGTGCCTTCTAAGAAAACTACTTCAAAGACACTCAGTCACTTCCAAGGCAGTGCCAAGGACATGGATGTGGAGTGCCCTGTGGGACCGTTACCACATCAGGGAGTAGGTCAGGCTGGGGGAGCAACTGCAGAAGAGTGAGACATGCAGTCCTTTGGGTGGGGAAAAAAATCTGCAGTTCAGATAATGGTCCTACAATGTATAATGTTTAGAAACATGAAACCAACAGAGCCAGTAGGGTTTTTTTTTTAATTGGGAGTGTAGAGTTTTATTATTTAAAAGGTTTTATAAAGGAGTTTTAAATAGACCATGGAATTGCTATAGCAGGTTTTTTTATTTTCTGTTGGAAATTACTCAGCCATTTGGTTTCTATTTTTGCAAAAAGCACAAGCTTTTTGAACAATCATTTGATATGCTTGTTGATGCATCACAAAAAGGAGATATGCTTTGAATTCTCCTTAAAAACCCCATGTAAACACAAGGCTTATGTATAATTGCAACAAAATACCATCCCCTTATTGAGTGCTTTCACATGTAATTTCCTCTCTGACTACTGCATGTAAACACACTTATTGTATTTGGGAAACTCCCAAATCTCAGGCACGATCAGGATCAATACCTCAGCAAAGGCAAATCATAATTTAAAATGCTCATGTTTTGCAAGAAGATGCATGAATAGTAACGGAGAAAGACCGAAAAAAAAAAAGGATATTTTAACATGGAAGGACAGTTGTATGGCCCCATTCTCCCCTCCTTTGTGTCAGGTTCTCACCACACACACCAACATCCTCCACACCCTGGACCACTGGTCCACAAGCTGTGGGGCAGACATCCAGACACAGCCTCTCTGTCAGCTGCCAGTTGAGTTAAGGTGGACAACAAATACTGCAATACACCCATATCAATTAATTGTCAACAGCTCACCTCTCACGCTGTCTGTTATGGGGTGCGGGTTCTCCCGCTTGTCTCAGCCACGTTGGGTGCCAGTTGTAGTCGGAGTCCAACCCAGTCAGCCTCACACAGGGCACCAGCTGTCGCAGCACAAACAAACCAGTAGGCCGCAACAGGGCTTTTACCTTCAGTCAGATTCTATCATCCATGCAGTTTCTCCTTCTTCCAGAGGTCAGACCATGTTGCTCCTGCTCCACCTGATCCCCTCTCCCACCAACCCCGGTGCTATTTAACCACTTTGCAGAACGAGCTCCAGCTGCACATCGTCCATGTCAGTCAACCCACTGCCACTGAGGCAAGGCCACAGCTGCGCATCATCAGTGTTAATCAGCCCACTGCCTCCATTCCTCTACATCTGTCCCCTAAATTGTCTCCTACGTTTCTCTTTCTTTTTGTAAAGGAAAGACATGGTCTTCCACTCGTTGGGGTTGTGTTCATTCTTCTTGCATTTGGGTTTCCCTAAAGCCATGGGAGGCTGTAATAGCTTGGACACCAGTGGCTGCTGCTGCCCCAGGTCTGCGGCTGTGCCGTGCCACATCCCGACCCCCTCCCCAGCCGCACCGCCATCACCACCTCAGAACAAGCTGAAGGAAGGGGCTTCTGGGAGACTTTCTATTAGGAACACCATAAATAAATAAGCAACAGCACCAAGGCATCACACAGGTGAGAAGAAATAATAACTGGTGTGAAATCCTACAAGACAAAAGGCTGTAAGAAAATTATAAATTGCCATGGAATTAAGTGGATTGCCTTGGTTTCCCATTGTGCACGTAGTACATTTCTGCGCATAGGGTCGGTCACTGTGTTCTTCCTTTTTGCTTCCCCACAGAAGCCAGCCAAAATGCTGTATTTGTTTTCCATTTTTTTATCTTCAGCATCCCTATAGAGACTTGCAAGGCCTTTCTAGTTTAGAACTTTAGCCATTTCCAGCTTCTTCCCCAAGGCTGGGCCTTCTGGACAAATTGTTGAAAGCCTAAATCCTATTAATTTGTAGATGAATAGCCATGAAATTCTCTTAGTAAAGTCTTAAGGTATTATTTGTACCCCTACGGCCATTTATGGCTATAATAGTTATATGGTTATAACCATCTTTATGGTTATCGTTTTCCTCTGCTGAAACTGATACTAAAATTTAACCTAGATAGTTCCATCTGCACCTGAAGGCAAAACAAGATCAGGTTTCTGCTTCTTCAAAGCCCTTCAGCTTCCTTTAACTGAATTACACAGCTCTGGGCTGAGCGCAACAGGAGTGCTGCAGGCTGGACTCGGCCAGCGTTGCGATATGGCAGAGCGTACGCGGCTTTATCCACATACAGGAAATCACGTCACGGGAGTGCACAATATTGACGTCAAGCAAAAGAGCTCTGTAGCATGAGTATCCTATAAAAAAAAAATGTCTTGATTGCAAGTTTAAGTGGTTTTCCCCTTAATTTTCTGTATATTTTTTGTTTTCATATTTGTTTTTGCTATGCCCTGATTTATCAAAGGACTAAAACACATGCTTAACTTTAAATGCCTCACTGCAGCTAAAACTAATTGCATACTTAGTCTTTTATGGCTCAAGGTCATAAAGAAATCACTAGCTTTTCCAAACAAATACTTCAATATGTTAATTACTAGCAAACCAAATCCCACAGCCTCTTTGGTTATGGGTGTAGGTTTGTACGCCTAGCTAGAGAGTTCACATATTTCTGCCTGAGATTTCCCAGCACAGATGTAGGCACCGCAGAAGTATTCAGGACGTAGTCTCAGACTGTATACCTTGGTTGAACATTGGTGTGTCACGTGTTTACTTGGAAATGCCTGACCAAGTGTATAGAGTAGGACAAATGCGCAGTGCAGAACCGCTGCTTACTACAGGTTTGCATCTGATGTGCCACAAAGCACTGAGCAAAAAAATGCTGTCCTGACCCTGCTGACACATCTGTGTCAGAGATGCCTAACCTACCAGGGCTACCTGAACACATCTGTGAAGTCTTCAGCATCTCTTCAGCAAACATTTCCCATCTAGCTATAGACATACGATAGCCTTCTCCTGACCATATAGTTCATGCAATTCATGTTTTGCCTGAAGATGCAAGGGTGCAGAGGCTGGGGAGGGAGCATAAAGCACAAGCATGAGACATGCAAGATGATGATGGCTTAGAGCCGGGTGGACACGAGCACGTCAGTCCTGACGGGGATGTTGTGCCAGTCCTGATCACTGTGCACCAGCACCATCTGCATCTGCATGTTGGTGTCTTCGCCTTTGGGTTTTAGTTTTTCCTCTTTAAATGGGGCTGAGAAAGAATCACCCTTTCCTCTGAAAAGGTAAATCATTATTTATTTGTGAAAGGAGGAGGTGAAACTAAGGATACAAAATGTCTTGTACTTAAACATATGCACACATACAGCATACATACACACCATGTCTGTATATATACACATATACATATATAAAAAATGCATACATATACATAAGAACATAAATAATATACAAATATACACGCATAGATATATACAAAAATATGAAAGCAATGCTGCATGAGTAGAGTTCCCATGGACATTCCCTCTGACAGCCTGGGGTATTCACTCCCTCCCTCTATACTGGCTGCTTTCGCCCCCAGAATTCTTCGTAGAACAATAATATTTTAACAGTTGCAGCTTTAAAAAGCTTGATTATGACCAATCATTTCTCCCAGGCAATTGTATATTTAGCAGAAGGGAAAGATTAAACTTCCTAGGAATGAGGTTATTTAGGGCATTAAATTCAAGGAAATAGGTATTTAGGTCATTGTGGGCATGGTTTTTATTTTCCCTAATTTTCAGATTACTTTCGATTAGGTCTGTTCAGAGTGGAAACTTCTTGATGTGAAATAGATACTATCTAAATCATTAGAGCTCATTCATTGCCATGTGCCACCTTTTAGAGCAATTAAACCTGACCTTGGGGTTACCTAGCTGAACACTCACCGACCCAGGGCACTTCCTCTGAATATGAATCAGCTCATAGTACAAATACAGTGGGGAGGCAGCATCGCTCCTGGCACAGATAATGCCTTTGTTACATGGAGCTGGGGTCCACCAGCTGTTGGACTGTGGAATCCATTGATTCAGAACATTCTCTGTTGGGATCAGTCCTGGGCTCTTTTTTCCCCCTGACATCTGGAGTCTATCCCTTCGCCAACCTCTCAAACCTCCACTCAAAAAGAGCAAGTGAGGGAAACAGACAGACTCACAGACAGACAGAATGACCCCCCCAAAAAAGCTTCGGCAAAATAATAATAATAATAATAATAATAATAATAATAATAATAATAATAATAATAATAATAATAATAATAATAATAATAATAGTCTACTTTTTTAAGTCTTTTGGACATTAATATTTTTGTCAAGTGTTTGCCAGCTGAACTCAAGGCACCCTCAAAAACACATGTCTGATCCACCCCAGACTGGCTTCTCCTCACTTTCCAACTTCAGGTAGTTCTTCCTGCAGCCGTGATGTGCAGCACCTGTGTGCCAGATTTGTAGCCTTTTGATCACAATATTATTTACAGGGCAAGGAATGTCCAGTATGTGAGTGACTGATTTCCCTGGAAATATCTGGGAGGCCAACCTACCCATCAGAGTTACTTCAATGCCTTCTTCCTTTGGCAGAAAAACGTGGAAGTTGCCTCTACTTATATTAAACAGAAAAGGAGATGCTGGTAAACAATTAAGTGGGGTCTTTTTTAGAGAAAAATCTTCTTATATGCTGC
>JAVJGJ010000047.1:5159609-5225824 GCA_035590215.1 Microhierax caerulescens | reverse complement strand
TGATTTTATCACGATAATCACAAAATGTGTTGTCCATAATGCCTCTCCTCCCAAAGCCAAATGGCAAAGAGAAATTCTTGTTTTCTCTTCAAAAGTAAGCTCTTCGTCTTCCCATCTGTGGAGGAAAGACTGAAGGCATCAACTCAAGTTTAAAAGAGCAGAAAACCAATATTGCTTGGTACAAAACGAATTTTGCCTGCGTTTGTTCACAAGCTGCATTGCATGTTTGGTCCTGTTTACCCCACAAACTCTCAACAATCCAAGACAGCTCCAAATGCTGTTTCTTTTAGCTTTCGTAATGTGTTAAGTAGGGAAAAAAGCCATCTGGCATTCCTTCACCTGGCAGGGCGACTCCTCATTAGGCAGCTGACCTAAAACGTAATCTCCACCGTGACCTATGGAGAAATGCATGGGACCCACCTGCAAAGTAAAAGCCCTTTTAGAGAGGGAATGCCAAATTCCTGACAGCTGATGCCTTAGGATTCACCTTTAGGAGACTTAGTCAATTTGCATTTCGCTGCTGTGATGAGCAAAGGTGGGATACCACAGAGGTCGTCTTGGGTCCTGATGACTTAGTATTTTTTTTTCTCCCTGGCCCTACCCCCCACCCCCCCATTTTCTCTATGTTTGCTACATGTAATGTGCTGAATTATACAGAATTGGAAAGTTTCCTCTTTTACCTCTAGCCTAGCTTATGGCCTGACCTACAGGCAATTTGTGTGTCTAAGCTGACTGCCAGCGGTGTTTCAGTGCTGCTGGGATGAGTCCACGCAGAGCAGAGGGAACTGCTCTGTGGAGAGACATTTTTCTCCCAAAAGAGAATAAGCTTTTCTGTATTAATATTTGACAGTGGATAAAGCATTGCCATTTTGAACATTTTTCCTCCCCCATGTATTTAGGCAACAGCAGTCCTGTGAGCACAGCCAAAGCCAGCCCGCAGAGCCAGCTCTGCTTGCACCTCAAGGACATGATGTACACATGGGGATGTTATCCAAATTCTTTTTCAACACAGCAATTTGGGGACCGAGTTGTACTGCTGTTATGCAAACTGATGGTACCGTGGGCTTACAGATGTTACTCAGGCTCCTCCTAATAAACACTGGCTTCCAAGCAAGTCTTTCTGTTCATTAGCAGGTAGAAGTTATAGGTTCTGAAGGAACTAAATCAAACCTCCTTGTTCCTCACTGACATAATCCAAGAGGACAAGATACAGAAATACTCCATACTGTATGACTTGTGAATTCCTTTACACGTCTTGTGCAGGGGCTGTGCAAAGTCACAGCACAGCATGCAGAGGCAAGGTCAAGACTTAATGCTGGGGAAGCAACAGTTTTCCACTCCAGCCTATAAACGTCTAAAGAATTAGTAAATATGCACAGGCATGGCAGATTTGGGGCCTCAAACAGGTTTTTAATTGCAGGTGTAACTATCAAAAAATATGACGGAGACTATTTTAAATCCAGATTTACCTAAAAATTCCATCCAAAGTAAGGATGCAGATGAATGAAGCTGCTGTGAGAGAGGTTTCATGTTGATTGCTCTCTTTATAATTGCTGGTTAGTTATAAAAATACTTGTTCAAGAAAACATTTAAGAAACATTCAAGAAAACTTTAAAAGGCTTGAAGACGGTATAGAAAAGTCCTCAAATGTCTGAAGCCTTACTCATACCCTGGACTTGTTCAAAACTTGGCAATTATATTTCCATGATATATTGATCTGGCTGCAGTACCCTTTCAGCAAAGGGAAGCCAAAATTTGGAGACTCCGTGTAGATAGATAAACTGACATTTCACTGCTAAGCAATGCTTTCCAAGTGCCTTTAACCACTGTTCTTCGAGTATCCACAAGAGAAATAACTGTGATTGTTACAACATTGTGCTGCAAACAGTCCCCAACCTGTCTGATTAGGGACACTTTGGTTTTAAAACTGCAAAATTAAACTTTTTGATGAACTGTTGAATGCCCTATCAGATATTGGACATAGTGGGAGATTTCCTTTCCCTGGAGTAAGTCATCTGTGTGTCCACCATAAATACATATATAAATAAAAGATGTATTTTTGTAGAGATGAAGTAGCAGATTTTGTGTTAAACATGACTTCATGATCCTAAATTGTGTATAAATAAATTAGCATTATGTAATATGACATTAAAATAATCATGCTATTAAGCCCATTAAATTAATCTATCTGCTCTAGCCCTCCACTTGTTCTGACTCCTACCCAGATGCTGTGTGGATCCAGTGATTGAACTGTTGCTTTTCAAAATCCAGCCTACATTAAAATCATCTGCTTGATGAGGGAATGGCATTTCCAGTAAGGTCATACAGTGAAAGATACTTTGAGAGTCAGAGCTATGGAAATTATTGGCCTTTTTCTCATCTCAAGTAAGGGGAAAATTATCATTTGGCCTCTTATAATAAAGCCAAAATGATCACAATTCCAGATGGAACTCTTACCATCTAATCCAACTGAAATGGCTTTTTTTCCAAGTGTAGTGGCTGCTAATTCCTGGGGAATAGCATAGTAATTTGGGGGTTCTGCATGCACTGAATGTATGAATGTACAAAGAAACAAAACATGGACTCATCCTGGCTTAACCAGAAATTGGAAGTTGTTCCATTACACAATGGAAAATATACTTAGCCCCAGATTTTTAGGGAGGTCTTGTATTTTTCCTGCGGCTTTGATACCACAACTTTTTTTTTTTTTTTTTTGATACCACAACAGATTTGGAAATCCTGTGTAGCTTTGGACAACAGCATACTTGGTGACAGAGGTCCTGCCTCCACGTTTATAAGATTTTAAAAGTAACTACCCCTACATCTGCTACCCTATGTCCTTAGTTTGTGGTCTTGATGCCTCACTGAGTTTGTCATGTTTATTTATTAAATGGGATCAAAGTTACTGACTTTGAGTCTGAAACCACCAGCCAGCCTCCCTAGAAGACGTGTGCGTGAGTTGTTTTTCTGCAAATTTCTGTTCAGGCACGTTCCCTCCATGCTACATCCATGACATGTATATTAAACAAAACTCCCCGTTTTTACTTCCCTCCAGCTGGAATGCAGCAAAGCCAGATACCCAGGGCTTTGATGACAATTGTGCCAACTGAGATTTTCTGTGGTTGTTTTTCAGCATTACAGGAGCAGGCTGTTGCTTCCTAGCACCTAACAAAGAAGAACCTGGAGCAGACCAAGTTCCTGTGGTGGTTGACCAGTGCCAGGGTGAAGGCTCTGGTCCCTTTTCAACTTCATGTACAAACAAAGAATCAACCAGCCACTATTACACACTTGCAAGTGCACCACTTGAGTTCATGAAAACAGCACTTTTCTGCTCCTCTTGAAAGTTTCACCATACATTCACATCCCCTAGGGAGCAACTCGTTTTCTGTGTAAGGATTTTATTTTATAACCATAATATTATTGTGTAATGAGTATAATGAAATGTCACCCATTCTACGGTATTATGTTGGGAAATAAGAGGCTGGAGATTCACACCACTGTCATCACCCTTCAGGAAAAGCCAGCAGAGCCAGCACCGTGTCACTGGCAGCAGAGCCATGGGGTACAAACGTACTTAACTCAGTTAAAATACTGAAATTTTACTTGATTAGCTGTTTCTGTGTACACAAACAAACAAACAAACAAGGTTGATTATTGATTACCTGATTACAAAATTGTACATTCCTTGTTAATACAAAATCAATAATTAAAACCAATTTTTTTTTAAAGCAATAAGTGAACCCCGCCTTCTCTGACCATGAGGCAGACATACCGAGCCATTATCAGAAAGTTGCTGCAGGAGCCTGTCTGCCCAACATCCAGCATGTTGCTCAGGGATGCACCTTGGTGGGTCCCATGGTCTTGCACAGAGGAGAACTGATGGACCGTCACTGGTTGAGGTCTATTTGCTAGTGAAAGCAGGAAAAACGTACTTGTAATCTAATTCCCATTAACTAGATACTTCACCCCCAAAATCATCAGCATGAGTTGGGAGTGTTGGAAAAACAGCCGACACAGTAATTCACTGCTATTTTCAGTGGCACTGCTAGCATCTGTGGTTTGCAGTGAGGGTTTTTTTTTGCAGTTGGTATATTTTTTTACCAAACTACATTTTATCAAAGTACAAGTACACAAGTATGAAGTAAAGTCCCTATTGCTAAGTAGATCTTTGCTGGCCTGGGCACAGAAACACTGCATTCAGAGGAGAAATTAAACAGAAACCCCTGTTTAAAGCCAACCCATTTCTTGCAGAATTTTAAATATCTCACTAACAATACTACTCTGGCTCCTTTTTATCATACAATTAGAAAGAATAAGGGCTGCAAAGTACGGGTTGCCTGTGAATAGGTGGGGGGCTGGCGGCAGCAGGAAAGGCACTATTGCCAGCTCTGCTCTGGCCATTAACAAGAGCAATTTGCCCACAAACAATCTGGAAAGAGTTTTCTCAGGTTACAGTAAAGTTAATGGAGTTGGAAATTCCTTCTTTTTCAGATTAGCTCAGCCTTCTTTATGCAACCTTTAAGTATATGGCCAAGTGCAAAGAAGGTTTTGATAACGTATAACTGATCTGCAGCGCGGGGGCCTGATCCAGGAGCTCGTCACTGCTCCCGGTCGCTCTGGGGGCAAAACCACAAGACCTCCCTGTGCAGGTGCCTTTGTAAACCGAAAGGAAAATTAAAATACTTGTAGGTTAGTTCTGATCTAACTGTTATTCAAGGGGGTGGGGAGAATTGACATAAACAACATAATTTAACAAGATACAACATCACCACTTCGATAGCAGATTTTGCTGACAGCCAGAGCATTGCAGAACTTCATGAGCACAGAGAAAGCTGTTGAGAGGAGAGACAAATAACACAGATGTGCCAATAGAAAACATGCGTTCTAGATTAATTAAAATTAACTGTTGGTCTGAGCCAAAGTCCATTGTGTGACACAGATTAATCAAAACATCAGAAGCCAGCTCAGTTATTTTGAACATCAGGAATCTCTTCCATAGATCTCTGACCACAACATTATGGATTCTTCATATTGTTCTTTCAAATGTACCTTTCCACCTCCTCAGATTTAAGAGCTGTTATTATAGTGTCAAAGCACCTGATTATAAAAAAAACTGAACACCATGCATTTACATCAGAAGTGAAGCAAAAGCTCTGTTTATTCTTCATCCATCTTTATTGCAGCTAAGATTTCATAAAAGAAATCAAATTGGGAGAACTCTGTGTGGTCAACAGTCTTTCCACTTAGAGGTCAGCAGGATTTACCCACACATGGCTTTTGGCACCACAGGAGAGCCAGCAGGGAAGCAATTAACACCTGCTGGAATCATTTCTACCTGCAGAAGAAGCAAAAAACCGCCCATGCTCTGTAGTTAAAAAAGTGGAGAAGTTCTCACACTGCATAGACCCGATCCAAAACCTATTAGAGTAATCACTGCTAACCCAAGTGGGTTTGAGACCTATCTGTTCAAAAGACCACGTCTTCTACTAATTGTTAAAGTAGCAGAGGCAGGGTAGGGAGGGTTGCTTCAAGATGCATTTTCATTGAGGCCAAGTGATGTTTCAGCAGGGATGAGTCCACAGACATGGGTGACACATCTCATGCGCAGCCTTGGTCACCCTCAGATGGTGGATGGAAGAAGCTGGTGAGGGCATAACCTCCTTCGTTTATCCCCACCTCTCCCTTTTTTTTTTTGAAGTGCCATTACATTGCTGAAAAAATACTTATAGTTAATCAGCACTGCTTAATCCTATTCACTTCCATCTGTTCGTTTTTGTAGCCTGACACCTCTCCTGTCCCGAGGCCATGGAAAGCGGAGGGTATTTAGTGCAGGGGCTCTGCAGTTGGAGGCCTCTGGGGAGCAGCTGTCCCCAGTCATCCTGTCCATGGCCCTTTCATTCCCAGATTACATCTTGTACCAACAGTTTGTGTGTGGGAAAAATCAAAGATGTCAGGGGCTCCTCCCAGGACGTGCACTTTGCATGAGGTGCCCAATCACCGCTTGACCTTTGTGCTTGTGGGCAATAATGAATTGAGGGCCAGTTTCCAGGCACTCGCCATCATCATCTAGCCCCCACCAGAGCTCCGCCTGAGAGTAATCACCGACATGCCGAAGCAATGAAAGCAATCTGTTGTTAACTGGCTGAACTGGCTTGTCCCGAGCCCCCGGACTTCCTCATTCAGGCATATTACACAATGGTAATTCTCTCTTTCTTTAAAGGAGAAAATAAAACCTCAACAGGCTAAAAGATGCCTCCCTGTAGCCTTCCCCCCCCTGTGCGGGAGTTCAGAAACAGCTGACACAAAATCCAAGAATGAATGTCCTTGGAAGGGACCTCAGTCTTTAGCTACAGCTGATCACGGCGTTTCCAATGGTTGGAAAAGAAAACACGCTTACAATTTCTTCATGGGTGCAACTTCGAACTGTAACTCAACAGAAAACAAAAGTTCTCTGCCTTGGGTGTCAACACAGCTCCAAAACCAGCAGGGAACTGGCAGCCCGAGGCCTGCTGCACTGCAGCACTGAGTCACCACTCATCTGTGCCAGGCCTTCACTCCACATTCTGTTCTCCCCTGCCCACTTTGTTACCAGTAATTGCCTATCTACTAACAGTAGTATTTTAAGCGCCTATTTTGCATTTAAATTAAGTGTTCAGTTGGGTGAGGACCGAATGCCATGCAGTTCCTGTACACAGACGCACTGAGCCTGCTCCAGTATGGCACCGCCTGGCTTTTGGCTTGTCATTTTTAGCTTCACACATGATTTTTTACACCACCATATCCTCATAAAACCATAAAAAATGTAGTTTTATGGATGTGTGAGCAAAGAACAAGACACTAAGTGCCCAGCTAAGCTCATTGCAGGAGCCTATGGCTGAGCTAGGAGGTGAAATAGTGACAAAAACCTAAAACTCTGCTGCAGACAGAAACTGCATAGATAACAGAAACATTAACACCTGAGAAAGAAGGAAAGCGGGAGCTCAGCACTTGGCACTTCGAGAAGGGACAGGTAGTACCGATGCAGACGAGCTCAACAAGAATGTAAATAAGGAGCATTCTGACACCTATGTGCTAACTGCTCGTAAAAGAAAACAAACTAGGGTAAAATAATTGTGGTAATAATAGATAAGCGACTTCCTACTCAAATGATCCCCACCCCAAAGAAGGTGGATCCCCTGCCCGGGGATCGTGCTGATATAGATTAAAACCAGCCCAGTGGGCATGTATTAACTTGACATGTTTAGAGTGGGCAATAAGGAAGGACTAATCGTTCTTAGCAGATGTTTTAAGATAACATAAATTAAATAAGAAAGACTGCTAATGTATGCAAAGATAAACAAGAACTTCAGGTAACTGCCCAAGAAGATGAAACTTACATCTTGAAGAGGTGCCAGAGGGAGATTCTGAAAGTTCGGAAACCTTATCTATTATGCATGACTTTGTATAATAAAGATCGGACTGCTCGTGGAAACGGTGTGCAAGTTAGGAGGAGCGACCCCCCTTGCACCCGGCGCCTCAATGAACATACCTGCTTGGTAACTCTCCTCGAGTTGTAGAGTTCGATTCCGCACGTCAGAGGTGAATCTCACTGCGGATGGTCCCAGCTTCCCTGGATCATAGAGCAGCAGATACTTGTGCACTTTTATGGAGGGGATGGATGAACCAAAGCCGCTCAGCCTGGCTGCATACCCAGCCAGGATGCCCAAAGGCTGTGAGCCCTTTCCTCCCAGGTCCCTGTCCCCACCACACTGCCTGCATGGCCCCAGCCCTGCTCTGTGCCTGGTTTCAAGCCCATACCTCTGCCCTGTTGTTAATCCCAGCCAAGCCACAACCTCAGAAATACGTGTCTAGCTAATACAGCATAACCTGCACCTCCAGGCAAGACAGAGGTGTTAGTAACTCAGTTCAGGACAGGCAGCATGAGAGTATCACATTGAACTTCTATTAAGGCTTTAAAAATTATATATCCAGCCTCATATTAAATGCTGGTTGTTTCACTGCACAAACAGCTTTGTTGCAGATATCAATGCTACTACAGGATAAACTTGTCGAACCTGGGTAATATGTCACTAGTATTTTAAGTACTTTTTCCAGTTGTTAGACGAAGGCTTCTCTTCCACCTTGGCTAGGGAAATGCTATTTTGTGCCTAGGTCACGTAAAAAAAACCCAAAAAACCAACAACCAAAAAACCCTGTTATTTTAGGAACACTGTGAGATGACGCTATGGCTCTTTCTTCCACACTTCAACAGCTTCCTGTTGCTGACTTGTTAGCAGGTATTTTACAGGATTAAATGACCTGATGTTATCGGGCTGCGGGGCAGGGTTTGGCTTGTCCGGACAAATCTGATTGACTGATGCAGCGTCCCCTCTTCAGCACCCAGAGAAATAATCCCCATTTTTCATGCCACACGCCAGGAGACATTGTCAGACTTGCATAAACAGATATTTTGACAAGGAAATTTAAGTTTTCCCTTCATTATTTTGACTAATACTTCTTATGTTTTGTCTATTGTATTGCAGATTGGTTAAAACAGGAGTGCAGCTGATGCGGCAGTGTGCAAAATACATAGACAAAAATGTACTGTCCATTGCATTTTTCTATTAGACAGTACTTACGGGTTGAAGAAATCTACTCCAATTTAGGAAAATAGTCTCATATTTCAATGCAAATCCTTAAAAAATGAAAGTTTTAACACCAAAAGTGCATATTCCAGCCACAGCCTTGACACTGGCCCTACAGTCATGCCTGCTGACCCTCAGGAGAACCAGCTCAGGCTGGTTGTATCATTTCAGTTAAGGGCTATAAAAATCCTTAAATCCCCCCTGCTGAAGGGCTGGGCCACACACATCATCCTGTTATCAAGGGAAAACATGGCCACGTGCTGGCAGGGTGCTGCTGGTGCTCCTCTCCATCAGCCACCCTCCCTGGGGAAGTCCAGCACTGCCCTGTATTTGTCCTGCTTGCCTGCAGGGACACAAGACCCTGTATCCATGACAGACATGACTAATTCATCTAATTTACCTGTAACAGTTTTGCTCGTCTTAATGTACCAAGGGCTATTCCAGACCCTTGAGCACCATCTGGAAGAAGCAAAGCAAGTCCATCAGTTGCTCACCAAGTGTGAGGAGAAACAAAGAACAGAACAGGTCATTGGTTTGAAATATCTACAGTTGCATCTGACCTCATTTTACAGATTTCCAGTGTCATATATAAATGTATGTAATCTCTGGAGAGGTGGCTGAAGCTGCCCAGCAAGCTCTCACTGCAGAGACCATGCTGCAGTCCTGAGGCCCACATGATGCCTGAGATTTCTGCCCTGCTCTGCCCATCCTCCACACCTCACAAGGGTACAAAACACAGAACATGTTTCTTAAACAACTATCAATCACAATCATATCAGTATTATAGCACCAGTCTGGATTGTCTCCTTTAAAACTAAAACAGTCTTGCAACATGCCTTGGAAAGCGAGGAAATCTGAGAGAAGAAATCTTGGCTCTTTGCAACTGGTGGTAGAACTTGCATTGCTTCAGTGGAAGCTGGCTGTCACCATCGATTGTTCTGGGCTTGGGCACAAAGGGAAATTACGTGCATGGTGTGGGGCCCCTCTTTTGGAAGGGAAAGTGTTGGCTTAAGGGTCTCAGCCCAGCTCAGCAGCAGTGGTATATCTACAAGCAAGTTAACAGCTGATGTAGGTATCTCCGGTATGAATTATGAAGTTGTTAATCCTCCACAGGTTTTAATAATAATTTAGTATTTAGTGAATATGCTATACTATAAATGTCTTATTAAACCTAAATTAAATGCAGATCTGGAACATAAATGCACTATAGAAATTTATGAGGGATCTTAGCAGAGAATAATTCTTTTAGACACTGCTGTGAAAGCCACAGAGTATCATTTTCCGGGTGTTACGGATGTATCAGCAAAGGATATAAGTATTCTTTATTAGTATAAAATACTGTGTGTTAGTTGTCAGTTATTAGAGAATGTGTCTGTGGAGGTATGTCCTAAAAAGCCCATGCAATCCCAAAACTTAATTAATCAGCAGGAATTTCCAAGTCTGTAGAAAGCAAAGGAACAATTTCCATGTCAGTGCCATGCAGCATCACCTGGAATTGCCGTCTGCAGGTCCCACCTTCTCTACACTAACCAAGCTCAGGATGTGCAGAAATGCTGTGCACATCCCAAAGGCCACAGTCATTAGGGTTGGTGGTGCTTGTTTGGACTGTCAGTGTCCGTATCCAACATTAAATGATTTCCAGCATGTTATACTGGTTGCAGTACCAGATTTGATACCAGGTTTCAAGAAAGGATGACTGACATTAAATTTGTGGTTCTTTTCTCTTAGCATTTGTTTGCTGAATTGTTTTAATCCTCAGGCCTTTGACCAAAAAAAAACCCCAAACCCTCAGCAAGTGTTTCATTTTATACCCTGAATAAGTCTGCCAAAATCCAGCAGGATAGCTCACACATACAAGACCTTTGCTGGCTGAGCATGAGTCAGTTTGTTCAGCCGCAGCCTAAGCACTTCTGTTAAAGCTCAAGACCATTTCAGATACGTCTCGAACCAGAAGCTGCCTCCCCCTGGCTTGGTCAGTGAAGAGCCAGAGCCCCCAGACCCCTGTGTCTGCCCTGGCTCAGCACAGTTCTGCCCTGCACAGCTCCCAGGCACTAAAGGGCAAATCCCCCCGCTAAAGACGGCTGGTTGTAACCACCCAAAAGGGAAAAGAGCTGAGAAACTCACACCAAAATGAGAAGGAAGAACAGAGCAAAATGGTCATGCTCAGCATCACCGCTGGCTCCAGCTGCTGCTGAGAAACAGTGGCCAAAGCAGCTTAGGTTCCCCGTGGGAAGCTGAGAATCTGTCGGTAACGTTATCACAGCCGAGTCCTGCAGAAGCAAGATGCATTCATTCCAGTCTTGGTTTCTTCTTCTTCCCTGAGAACAATCACTGGAGGTCCGGCAGCCTGCACTGCGAAGCCTGGAGGTGTGTAGTTGATAAATTCAGGGAAGCCATTCCCAATAAATGTCAAACATATCACACACCATGAGGTACCATTAGGAGACAGTATCACACGTGTTGACGTGCCCTTGGTAGAATTTACATCAATACCCTGCATTGATTTGAAATACTTACTTCAGATGAAAAGCAAACCTACAGCAATTTCAACCAGCTTACAAGGCTGTTAGTGACTGCAAAAGCTGGACCTCCTTCACACCGCAGCCATTTTTTGGCTCAGATGGTCAGGCTCCGAGGTATGTGAGGATCCCATTTTCTGCAGGAGAACAGATCATCAGCCTTGCAAGGTTTAACACTTTTAGGCAGAGCACAGCTGTTAGCTGAGAAATGTACATCATCAGTACCATAGTCAAAAAACAGCATCTACCTAAATCTCCTCAGTGGCTGGGAAGTTAGAACAAAGTTTAGGGAAGACAAAAATAGCAGAAGCAGCTAATTGGTCCGATGACTGTGCTTTATTTTAGGGTCATGCCAAATTTACTTCATGGTCTGCACCAAAAATTAACACATAGCTGTCACATCCACATGTGTATTTTCTAAAGGACAATTTCTGGTTTTTTTGAATTCTGTAGTAATTCTAGATGCAATCATAAACCTTTCCTTAATCACACAGTAGGGTAATCTGCTCCCATTCAGACAGGGAAAGAAGGGAAGAAAAGAAGAGGCAGGACAAGGGCAAGCTTCTCTGAGCACTGATATGAGCACTCTGGGTAGTTTCTAGAAGAAAAAAAGAGACACTTTAGATTGACTATGTGCTTTCTGTGGAGCTGATCAGTGTTGATGACTTCCTCTCACTTACAAGACTGATGTATCTATGATTTCCAGCCCTGCACTTGATTAAAGGACACTCCGCATCCAGAGCAATGTTATACAGAATGCTTGTGTTATCAAATAATAAACTAACTGTCACAATATTGGCTCAAGGTTTAGGAATTTTCTAACGTACTAAGATTAAGATGATTACAGTTCAAATAAGTACCGTTTCTGACTAATTGTTTGCAGATATGGCATAGAACCAATAGGGCTTGTTCTGGGAAAGTAGTGCGATTTTATTACAGAAGATTCTAGCTGAAACATAGGTAAAAAGTAAATGCTCAGAGTCCAAACTCACTTAAATCTGTACAGTTACATTCGCACGAAGGGAAACTGCACTTACAGAGCTGAAGAGCTGTCCCAGCATGCTGGTCTCCCCTTTAAAACTGAAATAAAACAGCAGTTACTACAGTCGATTCAATCACCTGGACTTAGATTTTCTTAGAACCGCATGGGCAGCTCTTCAGATCTAGTCTACAGACAGACACTGGACCTGTGAACAAGTCTTCCCTCTCCCTGCACTGTACCCATAAAGATACACACAGAGAAATTCACTCTTCAAAACTCCTAGAGGCTCCCAATGCTTTTTCTAGCCATTAATATATGGCCTTTTTCATATAGGAAGGTCACAAAGACCACCACGTCTCCATCACTCACTTCATATGCTCCTGTGCTCATCTCCATAGGGATGCACAAGCATCTGCTCTTCTACAGGCACTCAAGCTGCTCTGCAGCACATCGAGCAACAGGCACACAGGCAGAAAGATCTTGGTTCTCCATTCCGGCTGAGTCAGAGGCTCAATATGTGACCTGTCACTTGGTCTTCTTATGTTAAAATCAAAACTGAGTTTAAAACTAGGAACACACTGAGAACCAGATGCTTGATCTGAGCCAATACTTTCTGGGTAAATACATTGCAAAGAGCACAAATCATACCATTTCAAACTTTGGGAATCTGTATATATTTAAATGTATACAAAATTCTGCTGTTTCTTGACAATAGGTTCATACTCTAGAAGAACAGAAATCCAGCAGACTGAAATTAATAATGCATTAGAACAAACACCAGTGCATTGTTTCCCATTTAAGGAACTGCCTAGATATAAATAAACCCTTACTCATATTCTGTGATTTAAGTAACAAGATCACTCTTACCCAGAGTAACAATTGCACCTTTCAGGAAAATAAGTGATAAGAATTATTTTCAAGAAGAAAACTGAGGAACTGGTCTTAAACTCTGATACACCAATGCTTTTGCTGTCAGTCTACTGAAACCACAAAACTGGAATGTGACTCGGTTCAAAACTCTTCCTCTGAACGTCACCAGAATTTTAGAAGACTAATTTGGATGAGTGAAATGCAAGCTAAGGCCATTTCAACTTTTGACGCTCTACCTAAAGGTACGATTTCCACAATGTGGCCAAATCATGTGTTGTCTAAATTCGCACTAGCATTGCCTCTCACTAAGACCCAGTTTTCCTTTTGCAGAAAGCAAGAAGCATGCAGCGTGTGGAAACAAGTATTTGCTCAAAACAACAACTTAGCTAAAAATCAAAAGATATTAACTTGGGTCAGGGATCATGGACCCTCACTGAGATAATTGTCCTACAAACCTGTCTCCTAGTGATGGGGCAGGGTATTATAGTAGTAGCAAGAACATGTTTTGCTTGGCCTCTTGGGTTACAGCCTGTAATGAGAGTAGCTCAGGACTATTCAAGTTCACTAGACCACAGGCAGCTGAGTTATTGCATGTTTCCACATGTCCAACAATACCTCCAAATAACACCAGAAAGAACCCAGGTAAGTGTTTGAAAACATAATTTTTAAAATCTGAAATACAAAGAAAGAGATCAATTTAATAACCAATTGTACAGTTAAAAAAAAAAAAAGTAATAGTGCTTTACATTCAAATACAGTAAAAAGATCCTTTTCCCTATAATTCCACAGTAGAGAAAGTTGGTTGCAAGCTATATTACTAACCTCTTTATTTTTGTTTTATTTATGAAATGTATAAACCCAGAGTATTTTACTATAAAATTCACTGCAACATATACAACATGTGGAGTGAACAAGAAAAAAAAAAAGATCTTCAAGCATTTTCCTTTACTTATATTATCAGTTTGTGAAAACAACCGTCTCAAAATCAAACCATTTTAAACAAACAGAATTTTATTAGTGTGCAGTACAGCAAATTGTGGTTATTTCTCACATAACTTTGTTACATGTCAAGCACTGATTTCCTTTTTATGTAAATGAAAGCCTGTAAACCGATGCAATTACCCTCCACACATACATTAGTTTAAATGCTGGGGTGCTACAAAAGTCATTTATCTCTCATACTTTCTGTTAGGCTGCAAGTCAGCTCTGAGGTTTAAATTTTGTTTAAAAGTTCTTGGCTAATTGATCACTTCAGAGATGCTTTAAACACAGGTAAAACACCGACAAAGACTTTTAAAGTAAGCTTTCTTAATGGATGAATTGCAACTATCCATCATTCTGCTTGCTACTTCCCTACCACCGTCCCATTAAACCTAATAAGTTCTATTAAAGCTGTTAACATGTGGCATCTGTTAATGGAAAGTGCATAATGCACAAGGCATGAGGGAGACCTGAGGGCTCATAGAAGTAAAGTTTGGAACAGAAAGACAAATTCTGGCTGCTCATGAAGTTAATGTAATGACAGGTCAGTGTTTCAGGCCTATCTTGAAGATGATTCCCATTTAAAGCCTTGCCTGCACAAAGGCAGCAAGGTTAGGTTCACCGGTGCAGCTGTTCGGAGTGCATGTTATATTTCAAATACTTCAGCAGATGAAACATAGACACTGAAGGGGGAAAAAAATATATTTATTTTTGGCTTGAGAAAACAGTGTGACACATGACAAGCCTGGATCTCTCTTGCAGAGGTTGTGCTTTATATTATCGAGATTAAGTTTGATCGTTCCTGAAGGAACACAGAAATCCCCAAACCTGGATGGCAAAAGCTCTAATAGTTGCTCTTAATGTCTGCTGTTAGCTGATTACTGACATCTTGAAAGCATTGCTCAAGCAGGCTTTCTTGCAAGCTTCTGTCAAGTGGATGCTCTTGCAGATGGAGAGCATGCATCGTAGAGGGTGGGTGACTGGGAGCTTCAAGAACCGGCTTGTAATCAAAAGCTTTGAACTGTTCCTAGCTTGTGAGACTGCTTTAGTTGTTACTAGGGGGACTATCAGAACATATTATAATGTCCAAAGCCAGCCCATGTAGTAACAGCTGTGAGTGTAATCCAAAAATTAGCTCATTAATTCACAGGAAAGTATTTTCTACTCATCTTTCATTACAAAAAAAATGTGTCTGCTTGTTAGCAAAACCTAGAGATTTAACTGGAACCTTTAAAACATTAGCAATGCACATGTGCTTTTCTATGCCTTAGTGGGAGATTTATTAAGTTTATTCTCTAATCTCTGTTTACAAGCAGAAATATGATGAACATAAATAATTTGAAAAAAGATTTCAAGCTACAAATCCAGTTTGCTGTTTTCCAACTTCATTATGTTATTTCAAACCTGCAATTAATTCTTTTCTTTGTTGGCCTGTTTGTTTTTAAAAACCATTTCACTCCACTTGACCTTTTCATTTCTTGGAAAAATGTTCAAAGTTGGAAATAACTCTAGATGTTATCTGTTCATGATTATTTACCATACACAACATGCTAAACTTGAGCTGAAGCTTGGGAGCCCTCGAGAGATACAAGATGTGAGGGGCAAATCTGCGAGTTACCGGTAGAAATTAGTATCACAGTGATGCTGTGATCAAGGAAGCCAAGCTACTCTTCAAGTGGTGGCTCTTATAAAACCCTCAAATGTTAAAAAAAGAAAAGGAAAAAAATGATGATACATTGCCAGCTCTTGCAGAAAACTTACTCTATCATTGCTAAAATGTAATGTCTCCCATCACAGGACCAAACAGTGCAAGTGACTGATGACACTGCAAATTAAATGTTTATACAGTAGATGCAAACCCCCAATCCAATGCATAGAAATTGTCTTGCAGAACATTAGTGTGCCTAGTTATGCACTATACAATGAATATCTTTTCATAACATGCCAACTTATATTTTCTTTTTTATAATGAAGAAATTCACAAACATAAAAAATTAAAGATCTAAAACAATAAAGTGTTTTTTCACTTTGAACAGGAACAAGACAGCTCTGTACACGTTATGGCATTTTTCGCAGTGTAATGAATAATCACAGAAGTGTGGAAAGTCACCTTGGCATATCCTTTGGTTTATGGTCCCTGTCTCTTAGATTTCACCACTATTTTGCACAGAGCAGGAGCTGTAATCACACAAATTTAAGAATTCTATAGCATTTGGTCCTTACTGTCAATTTGCAAGCAAAATTTTAACCATCCGCTGGTGTTCAGCCTCAGATTCTGACTCATGGCTTATCCAGTTTGGTCTCAAAGGCCAGCCTGCGAGTGCAAGCCCTCCTGCCAGCTGAGGCACAGACCCCAAGGCTGTCCCCAAGTCCTGGGACAGGTCCCAGTGCTGCACACAGACCACAGCTGCAGCTCCACCTCTTAGTGATAGGAGGAGAACCCACACCACCATTCAGCCCCGGCACCAGCCAGCACCCGCGTTAATATACAGCAAATACATTTAAGCCAGTGGACATTGCAGCTGAGACATATGGCTGCTGCTACCCCCACAAATAACCGGGCTCTGACTATTCTCCCCAGCATTCACGCAATTACTCCAAGGTTTGGATTCCCAGCTGAAGTCACTGGGAAATATGCTGTTTTGGCAATACCTGACCAGCCTTCCCTCGAAGCCAGCTCGAAGTAGGTCATGTTGATCTGCATCTCTAAAACACCACCCATTGAACCAGCTTCAGCTATTTTTCAGAAAGAAAACCCTTTGATTGTATAATTAACTTTTAGTTTATCAATGAACTTGGACATGCCAGGCCTCTAGCACAGCTTGCTCAGGACCACACACTTGTTGGACGGGAGAAACTTTTAATTAATGCAATAGCCCAATGAAAAGCCAGACGCCCATGCCCACAGGGCGAAGACACTGCATGCTATTTATGTGCGTTACAGAAGGGGAGGAAGGTTATGTTACAGCTTCAGAGTCCAAAAAATACACCCCAAAACTAAAAATATACATAAACTTTAAATTAGACAATTAAAAAAAAATCTTTCTGATCCTATAAGCACAGTATCAGACTGCAAAACGGGACACAAATCCTTTTCCAGGGTGTATGTGTTTCTTTAGTGTTTTTCCAGTTTTGTACATTCAATCTTCTGGGTCCACGACAACACCTGAACATACTGCATATCTGTACTGCAGCACCCCAGACCAGAGGCTGAAGATATTTTTTCTACATTTTCCTTAGCAATACCTGTCTGCCTTGAAGTGGGAAGAGAAAAGCTGGCCCAAGCACATACCCCAGCAGCAGCAGACTCACAGACCCCAGAGAAGGGGGTGCATATCCCATGGGAAGGATTGGCACAGCTGAGAGAAAACTGGCATGCACAAAACCCAATGTCATGAACAAATCACAAAAGAGAAGAGATTAATACAAGAGAAGCTGAGACTGGAAAGTACTGAAAAGAGGAAACGCCATCCATATCCTCCATCAGCCCAAGCTGTTCCAACTGTTAACTAAGGAAAAAAGCAGCTGCCAGGGCATCTCAGTGAGATTTTCATTCTCATTTATAAAAGTGAGGGGTATTATAAGATGGTGAATGATAAGTTCCTGTGACTGGATAACTGTGGAAACTGTCTCACCCTTGCTTTTCTCTACGTATGTCATGAAAAGCACAGAAGGTGCAGGAGATACCAGTGTAACAGGGAGTTTGGTGTTGCAGTAGAGTATCAGTGCACTGCACAGAAGTGCCTCTTCCAGCCATTTACATTACACACAGGGCTGATGTTCATTTTTTAGTGACCTGCAGAAGAGCATCTATTGCAAAACACTAAAGCCTATTGGGATTCTTGCTCCTGCAATGGACCCATGTGAGTTTGAAAGGCCTTCAAAACATTTCACTCTTTTTGGCTGCTCTTAACCCATCCACCCATGCTTCTCTCTCTCACAAAAAAAAAAGCACTTTTCAAAGCACCGCATTTTAACTGTATTTGTACAAAACCATAATCTAGAAGGATTTTACTGCAATTTGATGATGAACAGGACAGTAGCAGAAGCTCAGCACGCTTATGCTGGTGGAACTGCAGTAGTGCTGTGCTGAACAACACAATTAGTAAAAAGGCTTACTTTTTGAAATTAAAATACTTAAGGGAAGAGTAAGCACTTCAGCATATCTTTAGAGCTCTGTTCTTCAAGGTGCTGAGCACGTTGGCCATGACCCAGGCAAGCACTTCAACACATGCTTACCTAGAGACTTCAGGGCCACAAACACTTACTGCTGGAGTAAGCACTGCTTGGGCATAGGCACAGAACTGGGCCCGAGGCCCTGAAACAGAAACTATTGCCATTACTGTTAATTAATTACAATTATTTTAATTATGTTATTGTCACTTGAACACGAAAAAAAATGTGCTGTTCACTAACTGCATTACAGCAACTTGATGCCTGTCTTAGGAAGAACAGGACTTTACAAAGCTGGTAATCATGATATTAGAGCAATTTTAGTACATTCTGCAAGATTCAGTTTTATCTTTTTAGGAAATTTTGTCTGTTTTCAGTGGGAAACATATGTATTAATATGACTGTGCTGGTTTTGAGACTTCTGCTGCCTGCTAAGGGTCTGGCTGAAACTTGTGCATTCAGAAGTACTGACCATCTATATTGGATCAGGAACAGGGCAACAGCAGTGCTTTAGAAGCATTAGCTAAACTTTTATACCTCCAGTGTGCATAGACCAGATACACAATCTCTGCTTTTTTGTGCTAGAGGGAGGAAAAAAGTTCAACTTTGGCAACAAAAAATAATTGGAAGAAAAAATGTAATACAGAAAGCCGACAATATTTACATTTAACAGATTGTAGCATTTTGGTTTTCAAAAGACTTTCCAAGGTAATTAAAACTTTGGTGGCCTTTCAGTTTTTAAATTGCAAATAAAGGATAACAAAACCTAGAGAGTGAGGTCTTTCTCCAGCACATGTGGCATGAGAAGTCCATGCTGTCACAGTTTGACAGGTGTGTGCTTGTGCACTGCTAGGACTGCTGTTGCGCAGAGTTCCTCATGAAACCTGAGAGTGTTTGTAAACAGTCTGTACTTTCTCAAAAGTGCCCTAGAGATTTGTTACAGGAAGTCAAATTGCTCAAATCTACCTAATTTGGCACGATGCGTTGAAAGCATGCTTGAGTGATCATAATTGCACTGGGACTGACTTCATTTAGTGATCTCTAGGCATACCTTTCCAATAACAACTGCAGGCGATATAAATTCAATCTCTTGTTTGTTTCTGAAAGTGATTAGCCTAAAAAAGTTTGGAATTTAAACACTCATAATTGCAAAGTGTTATTTATATTGAATTTTGATTTATTAAATAAAAAGTCCCTTTTTTTCCCCAGGAATGATTTGAGTTCCTTTGGAAAGTGAAAGGGATAGCAAATAGAAATGAAAGGAAAAGGGATTTCTCATCAGTAGTGAGCACTGCTTTTACAAGGGCATTTTTTCCTTTTATAACATAGAATATTGCAACAAACCCAAAAGATTCTGATGTTTATTTTGAGCATGTAATTTTTGCAGTGAAATACTTATGCTTCACTAGGATCAATATAATTTTTTTTCACTTCTATGGAGAAAAATATGCAAAGATAAACCAAATCAGCTGTGCTGTACAACTAAAAGGACAGAAAAAGAGCTGAAGGAGTCCCATATTCATTCTGAGTATGATAATCAGTGTTATTCATTATGATGAACAAGGCTGAAAGAAAGATATTTATTTGGTGCATCCATTCACTAATTTTAAACCAATTCATCTAAAACATATATGCATCCTTTTTATATCTGCACTCTCCAGAAACTGTTGGGGTAAATATGACAGGCAAGAATTATCCTGAAACTGAATCCTGGGAAAAGATCTGCAGAAAGAAAATACTGAATTCATAAAAATAGTCAAATACTTATGAAGCCTTTTTAGCAGGATGCTAACTCATGCAAGCAAAAAAAAAAAAAAACCACAAACAAAAAAAAACCCACAAAAAAATGACAAAAAAGCCCCAAACAAGACATAACCTGTGTATAAACCCCGAATGTCTGATTTCCAATTAAAGAAAAATACTTTCTAGTGTTCTCAAAAATTAAGAGATGAAAAAAGTTAAATTTTCAAGCATTATGTTGGAAAGAGCAATCTTAAAAATTCAGAGAAAAACACAAAATTCATTAGAAAAAACTGTTTGCTGAGAACATCTTGCCTAGCTCTAATCACGAACAGATCCATGTACAGCTTCCTTGCTCTAATTAAAAAGAAGAAATGAGAGATGAAGCAAAGAAGTAGAAATCTCCATAGGGGTTAACCCTGTGGCCTGAACCATACACCAGCAGGAAGGACTGGGTTCTCCTCGTAAAAAAAACAGAAGCTGAACAAGTCTCTTGTCCACACCAATTTCTTCATATCTTTTTTATAAGCATCTTCCTCTGTGCCTAGCCTGAATTGCCATGGAACACAGCAAATTCTCTGCCTGCAGATAGGCAAAACATTGTGCTCAACATCAGAAATGTTACACCTCAACCAACAGCCCTGATACACTCTTGAAAGCATGTTCAGCACTCGGATAAGCCAGAAACACCAGCACTCCACCAGTAACAGCACAGCAGCAAAGCTGTTGTGTTTTGCCCCGCGGTGCCCACCTCCATGTGCCCATCTCACCTGGCAGCTGCCGACCTGCCTGGGTGCTGCTGTTGTGGGATGCCCACAGCGCACACTTTAAACCTTTCTAGGAAAGGAAACAACACTGAGGACATGGAGGGAGAGGCAGTTGCGCATCCTAAAGCTCAGGAAAAATCTTCCAGACATTTCTGAATCCCTACAGGGCCCTGTGGCAAGTTGTGGGATCCCATGTAAACTGCGAGGAGCCCATGCCAGAAACCCACGGGAGCGCCTGCTGCCTGATGCCAGCAGGTGTATCCAGGGGGCGGACGGGTCACTTAAGTGATGCTGAAACAAGAGAAGGAATTTCTCAGACCCATCAAACTTTACCTAAATTTTACTTTGTTTTTGAAGTAACAAATGAACCAAATTGTCCCTAAAATAAAGCCAAACCTCAGGGCAAGTCTGATTTATGAAGGGTCTTTGTACAGTCTTTCAAACTAGGTGGGACCTTCACCTACCTAAGTAAATAATTTAGTGCTATAATTTAGCCCATTTCCCCTTCAGCAATACTAGTGCTTACCCCAAACAACTCCATTTATTTTTAAACTAAACATATTATTTATTTGATGGAAGGGAAGAGAACAGAAAGAGCGGCACAACCTGAACATTCATCATTGTTGTTTGTGCTCCTTGAAGGACATTGTTGAATTATTGCTATAAACATTCCACATTTGGCTAAATGTTGTTGATATAAACAAGGATTTTTCCTCATTAAGGTAATTTGGTGGAGTCTGAGAAACTGATTTATCAAGAGAATTAATTAAAGGCAGATATAATTTGTGGCTCTTTGTACTTGTAGATGTTTCAGCATAAACATCTCCATTAAAATTAAATTACTGCTAATCTGATCCTACTAACAACAGTTTTTAAATACATATGCAGACATGATGCCCTTATTCAAATTTGGACCCATGCAACAGAGAGTCCCAGGCTCACAGTTGTCATGGTGCATATGTGGAAGAAGACTTTGCAGGTACGTTGTGTGGCATATGGTACCTTCACACTGAAGGTTTGCTGGCAAGTGAAAATTCTGTTTTCTCTTCCAGCTTTCCCATGAGATGCAGATTTAGGAGGACTTTCTTGGGCTGGGGAAGGATGTAACTAGGCAATTAAAATAAAATCTCTCTCCAATCTAGATTTTATGTAGTCCACAGAGGCAGGAGACAGGTCAGGCATCAATCAAACCAACTCCTCCTGAATCAAGCAAGATTTGTCTGTAGCACCTTGGTTCAGGAGTCAATCCTTTTACAGATATATAGGAAATGTTTTTCCTAGTGTTTTACTTTTCAAAGGGCTACAGAAACAGGAGGAAAAAAGACACAGTGGCAGATGATGTCGTACCTGTTAGACTTGGGTGTTTTGTAGATGAAGTTCCTTCAGGACATACATGGATCACCCATGGGTGAAGCTCTGTTTCCTCTAACTCCGAAGAACCCTGATACAGTTACAGAGCTGCCACAGGGAGCCACAGACTGGGAGCCCTGTGCCCTTCTGGGGCAGCACCTGGAGACCTGACAAGAATGGCACTGGAAACTTATGCTTATGGACCCTAAGTCATCCTTTTACAGGTTCCAGTCTTTCTTCCGTTCCATATAAACTCACCAGGCAAAGGTTCACAAGCACTAACCACAGCTACTGAAGTGTCACTCCTCCTCCCCCTACAAATGGCCCTCAGAACACATCCACAAAGTGCAAATTTGGCCAGGCTACCTTTACACAGGCTGCTTTGGATGGACCGTGAAATGGGCAGCAGCATCAGTTGTACCAGTCTGCCTGAAAACCAGGTCTGTGCTCAGGAGGTACCAATTAAGACTTTGTTGCCACTTTTTTTCTGTTATCCATGCTTGCTCATGAACACTGGTAAATAAATGTGGTGTCCACCCCTGCTCCAAATGTACTAGGGTCTGCTCCTTATTTCTTGAAAGTTGAAGGGGCACACACCTTGAGTGGATTTAGGACACACTGATTCCTATGCTCTCACATAATTAGTTCAAATTCCAGGGTAATCAAAAGCGATCACATCATACCAACTTTTTTTACTTGCCAACAATACAGAATATAATTTGATACAGAAAGCAAAGACTTCTGATCTTGACACAGAAAGAAATCAGGCACAAAAAAGAATAGGGAAGAAGAGCAATCTAGCTTGACTCATGGAAGTATACCTCATGTCTTAACTAACAGCATCTCAAAGACTGAAGTACTTGCTGTTCAAAACACAGATGAAAATGCCTGAATGTATCTACAGTTAAAGGAAACAGGCATTTTGTGATTTAGGAGAAGCCACCTTTCTGTTCCCAGTCTCAGTGATCAGTCCTGTAAAGATGCTGAACATCTTCAAGCCACTGTTAATTGAATCTGTTAATTATAGTGTTCAGCTACTCACAAGCCATGAACATCATAGAGCCAGTCAGAGTACATATTTACAAAGGGGCCTTTGGGAAGTCTAGATTAGTCTCAGGACAACTTGAAAGGAGAGATAAGAAAGCTTAAGGGGACTCTTCCTCTCTTGCAGCAGACAATGAATTAGCAGTGAAGGCTCCAGCTCTGGTCAAAGGGAAAGGATAATGTGGTGATGAAGTAGGTCTTAAATCATTTTGATGTATTTAAGTGTCACACTAAAGAAGATCTAGAGATGCAGAGAGAAAACAAAGTATCAGTCAAAATAATCAGGCAAATTTGAGGATGCAATTGCTCAGTTGGATACATAGTTTTTTCAGCATAAAATTTTCATCATTTTTAAAGGGTCATTTTTGTATTGTTCATTTAAGTCACAGACCTTTTGTTTATTCATGTTATTTATCCAATTATATTATTTGATTTCTCTCAGTCAGTCTCATTTTCCACAGGCAGAACAGTGTCATGGGGGCAGAGAGGGTTACGTGCTGCTTAACCAGGAAGCTACAAGCAATTGTGGGGACTCTGGTGGCCTTGTCAAGAGAAGAAAAATCCTTGCCTGGTCTCTGTCATAGGACAGAGTTTGACTTGCAGACTCCAGCAGCAGATACGTCCCAATTACAACAGTAACACTGGACTCAGCATTATAGTGGTGACTAAAGTTCCCAGCTGATGGTGGGAATTAAACTCACTGAGTTTCTATGTAAGTGGTGTGTCATGTGTGTCTGAGATGCTTACAGGATTTCCAGGCAGAGAGCTGAATCTGAGGGCCAGAAGAACAGAGATGCTTCTTCAGAGTCACCGTAGCACATCACAGGAACAAGGGGATCATTTGGGATTCTGCAGGGGAGCAAAACAGTCCTGTGCCAGAGCTGACCCCAATCTCCAGTCTCTTTTTAGGCCAGTCTCCATCTCTAATCATTGAAATAAAGGCAACAAAGAATATATCATGCTCTTCTATTTGAGGTTCAAATTTCACATCTGACATAAATCACAGAGATACAAGACTCATGGAAACACAGGGGAACAAAAACTCCTTTTTGCATATACACTTTTAAAGTGAGTACTCCTTAGGATATGTGCACATAGTTGAGGTGCTACTGTATCAAAAAAAACCCATATTGTTTCACTTGGATCTCATTAACTAGGAATTCATTAACATCTTTTGCTGTCATGGAAATATTTATTTCAGTGGAGGATATCTGCATATACATTGTCTGGGAGGGGAGAGGAAGAATGAAGTATTTATCTCATAGAACTTGAGAAGATACAGAAGTTATGTTGTTCCTATGCTTGTCATAATGGTTGGCTGTCAACAGCTGCATTAAGTGAGCTGCACCCATTACGGGGATGGAAGCTGTCATCAAAACAAATTAGAGGCTTATTCGGCCATGGTTGCATTTTATATTCTGCTGGCAATTCACTGTCTGTCTGGCACACTAATGAAAAGTAGGCTGGGAAAGGAGGGCACTAGTACATAAGAACACAAAGTATATAGATTATTTTTTCTTTTCATAATGGAATACTGTGGGGTTTTATAGTAATTTTAAAAAATTTAATATAGTAATTTTTAAAAAAAATTGTAAAGAGACTTTTTTCTTTTTTATATATCCCACTGTTAAAAAGCAGTTGTCATCCTAAATCTTAACTAAAGATTCTGTGGAAAGCACAATTAATGGCTATGAGATAATGCCACATCCACAAAGTTAGGTAATTAATAACTGATGTACTTATGACTGCAAACAAAAGTGCCTCCACTTTAAACTTCAGAACAGACACAAATACTAATTCACCCCAAACTCCAATACATAGGCATAATAAAGGTCAAACATAAACTGACCTGATCCTTTACACACCAGTTCTAGAGGAAGAAAAAAAAAATCAGGTGTCAGTCTATCGCCCACTTCTCCAATACTGTAGCTGTCTTTGCTGTGAGCAGTCTTACAGTACAGTCTGGAGAAATCCATATCCTACCGTACGCTGGTGAAACAATGTCAAGGGACCTTCTATAGCACTCACAAACACAAGAAAACCTTGCTGCTCCTCCCAAGGCCAGCAAGGGAGATGTGCAACAGTAATGACAAGTGTTGCTCACTCAGGGACCAGCAAGGAAGGGGAAGGGTTGCCTGAGGTCCACGTGTCCTTCCCCACTCCACCGTTGTGACACCTTAGGCTGCTGTCTGTTCACTGCCTCCTAAGATGGACTGAAACCAAGGCAACTGTCCAAAAATTTTTCTCGTTTACCAGGAAATTCTCTGCTGCCTTGTGCTGGCTTAAATCTGGGCTCTAGGTGCCCAAGTACACAGAAAGATCACATGAAAGGCGCCTACTTAGAGGAAATCAATGCCTATTTTAAACGTACTTTTAAGGCTTGAATAATGAGTATTTTAGAATGTAGCAGAGAAAAAGATGGGTTTTTTTTATGAGGGCATTTATTTTATGCAGGTATATACAGTTTTCTGGGTTGAAGAAACAGTAGCACACAAACATTTTACCACCAAGAAAGAGGGATGGGGGTTAGGAGGTGGAAGTGCCTATTAAGTGAGTATGTATCTTTGTTCATTTTGGTCCCAAATGCTAAGCCTCGCTGACTGTATCAGCATGAAACATTGCAATACCCAGAACTGGCAAAGAGCATCCTGTGTGCTGTCTGCAGGCTCCAGGGACAGGCACTCACCTTCACAGCTCATTGGCAATTTGGTGTAGGACTGTGATCCCACAAAGGCAATACATTTCCTCCCTGTGAAGGTGCAAAGCCGTTCATCATTTTCATGAGAGTACAAAACACACGGATACTTTTCTTGAAAATGTGAATTCCCTGTATAGGAAGTGGGGCAGTTCAGCTCAGTCATTCTAACCTCCTCTTCAGAGATTTGGAGACAAAGCTATAACAAGGCTCGAATGGAAGTATCTCATATGTTATCACAAAGATAAGCCAACACTGCCCTCCTGATTTTTCATACTAAATTGGTCCATCTCCTAGCACAACTTAGTTGCTTGCTCAGTAACTTGTGGCTGAGCCCACCACCACCACCATATGGAAACAATATCCAAGAGGACAGAATTTTTTTCTATCAGTCATAGTCCTACAACTCTTGCCCATCTATGACCCCGATGTTTGTGTGCACAATGCAGTGACAAGAGCTCAGTGCTCTGCCAGTGCCACCTCATCTTTCACAGAGCTCAGGACAGTTCAGCAGTACAATCTGGATGTTGTGGAGTGCTGCAGAAAAATGTTGATGCATCACACAAGTGTTTTGCAGCCTTAAGGTCTGCCTGCTGTTCCTGAATGTGACTGAATTTCTGAAATTCATTTTGCACTTTTGGTTTCAAAGTGAATGCAACCTGCTAGGCCTCACAAATTACCCTGATCTAGAAAAACAACATGATGTGAAAAACAATAATTCAACAGAAGTCTAAGGAAATTAATAAATTATTACATTTATCATGCTAATCAGCCCAGCACACAATCATTAACAGGCTATATAAACAAGGCTGTAAACCTTCAGCATCTCTGGGCTCCTTCCATGCAATTCATCCATCCTTTAGAAGCAATAACTCTAATGAAAAGATGAGGTGGATAATTCCAGGCGATTCAGTTAATCACAAAATCATCCTAAATTTGACTGTTTGCATTTGTGAATCAACACCCCTGACTCCTTCCTTCTAAATTATCCCCATCAATCCTACAATGAAACAATGAAATCTGCACATATGAGCGTGAGGTACATTATTTGGACTTGGAGCCATTTTCCCCAAATCTAAGACTCAGCAGAGAGAAAAGGGGCATGCTGGATCTGCAGGTCACCTCTCAATGCAGATGACTTTATTGAAATCCCAGTGAAAAGCTACTGTTGTGCAGTAGGCGATTTTCAAGTGTTAATAAAGCAGCCAGCTTTGCCAAGCAACACCCCAGCTCCCAGGACTGCAATAAATACTTGAGCATCCTGCCAAATTTCAGTGTAAACAATAAAGCATTTTCTGTTATCAGAGCATGAAAAGCCCTCTTAACTAGTGTAACTTTCTCCTTAACTTTAATTCAAGGCACCCCCCAAAATCATTATCCCCTGGAAGGCAGGGTTCATTTAAGCAGACAGCAGCCAAGCCTAGCCAGGGAGCTGGAGGCCTGACATTAATAAGGTGCTCTATGCCTGAAAGACCATAAAGGGAAAACCTTAACTAGGTGTTATAACAAGGGGATATGAAGTGTCACAAAGTGTGTAAATGTCATGAGCTCTCTACGAGGCCTCTCTTAAAATCTTCCTCATCCTAGCTCCTCTGGGTAAAATATTTTCCTTCTGCTGCTGCTGCTCCTTTTAAAATATTTTGATAACAAGAGTGAAAATGATAATTTTAGTGGCATGTGTGCTAGCAGCTTTGTGAGGATGGCAGCACAGATCACAGTGCTGAGAAGAAACAGGGAGTACATAGCCTGATAACAAAAAGCAAACATGTATTACTATTAAAAGCTGTTTACAGAGTGCCACAAGTGTTTCAGGTACAACATAAACCCTGCTTCCTACCACCAGCATTTACAGCCACATGTTTAGGCATGTTCTTAACTTTATGCACATGGTAAATTCCTGGGACTATTCCCATGGATTAATGCCTGTAGGGCTGGGGGTCTGTAAACCCAATCCAGCAAGTCTTCAACCCATCACCCAAATGGAGCTAATCGCTGTACTAAACACTTCCATTAGGCAGGTATAGAGCTCTGCAATGGAAGCATAATTAGAGATTGTATTAGATCACAGGAGAAACATTTCTGGAAAGAAAAGGGCAGACTTTTTTTTTTTTGGGGTGTGTGTGTGTGCACAAGGAGAGGTAGTGCATTGGAGAGATAATTTTGATTAAGAGATAATGTGTTAAAGATGATGTGATGAGATTGTAGGCAAGTAGTAGTTGACTACCATTTTCAAAGCATGGGCAAAAATTAGAAAAAATAACCATTACCCTGCTACAGCCAAATATTTTATAGCAATTCTTATGGACTCTTCAGTTCCTAATTCCTGGTACAACAAGAGGTAGTTTAAAATTACAAGACCTCCCAGCCTGTTCCTCTTCATTCTGCACTCCAGGAAGGGCAGGTCCTGCAGAGCAGAGGCCACCGCCTGGGTGGCAGTGGCAGCCCCACGAGTAGCAGCCCCACCAGCGGCAGCCATCTCACTTACACTTCAGTGCTGCACAGGCTGCCTCGAAATAGTCCTACATTTTACACCCAGCCTTATCTCCGCTGCAGACAGCAATATGAATTGCTTTATGTCATGCTTTTTTGTTAATGAGAAGAGTGCTGAAGTGCTATGTAGAGCACCTTCTCCCCGCCCTGACACTGTCATTGCTGCCTGTGATGAATTAAGGCTGTGCTTGAACCTAAAGACCAGCAAATTAACAGTTAATTAGGAGTTGATAAATAGCAGAGTCACACAGACTGTCTGATTTAGCTTGTTTTCAGCTGCTGCCCTTCTCCCATATCTTGAAACAGCAAGTGTTTATGTGCTTGTAACAAGTGCCTGAGTGGGCCGCCATGCCTGGGCTTTGTCAGCCTGGATGGCTCTCCTGCAGCCCTCTCCCTCTCCCTTACAGGGCTCTGCTTGACACAGCAGCTTTATCAGTATTTATCCCCAAGATAGAGATGTGAGGTGCTTTCTGGGAGAAATTTAGCCGTGGGGTGGTGAGGAGGGAGGGGAGCTTTGCTGACCTGTCCCGCGGGACTGGCGGAGACACTCCCAGGCCTGGAGTTTCGTCTCACAGGGCCTGATACCTCATCTGACCACATCAGACAAGCTCCTGGCTCTGAAGAGGGGTCTTTTATGAAGCTGAGGGGACTGCAGTTTATCCCTCCTCTATGTAAGGACAGGTTTCCTAGTTCCTGCAGAATTAAGTGGAAGAAATTCACCGTTTTGGTGGGAGCAGCTTCATCTACCTCAGGCAGAGCACAAGTACCCCAGCGAGATCCCCACACACATCAGCTGGAGCCCCATGGCATCTTTTACATCTGGACACTGATGATGGATGCAGGGACGCAGGGAAGGTTACTGGTAAAGCCAAATTAAAGGGTAAAATAATTAAATCTGGTTAAACCTGCATAGGACTAGAGATGATGGACATTTGCAGGCCCATCTTAAGCTATAAAATCTATTAACAACCGCTGAGCGCACAATGTAGTGTATGTGTTGGTGTGTGCATGCCCACTCATTCTTTCCTCTGCTTCAGAGCAACTTTAAGGTTGGAATAAAACTTTGAACTACCTTGAAACATAGCTGGTTTGGTGCAGGGACAAGACTGATATGGATTTTCAAAATTTCAAAGATAATAGGGGTTTAGTTTTGTTCCTTACGCATGGGAAGCTAAAGTGTATGTACCTGTCTGAGTGAAGTAAACATCGCCTAGATTCAGCTGAAGACCTGATCTGTGTCCTAAGAAATGACCACCCAGTTGAAGGCAGCATTACCTAAATTCATCACTCCGTAACATTGCAAGGAAGGAGGGACAAAAAGTCCTACCGGTGGAAAGAGGCAGCTCAAGGGGGAAGGACAGCAGGGTGCAGTGGCTAATGAATATAAGCCACTCGTTGTCAAATTGCTGTGCTCTAGCCAAAGAAAAAACACTTTACCTCTCATTGTGTCCCATTTTTACCTACCTGGTGGTTTTCTAGCTCTGCAGGGTATGGGGCCTTCAGCAGTTTGCATATGCTGTTTGTCCTGTTTCAGGAATTACTAGATTTGGCCAAAAGAGAGGAGAATAGATGCAAAACATTACTCTTAATTTGAAGGAGCTGTATATGCATGAAGCAGGATCTAAAAGAACCCCTGTTAATAAATACATAAATCAACAAAATCCCTTAAGTACCTTAAAGGTGATTAAACACACACTCAGATTAAATTAAATTCACTGTAGCTTTTACACATTACTTTAAGTGACTTGAATAGGTTTGTTTTCACTTGGAAAAAAACCCTGTGTCACGTTCATGTAAAAGCATTGCTTCTCTCAATAAAGGCACATTCAATCAAATCCAGAAACGAACATTTAAATAACATTACAGCTGGGCTTAAACTAACAAGCAGGAAAGGCTGCAGTGAGGGAGTGATACCACCTTTCTCCCTAGTCTTATTTTATAAAAAGAAGGGCGCCACTGTTAAACAGAAACAATTTACCATTTTTACTTTGGGAGTCTCTACGGCTTTGCATTGCTAACACTTGGCTCCAAGTACCACACAACTGTTTATTGTATTAGACTTCCATGGTTAGAGATGTGAAACAAGATACAAACTTATTTTAGAAGTTATTAAACAGTTATCAGTCTCTGAGGTATATTATTATCTGCAAATACTAATATTCATTCTAATTAATAATAGCCAGTGGCAAATGTAGTATCAGGTATCCCATTACCATCTATCCTTACTCACTGTGCAACGTGGCAGAGGAACTGGGCCATTTCAAATGAGTGCCTTTGTAGTTATAGGTTTCATTTGCCATCAGTGCTCAGAAATGTAAGAATTAAGGACCTGAAATAAAATTCAGGCTACTGAAGGAGTCAGTAGGAAATCCTTCTGTAGGAGGCAAGTGGAGTCTGGACCAGGTCCTGTAAGAACAGACCAAGAAATTCTCAGATGGTTTTTGCTTCTTCCCTGTTCAGCAGCACCCTGTACTGATTTTCCTCAGCTTTGCTTGTTCCCCGTGGAGCATATTAATCTTCTTCATTTTTTCAAATAAGAAATTGAGTTCACAGTATCAAAAGCCAGCAAAAAAAGGTTTGGTCTTGTTGTACGTAACTATTTTGTCATACTTCTGTATCCTTGAGCACACACATAACTTCAAACAACAATTTTAAACTTATATTTTTCAGTCTTTAAGATTCCGGGCCATTCCTCTGACTGCTATCTGGGATTTTCCTCAGGTTAGATGCCTTCAAGAGGATGTGATCTTTCAAGGTTTGAGCTCACAGTAGCAAACTTAATCTACGGCTATTTTATTAATTGTGTATTCTCATAGGATTAACACTGTTCTGCAGGACAGACCCTAAGTGTGTGTGGGGGCAACTGGTGGTTATATTTAACCATGTAATTTGGACTCCCTGTTTAAGTAAAGGAAACAATAATGGTAGCCTTAATTACAGAAATTACCAGTTACTTCAAGTTTGACTTGTGCTTAATGACTAGGCGGATGGAAACACTAAAACCTAATGCCACTTGGCAGACAATTGGAATTGATAATCACCTCTATAAAGGCTATTGATGGTAATCTGTAATGAACAGATTTAGCTAATTCCAAGCAGAAGCTGTATATTAGATTTAAGACACAGCCTTCAATAGGTAGACAGTAATGGAGAGTATATTCACATATCATTTAAAACAGAACACAGATTCTATAAAGAAAATTATGCAGTACTAAGAGGCAATGTTGTTTCCATCACTATTGTTTTTTATAGAGGGTGCTTATTTCAATTAATAACACACTGCACATTATTATCTGCCTTATATCATTGCTTTATATTGCCACATATAACATATTCCATGAGTTTGTTCAACATGCTCCTGAATAACTGTCTTCCTGATGTCGTGATGAAGTGTGCTGATGTGCCTGCCGTTCAATATAAAAACTGGCTCTCTCCCCTCCCACAGGAAAGAACCCACGGCAAAGTCAAGTTGTTACATTTGGTGAAGCTGCCTTTAGCGGAAGAAAAACCTTAAAAGGGATAATTGTAGGACTGCTATTGAACAGATTGGTATCAGTGGATATCCCAGATGTATTTTATCATGTGAATGCATGCAGAGAGGCTTGTCCAAGCCTGTCTTATTTCTTTGATTTCTGTCTCCCCAACAGCCTGGACAGTATTTTTCTTTTTTACTCTTAAAAATTACTTTAGCAGATAGACAGTCTTGGTTCATCCCAACCAAAATATTAACAGGATCCTTTGCTGAACTTTGTTGTAACCTAAACAAAGCCATAGCAGAATGCGATGTTTTTGAGAAAATGTATAATCACTGGTATCATTTTTCCTTGTCTGTGCTGTAAAAGCACTCCTATTTTCCTAGGCAAAGTAGCCTACCCAGTATTTTAACAGATTCCAGCTTTACCTGGGGATTAGTTAGATCCCCCTCCTAGGTAAAACAAGGAAACCAGAGGTGGAAAGCCATTATAATATTTAGGCATGGTTCTCTACCCAGATTAACCAGGTGAGAGCCAACAAACTCATAGGACTGCATCGTTGTCCTTACACAAATAAGAGTATGTAAGAAAGTCTTGGAAGTCTGTGGTTGGTATAGAAAATGAAATTCTTGCTATTGAAGGGTAACAGGGTTCCTTAATGTGAAAAACAGTTTCCATCTGTTCTGTTAAATACTAACTACTAACAAATCTCCTACAGTTTTACACTGAAATCCCAAGAATCTCTGTAAGCTCAAACATACAATCAGACACACAGATAACGTACCAAATCTAAAATGCAAAAATTTCCTCATGTTTGTTACCCCTTCTCCATCCACCTGAAGTGTTTTGGAAATAATTTGCTAGACAGTTCTGGAGTTTGTTCCAGGTTTTCTTCTTTGCTCTTTTGTTATTGGAGGAAAATAAAGATTCTGAGGTTTCATGCAGAAGACTGGTTTTGACACTATGCCTTTGCAACACAATACCCAGATCTTTCACACTTCCACTCACTCTGGCAGTTTCAGCTGTTTAAGTACAAGCAGAAAACACCTGTTGGTGAGGCAGCTAAGATGATGCTGTTGTGAGATAACTCTCCCCAGGTAAAACTTCCAGAAACAGCTAAGTGACTTAGGTGATTTTGGAGTCTAGTCCAGGAAACTGGCATACACATCAAGAGCCAGTCTCTTACTCTCTGTTTGCAGTATCTGCAAGACGGTAACTCAGTAAGTGAAGAAAAACATATGATAAATTTAAAATGTTTTTTCTGTCAAAACAGAAAGCTGAGGTAGTGCTTTGATGTAAAGTGGTTTTAGACATCCACCAGGATCTTATGATCACCTTATATGAAAACCAGCTAAACTTGCATGTCTTTAACAGCTTCGGTGTAGTCAATAGGAAGTCAAGCAGCATACAGCAATAAATGATGCACTTGATATCTGTAGAGAGGAGTTTTGATGAAATCATCTTGCTGTGCTAGCCAAATGCTTATGTTACTGCAGAGAATCATATCCAGCCTTGCATCTTATTTCAGTGCCCTTCCCTCTGTGTGGTGCAACCATATGTTGGGTGTTATTCATTTATTTGAATAAGCACAAGCTGGGATTAGTGGATCCAGACCAAGCAACAAACAGTGCCACAACAGAAAAGAAGCATTAGGTGGTAAAGTGAAACGCCGAACAGCCGTGTATATACATAACTAAGTACCTCTCAGGACTTTGTCCTGGGGTGCAGATGTCATGCATTGCAATCCTGCTCTTGTGTCCAAGTTGCATGCTGGAAAGAGCGCTGCACAAGGTGATTCTGAAGGAACTTTCTAAAAGCTGGACCTTCATCTCAAAGCGTAAGACACTGCAAGGCTGATTTCCAGAGCTGTTGAAGTCAGCAAGATGACTGAAACCACATCGGAAGCACAGACACAAGCAGCCGTGACTAACTCACAGGACTGAAATGGAAATACATTTCATTTGATACTTTCTTCCAGCTCGGAGATGCAAGGACTCTCAGCTTCAACATACTGAAGAGCAAGGGCCAGCACAAAAGTGAGATTATGCTACAAAGCAGATAGGAGCATGGCTTGTGGCATCCATGTAGGAATACATGACGGATGAAAGAAGTAATCACCTTGTTAAGTAATACCAGCTTTAGTTCAGGAAGACAGCATCACCAAAATGCTTTCTGTTAAAGTACGCTGCTGAAGCCAGCAGTGGAAAGGACAAGCAGAAAATACACTGAGCAGAAAGAAAAAGATGATTTTTTTTCCTTTTAATTGCTCTTCTCACTAAAAAACAAGCTAAAAAAATTTTGGTCAATTTTCTGCATTAGTATAGCTTTATAAGTAACAAAATTGATTAATAAGAAAGATTTAGAGTTGTATTTCTGTCTAGCCCAATATACTTTACTCGGCACAAGTAGCTTTCCATAACACAGAGGAAAAATGAAAGTTAAAAGAATGTCCAGAAGGGGGCCAGAGGAAAATACATCTTTCCAGTCACAAATTTAGGATAGAAATGAATGGTGGCATATAAATATGGATATGAAAGGAATAAAAATAAAAAGATTCAATGCAATTAAAATAAAATGTCTTAGTTTTGGGTTTTTAATAGACTAAATAGCTACCTAATCATGAAAGGACAATATTTAAAGTAATTTTAGAGGCCACTAAATTAAGGCATAAATAGCTTTTAGGAAAAGTGAAATGCTATGATAAAGAAGAAAATGTTTTCTGTAAGAAAGTCTTTGCATTTGGGGGCTGCTAGAACGAGCAGTCCTACTCCTTCAACCTCTCCCACAAACATTCTGCATTGCGAACAAATGAAAGTTTTCATCCCAAAGGAGTTACATATCTGACGAAAAATTGAACTTGATAAAATGGAAAATAATAGTGAAAATCCAAATATAACCTTCCCTGAACCCTAGCCAACTGGCAAATTACAATTATGTAGAGTGATTCTTGAGATAACAAGAAAGCTAGTAATAGAATCTGAACATCAGGTTCTCAGTTTTAAAGAAGTAGGTTTTTTTATTAAAAATAATTTCCATGGAGGCAAAAACCAAGTTCTGACTTACTTTATAATTCAGTAATGTGTGTCAGATTATATTTATTACTTGAACAACAGACGCATAACCAACATCTCTTCTGGATAAGCAATGATATTTCTGCGGCCAACCTAAAAAAGATGTCTCACTCACTGGAAGTGCACTGAGCTACAATCAAAGATGTCACCAGCAAGACTTGCAACTAATGATTTCATTTGTATATTTTAAAATACTGGTTTAGGTTTTGGTGCTTTTCTGGTACATGCTTTCTATATCAACAGGCTGTAATCTCTTTTTTTTTTTTTTCTTGCAAACTGCTTGAGATCTTCTCTTTTCTCATTCAACAAGGAAGATGTCAAGACTAGTCCTACATATGTTCCACAGAAGTCTGGCATCCTGTTCCCTCTGCACAGAACCTTGCCCTCACTAAAAATGATGTGTAGAACCCTTTGAAGACACTCCTGAATCATTAGCAAGACTGGAAAGATTCAATAGTTCCCTTGGATTCTCTGGCCTTCTAGAAGCAGCTCTGCATCCCCTGTTGCAGCAGCTGATCCCACCTGGCAGTGCAGCAGCTTGTGGGATTAGAGCTCAACTGGGGAGCTACCTACAATTACCTATGTATGTCCTGTAGCAGCAATTCTACAGCAAAGAATTTTTCAGGGTTGTGTCTCAGCAAGCTCAGCTACGCAGAAGTTTGGGTTTGGGCTAGTTTTGGCTTTTGGATATTAGTTAGTCCCTCTTTGCGGATGCACAGTAATTCCAGGATGAGCAACCCTCCAATGCACAGTAAAACAGGTTAGGTTAAACTAGCTTCACTGCCACCTTAGAGTGAAAGGTCATTCATCACATGGACACAGCAGAAAGGAAATAGCTATCACCTGACAGAAAATGAGTTCTTCATCTGCCTCTCAGTTCTATGTGTGTTTTCAAAAGAAAACACATTACCAGAAAGTCAGTACTCAACAAAAGCTTATTTACTTTGCACTGGAGAATGGTTTAAATCTAAGTGTGGAGAAGCAGCAAGAGACATGCGGCAACTGCTGCTCATCGCTTCATGGAGAGTGCCCTGCCCAGAAGCCCCCATGCCTCTCTCTGGGGACCTTCGGGACATACTATCTCCATGGGTGATGGCTCCCCAGCCTTCCAGCCCAAATACTAAGATGCAATGGGCAGATAAATAACAAGATGTACAGTTGGCCTGATACAAAACTTTAGGCTGGGGTCTAAATAGGGATGCAAATTTAACTAGGAAGAATTTAACTTACAAATATATTTCAAGTGTAATTATCCACAAGGTTCTTATTCATGCTTTTAAGAATGAGCACTGCTTCATAAATGCCTTCCTGATTGTGCCATAAGATATGCAGAGTGGAAGTTTGCTGTAAAACAAAAGGAGTTGAGAATTCGTTGTGAAAGGTAGAAGAGAGACCGATTATCAAGGCATTGGAAATAATTCCCTTACCTTATTCCACTCAGGATCCAAAGTCTGTTTTTTTTTGTAAGTCACAGGCAGTGAGATCCAGCGGTAGGAGCAGCCTGCCAGTGTGCTGGAAACCTGTCAGTGACACAGCAGCTTCATTGAGTGGGGCACTGGAGAAATACACAAGCAAATTCCTTGTTTCCCTTCAAAGCTCCCAATTCCAAATAATCCACAAAGAAAAAAAATCTACAAAATAAACCAGCAGCAATAGATATTATCAGCAGATATCATTAGGAAATTCAACACAACCCAGCTCTAGCTTTGATCTTAACCACTTTCTAGGAATTTAAAAATCTTTCCACATATACTATTTCAGAAAGACTAAAAAACCCACCCAACTCTTCAGCTTTTATAACATGTAGAGTTGTCTCCAAATTGGTGCTCTAAAATGGGAGCCAACATCTACTCCTTTCAATAAAAAATATTAATTCAGATACTATACTTTACTGTATAATGTTGAGGCTATGCATCACTTACATCCCACTTCAACCTAATTTGACAGTACAGCCTTTGTGCGTGCTCCTTACATTAGTACAAATTCTAACCCTGATGCCCAGGTGATAATCCAAGCCTAACTCAGACAGCCAAAATAAGGAATACAGTTTGTAGATACCAGTTAATAATAACTATTGAAAACAGTTTTATGATACAAAGACAGAAGTATCCACTTTTGGTGATGTTACACTTCATATATGTCTTAAATGGGAAATGTAGCCATTAATGACTAGTAATTAGTCATGTCTTGTCAAAGATGTCATTTCAGTGGAATTTCTGCATTACAATCACAGAATTGCTGAGGCTGCACGTTACCTCTGGAGATCATCCAGCTCAAATCCTTCACTTGAGGAGGTGGCTCAGGGATGTGTCCAGTCAGGTTTTGATTATCTCCAAGGACGGGACCCCATGACCCCCCTGGGCAAGCTGTTCCAGTGTCTGACCACCCTTATGGTAAATCTCCAGTGTTTCAACTTCTGCCCATTACCTCTCATCCTGTCACCTGGCACCACTGAGAAGAATGTGGCTCCATCTTTTTTTTTTACTTTGTCCCTTCAGGTGTTTACACACACTGCTAATATCCCCCTGAGCCTTCCCTTCTCAAGATTTAGAAACTGAATTAACCTGTTTATTTAATGATTGTTTATAGATACATACAGATGGTTCTGAGATCTTACCCATGGCTACCTCACTACCTACCTATGGCTTCCATTAACTCTGGAGTGTGAGACAAAGCCTCAAACATGATGCTTTTACTAGAGTCTTTCATTCTTTACAGAATGTGATAATTTGACATTAGTACTCCCAGTATGAAACAATACCCTGGATCACAGGTACTATGGTTTAGACAACAGTCAATGTAATCAGACATGTAAACCCTCCAAAGACTATTTTGAAAGTATCTGGACCTTCTCAATACACTCAATTTTTTCTCATAAGAAAACAAATTACAAAATAACATTGGTCAAAAGTATAAACCCCATACACTGCTAATTGGCTTCAAAGGCAATCACATACGTTCTGCATACATGCTGTTTGACTCTCTGAAGATTTATAATGTCACCAATTACTTAAGCTCAACACTGTAGCAGAATGAAGCTGGGTTAATTATCATTGATAATATACAGCTGTGGGCTGGCTTCAGGGGCGGTGGGTTGGCTGATGTAGATAAGGTGCAACTGTGGCTGGTTCTGTTAAGAGGTTGGGCAGCCAATGAAGAAAGCAGCTGAGGAAGAGAGAGGAGGAAGAAGCAGAAAGAAGAGTGAGAACGCACTCCTGGGCTGAGGAGAGACTAGGAGAAGGCAGCAGAGGGACTGGCATGAAGAATATGTTGGTATGAGATGGTAAAAGACCTTGTTGCAGACAGCTGGTTTGGAGAGTGCTGTGACACAAAACCAGTGCTTAAAACACATGAGTAAAATCCTACAATAGTGAAATAAAACGTTTTTGATGGGAATATTTTCCTTGTCTTCTGATTTATGATCTGTAGAGCTTACAATATTTAGAAGATCTTGCGTGCATTTGGCCTAGAGTTTGTTTTGAAGTGAGACATAATTCACAGACCTGTTTTCCTAGTGAGTCTTGGTCGTTAGGCAAAAGCTAATTATTAGGAGGACAAACATAAATTACAAGTGTTAACCATACTGCCACCCTGCATATGAGGACAAGATTTTATTTTATTCCTCTATGTAGATTCAAGGCTAAACATTATTGTATGTGAGAGATTTTCTGGCCATAACTACAGGACCGTGACCTGAACCACAAACCTGATACCGAAAAAGCCCAATATTCAAATGGAAACAGCCTGTATCTCAGCTGCAAGTTGTTTGCAAGGCTGAGATCAAATTAAAATTGCCAGCATCAGTATCAAAAGCTCAGATAAATTCTGCACTGTGATAACTTTAAAATACTTCCCTTTCACCAAACATATCCAGAACTGTGCAACTTTTACATATGTATTGTATAATATATTAAAACAGAACCAAAATTTCATATTCTTACAAACATTATCCTTCAAAACAGCCCAGAATAATGCTGGTGTGAGATAAGAGCATAAAAAAAAAAATCATGGATTACATTCTTCACCTTTTTATTATACACAGAATTCTAGTATCTATAATGTTTTAAAGTACTTATATACACTATAGTCTAAATGATTTATTTGGTTATTGCAATAACATTTTAGTGCCATTTTATCTGAGAGTTCATGGAATGTTTTAAAATCCAAGCCTAATGGAAGCCAATCAATCATCACATTTTCAAAGAACAAATTATTTAAGTTTTTGTACTACATGGAGCTAATCACTGCACAGAGATATCCTATTGTTTTGACTGATGTCATTCATTTTTCTTTAGGCTGACCTGATTGATAGTCTAAGTGCTGAAGTTAACCAGACAAATGGATATGTACTTCTGGGGTATTTCCAGTCCAGCTGCCTTTTTAGCACTAAAAACTTCATATGCCTGATAGCAACATGCAGCTGCTCCTGCTCATACAATTGAAATTGAAGTCTGGAACCGAAAGTGACAGTCTACACTTTTTCCTCTTACATTAAGGATTTTGTCTATGATGCCTCCAAGCAATCACTGGTTATAAATGGGCTGTATTAAATCCACATATATATTTGAGTATGTGGTGGCCTGGTTTCCAAGTTCCCACTTTCACATCTTAAAACACTTATTAATAGCATTGCTGAGACACCAAATATTATTGGTCCATTTCTTCCTCTCCTCTGTGAACTGGAATCCAATGCTGTGTCATATTAAGGCTGTTGCTTTCGATAACCAGAAAAGTCCTCCATGTGCCAAAAACTAGCTAGACATCAGGGGAGCTGACTAACTGAAGTCTGCAGGATGATTACCTGATTAAGACAAGCAAAATTTGGCTTATCACATGCAAAATCTCCAGTAATAAGAATGTAATCTTCCCCAAACTCTGTGAAATCTAACACAAGCCAGTTCCAGCCCAAAGTACTGATGAGATTCTTTTCCTCTAATGTATTACATTACTGCTTTATTGGCTGACATGACTATAAAAAGTTTCAGGAAAAGCTTGCATAGGGAATTGAAGGAAAAGCTTGCATATCCATGATTTTTCAGTTATGCAGTCACTGGACCAAATATATCTCTGGTTCTAAGAAGTCACATTCAAAGCCATTAAAGCACAGATATATTTGGCCTTTATGCTATGACAGAAAACATAAGCAAGTTATACAAGTTTTGATTGTTTAATCTAAATTTATATTTTGAAGTCTCTCCCAGAATTCACTATGAAGAAACTACCAGCATTATTCTTTCTGCTAATGAGAGAAGTCTTCAGACTCTGGAAATGGATGAGCAACTTTGCTGTTATTTGACGTGGACTTTTATATTGCAAACACAAGCTGCACATGGCTGCACTCGGGATAAAATGTCAGAGCTTTAAATAAGAGAGCAGTTTATTATCTAACAAAATGCAAGCATCTCTTTGTGAGGCTGCATTTTTACACAAACCTGTCAACTTCCAGAAATATAACTGATTCACGCCAGCTGATTCTCTGAGCAAGTGTGCAAGAACATATATACACGTATATGTACATACGGGACTATAAATAAAACATTAAATAACATTTTTCATATCTCATGGAATCATTTCCACTCCTCAGCAGTGAGGAAAGAACAGACTCTTGCAGAGCAGTTTCTAACTAAAACAGCATACTCAGTGGTTTACATGTAATGAAAAATGTATTTAGCAGGAGCTCTGCCTCATGCCCGTGAAGCACCTCTCATGCCATGTTTCTAATGGCTAGTTTTTACTTTCAGAGTGTACATTTCTACTATATAGCCAGGAAGCTGAAAACTCAAATATTCTCTTTATATACTGGCATCTCTTTCTAAGTATTGCTGGCAAATCTACTACTCAGAGACCTGAAGGCTTTAGCTCACAATTACATCAAGTATAAGCAGGCAACACATTCAACCTCCTTTTGCCTGTAAGAAGCATGTTTACAGTATAGGAATCACTAAAACCATATAATATGGCTTTTCTAAATGGAATTTTAACTGTGTGCCACCTGACAGAAGTACTCATACATGGTTTGAACACTAATTATGTTATTCTTGTAAAAAAATCTGCCCTGTCAGCTGTGGCTTAAAGGTCACTGCTGCTGTACAAGAAAAATAATAGTAGAGCAAAAGGCAGTACAAAGAGTTACAGGAAACAATTGCAGATATTAGTCCCAGTAAAATAACACAGCTATAATAAACAATGATGCACCATTTAATTTTACCAAAATCAACAATGTAAAAAAACCCCAACCAGCCCTGCCAGAAACTAAACAAAATTTTCCTAGAAACTACCTCCACTGGAAGAAAGGACTTCCAATTTCTGCAATGCCTTGTGAGAGATCAGGCCAAATGGCTCACCAACTGTAGAAACATCACAAATATTATAAATGAAAGCAATATGAAGAGGTTATCTTCAAAATGTGCTTGTTGAAAACCAAGTATATTTGCAAGGGTAAAATCCTGCTCCTTTTAAAATCAGTTAGGTATTTTGCTGTGAAAGGATTTTGATGTCACAAGAGCTAAACAGAAAATAAATATTTTCAAACCATTCTTGTAACTAAAAATGTCACACTGTAGTTTTATTAACTCTTTGGCTAAAGCCAAATTATTACAACACATACATTTTCTAGTGGCAGATAGCTATCAACTTAAAAAATGAATTCAACCCCAAATGGCATTGATTCCATGAATGTTCAGCTGACACCTGACTTACAACTACTGCAGACACTACACTGTCTGCATTCACATCATCATTTGGAAAACTGGAAAATACTCAATGAAGATTTGCATCTAATCCAGAGTTTTGAATAGAAGCATCTGCTCTCATTTAAGGAAAAAAATAAAAAGAGAAGCAAAAAACCCCACAAACACCGCTAAAACAAACCAAAAACCCCACACTGGGATCTTTTGTATATGGTTAATAGAAGAGCCATTTTTAAAAATTATATTATGAAAAGCAAAATCACTTTTGGCAATTATGTTGCACCTGGGTCTGCAGGTTTTGCTATGGTGAGCTGAGTGAAAATTGAATGTTTCCTGCTATGTAACAATACCATTCCTTTCTACATTTTATTCTTTTTTATATTCTGGTTCTGAAATACCTTTAGACTTTGTAACAATGGCAAAATCCCTACAGAAGTGATTTGTCTGGTGTCTTTCTGAACAACTGAGAGTGAGAATTAGGCATATTTTTTTCCCGTATGTAGACTTCACAGGGAAGCATTCTGTCATCCATCTTCATACAAATGAGATTTTGTATTATGCCACCTCTCACCTTTGCACAAATTCTGTTATTCTACCCTGGCCTGAGAAGCTCAGTGAAGCCAACAGAGTTAAAATACAGACAGAATTCAGACCGTACAGTTTATTTCCTGTATTTTTCTTGAAGATCCTAAACCAGGGCCACGTCACATACAGCAGAGCCATATACATTAACATATCACTATAGCTGGCTGCAGCATTTGCCAAAGAACTGGACAGATTAGACAGACATTTTGATTAAGGTAGATCAAAATGATTAGGTTTGAAGTGCCCAGTGAGTATTGACTTGATAAAATGCAGTTAGTATTTATATTCTGGAATTTCATAGCAAAAATATCACGTCAGAAGTCAATTGACTGGAATTTTAAATAGCAGCTGTTTAAAATATGACAGAGTTTTACTTAGTGCAGAGAATTAGTATTTTAAAAGCCATAAAAACAGGAATCTCCAGAACACAGAAACTCTCAATTCACTGGATAAAGGACTCTGTTCATACTTGGAATACTTATAAAGTCAGGAAAAAGTTATTCTGTGTGGAATTGGACGTCGAACAAGACAGTCATGGTCTGGCAGGAACTACTTTATATCCACCAAGACAGAGAGTGGGGCTGGTCTCCTCCTCCCATCACAACTTTGTCCTGGGAACTGGCCTATGTTTTGTCATCCTCATCCTGCCCACAACATTTATTTGTGACACTTAACATTCTGCCACAGGGAGAAATTGCTTTTGATGGGTTCTTTAATAAGAAAAATACTTACCCTATAACATTAACAAAAACTAATAATGGAACACAATCAAGTGAGATTCTAATACCCTTAAAAACCTAGAAACCCCAAGGTGATTAAGGGTTGAGCTTTCAAAGCTATTTTCTATTTTATATTCAAAGAAAAACAGTTCATATTTTTTTCAAGACTTGGAAACAGCTCTGAAGGGGAAAAAAAGGGCGGCCTTCCAATAACTGAATTACTCTAAACCTTTAACCCTCTAATTTTTAAATTCAGTCATACACTATACCTCATTCAGTTCCACTGAGAGAGGTTCATATGACCTGCTTTATCCTTTTAGGTGTATTCCTTTTTCATCTCTGTAAAACATAAACCAATCAGCCACATGTACTGGGACTTTTGTAAACTTACATATTTCTGTATAACTAAATCTGACTTCTTTGAATATATACAGTAATAAAAAGTATTTTAGAATCCCTGAAGCAAATTACAAGAAAAAACCTAAAATTGAATAGAGCCATAGCTACTGAAACAAGAAAGGACTATTATGATGATCTATTTTGACTTCCTTCTTACTCCTTTTATAGAACTTATATAGAACTCATATAGACATTACTTCTCATAGTACTTAGAACTTCAGTCAACACTTTCATTGTCTGAACACAACTTTTGTTGATCTATGGCACATCTTCTATAAAATAGCACAGTCTTCATGCAAGGATTTCAGACCAAGTGATTGTTATGTGTACAAGCAATGGGTATTTCCAGTAATCACTTCGGAGAAAACCCAATCTTCAACGAAGAGGAGAGAATTGACCCCCTTACTAAACAAGATACACAACTGTGCCCTAGGACAACTTCCCAATCATTTATTTCTCAGTCTACTCTGTTTTCTCCCTCCTGATTGTGACTTATTTTTCATGACGTCCAGGTTAATCTGGTTCCTATTATAAATTTCTGAATAAAAAAATACCATGTCATGGTTTATAGATAGATGTGGCAAAAGGGAAAGCTTTCCTGGGAAGCATGGAATACAAACACAGAATGATGGCAACTTTGAGTTAACAGTAACTTTGTCGTCTTAGTTAAAAGTTTAGTTGCTATATTTTTCTTTCCTTTTTTTTTTTCTTAACCTATGAAACTAACCAAAAAATGCCCCATGCACCAAAACCTGTGATCTTATCTAACATCACTAGAAATTATTAATGTTATGTGTTCAGCTGGGTGATGTGAATTTATCCGGTACACATTTCAGAAAAAGACATTAAGTTTAATGTTGCAATGACGTAAAGCTGCACCACACGTAAAGCAGAGCATTCACGCTCGATTTGCAGTGGTTGAAATCCATTAATTCCGCTGTTGAGTACCAACCTTCCTGCAGATCGCTGTGCAGACAGTGCCAGGCTTGCTCGGGCTGCGCGCGAGGAGCCCAGGCTCCCAGTTACATCCCGAGCGTTGTGTCACGGAGCTCTGAGGCGATTCTGCTGATACACACGGCAGGGGAACTGCTGCTGGATCTCGCTCTCTGAAGAATCAGCTATCTAAAGCGTAACTTCCCTCTACACTTGCTCATCAGTAAACATATTGCTTGAATCATTACTCAGATTAGCTCTGGATCACATATCTCAAGGACAAAGCCGCTGGACTTTATCATATCGGCGAAGTGCTGTTTACACAGTAGCACTGATGAAGTCTTCAGAACAGTTTGCGTTGTGCTGTTTGGCACAACTGAGGGCATCAAAGCCTGGATCTCAGACTGACAGCACAGGTGTGTTTTAACACCTTCTAGATTTCACCTGAATAGTTTTAAAGACTTGTTGTTAAATAAATGTAGCCAGATCCTCCTTTTGTAGCATCTGTACTTTCGACTTTGATTGGGGTGACAGAAAAGGAGAAGCTCATACTACGACATGTAGGAAACGCAGCATTGTAATTGATATGCTGTCTAACAGGGAACTAATGTAAATCTTTCAGCAAAGGGGAAATATGCTTTGAATGTTTACTTTGAGGGATAAGGCCTCATGATACAGTTTGAACCTGCTCAGCCCTGTAAAGAGTCTTGCCAGGAAAGCCTGCGAGCATTAGTGTAATGATTAGTCAAAAAAATCTGGACTGCCAGTCTTACTTGGAAATACAAAATGCATAGCTGGGCAGTGTGATAAATGGAGTCTTTAACTTTGAGACTAATATTTCCTAATGTTTATTTAAGAGCCCACAGTGATGGGAATCGCTGAGTATAGGTATCATGTTATTCCTATTAATGGGAACGAAAAATAGCACAAAAGAAGTTAAGCAATTGTTGAGTTTATTCCAACAGAATCTAATCCAATTTCCATTTTAGCAAGAAGAAATTGAGTTTTGTAATAGTCAAGCAGATATATTGCTCTTTAAAGAAATAAATGTAGGTTTCTTTATATTTTAAAGTTGCATCAAAAATATAAAATGAAAAGATTTAATTTTCAGTAATTTTCCTTGAAACATTAGATTATATGTTGCTGCTTGAAACAGTTTTGTTCAGTTTTTTATGAAAAGCATGTAACTTTACTCAGTTATGCTTGAGAGGAGTATTGTTTAAATAAAACGCCTGAAACAAAATCTCTTGAGTCAATGGAACGACTTGCACTGGCTCCCTGGGCATTTGATCAAACTTTCATTCAGAAAGCATTTTTCCCCACCAACATACTTAAGCTGTTAAAATTAAAATGAAATTTAAGCAATTACATAAATAAGAGTGACAAATGTTTCTTTTCCTAAGTGCAAGCAGGTGTAGAGCACAATCAAGGTTATTCTCCAAGAGCCACGATCTTTGCATAAACAAGCATTACCAAAAGAGCGCAAGACAAAAGCAAAGAAACGTTATGAATCTTAAACAAGATTAGCCCAGTTTACAACCTGTTGTGCAAACAGTTCTACATCATCTATTTGAACTATGCCAGCTGTTGTCCCAACCTGCTGTTCACACAAATATGCATGTAGCATCATGACTACAACACTGAGAAATGTGTAACTTATATATGTTTAAATGACAAAGTTCTGACGCTTTAGTCTGCGTGATTGATCAGTTAAGCAAGTAATTATATTTTAAAGAAATCAGAGCTTATCTACTAATTGGTTTCCCTTAAAGGAGGAAGTTTACTACATGCTACTTCTATAAAGCAGTAACTTCAGTGGAATTACACTTGTGTTTTCCACAAAAATCTGATGAAAATATATAAGGAAGTTGCAGAAATAAGAATTTAAGTCTTTTAAATGACAGATGCTTTGATCAGCTTTCCACTCTCATATATCCAAAACCTAGCTCAACCTTCATATACTCAGATTTCTGCATTTGCTGATTACACCCTGTCCAACTTCAAGTGGACAGAAAGTTATCTTAATTCTTTACAACATTTCTGAAAATAAAAATTTAAAATATGAAACTCAGCTACAGCAGTTCAGCAGCTGATGTAAAATATCTAGCCTTAAAACATACTGTAGAGAATGTTACTTGATAAAAATAACATCTCTGTGACTGATCTCCAACTGTTGAATTTTTCTTCTATTAGCCTCAAATGCTCAATATTTGCTCATTCTATCAATACAAAACCTACAGAATGTTCATTATAAAGATTTTCTTTAGTTAACCAGAAAGTAGAATCCTCAGCTAGTACAAATAGATGCTGATTTAAAGCTAAGAATCAGATCATAAGACTTTTGTTTTGATGGCAATAAAGTCTATTTTTGTGGTTTCTAATGGTTTCTGTTTGAAACAACTTCTGTATTTTCACTGAGAGTATTTCATTTTGTGCAGACAGGTAAAGTTTACTAAATGAATTCTTCAAATCTCTTGTTGTATATATTTTTTTAATTGATTTTCTCCTGCTTGGTGATGAAATAAAACTAAATACAAGACAAAAGAGCCACCTAAATTTAGTGTTACGTAACATAACTGGAAACTAAATCTGTATTTTCCTCTTATACACTTATCTCCCATTAATGTTATTACTACTTTTTAATATATTTTTTTAAATATTTCTTACGATGATCTTCCTTGAGATTCTTCTATGTATACACACCTTACTATCAGGAATCATTATATTATGCAACTCTAAAACTGTTCAACATTTGCTACTTTATATTGGTAAGGCTGTGTTTTCTCCTACCTGCATCTCACACTGATAGCCTACACCAAAATCCTGCTGGAGACACAGAAAATGCTGTTAAGAACAGCAGCATTAATGCTTCTTCCTCAAAGGCCAGCTGGCAAGTTGTGAAGCATGCAGTACGATGATGGGAAGGCACAGCACAAAGAGGATTTCAACACTATTTCAATATGAGAAAAAAAACATTTAAATGTTTGCTTGGTTTTTTTAAGAACAGCCTTGGTAACAGTGGGAAGGTAAGACAATTGTGCGTGGCTCATTTTTTAAGTAAGCCTGTTTCAGAAATACTTTTGAACAATCACTGTAGCAATTATTTTCACTGAACTTAAGAAAAATTGCTGTTTAGTGGCTTTTTTTTTTCCCATATATAACTGTGAAAATTAACTACACCCATTAGCTCAAATGCAGCTTTGTGGGAAATAGATTGGTATAATGACTTTATAAATGACTGAAGGATTTCATTACTGACCTATATTGAAGGAGAGTTTTGAAAAAATCTTTCCAGATTCCCATGTAATTGGCAGGCATTACTCCACTTGCCTGATCTCTGACAGAGGACGGCCACCCCTTCAGAGCACAGCTACAGCTGCTATTGATTTAGCTTCTCTTTATTGAAAGATATGAAAATTTGGGTATAAAGTAGGTACGGTGGAAATTAAACAAATAGCAAGTTCTTGGTGATATCAATAAAAATGGGGGGGGTGGGGTTTAACAGAGGCTGGTGCAGTTGCTTTGCATTTCCAGCAGTTCAAGGAAGTGTGATTTGGTCCATGTTAACACAAGGAATCGCTCCAGGAACAAGCTGGCTATCGCTACACCACAGCTCACAGGCAGAGTTCAATCAGTACTAACACCGACCAAGTCGTGGTGTCATCAGAGCTTCCAGCAGAAAGAATTTTGATCCAATTCTTGCTAATCTTTTACTGTACTTGGAAGGAAATCATGCCAACGTGCAAACCTGGCACCAATTATTTCTCACTCTTTGCTGATTGAGCTCAGCGGACTACCATGCTGCAAGCGAAAGCCAATGGCTCTGCTTATACCTGGCCCCTGCCTCTTCCCCAAGTTCTTTTTGCCCCCCAAATCTATTTAAAATAAAGGGAGAGGAAAGTTAGCGCATATGCACATGATAGCCAACGTGATTAGCAGATCCTTGCAACAGGGCCTTTATTCTCTATAAAGTAAGTAATTAATAAAAACACAATCAGGGCAAGTGACCAGCAAAGTTAGCTAATTTCCACGGCTGGACCCTGCCTGCCAAGACAACGGGGGGGGGGCGAGGGGGACACGACACATGGGACAGGACACGCAGACCGGGGGTGTGGGGGGGGTGGGGAACACGCACACCGCTAGATGGCAATGCACAGTGAAAAAGAAATTTTGATTTTACACGCCCTGCGTTGAAGTGTTCTTTGTAAGACTACCAAGAGCATTCCTGCTGCGATCCTCCATGCATTTCTTGGGAAGGAGTTACGCATGAAACGGTAAGGATTTATTGTAATTTGGGAACTGAATAAATTACTGAGTGCAAGTATCCAGGGAGAAGGAGCAGTAAAATACTCACAGCAGAACCTGCTAGCTATTTGGTGGTTTTAGTCTTCATGAAACTGTTCAAAATAAATCATTCTTTGTTTTCTGTGCAGTTCTGTTGTTATTATTATTAGAAGCCCTGGTATCATCTGAAAACCATGAGAATAGGCCTTAAGCAGTGGAGCACGTTTCACATTTATCAAAATTCTGTATTTTGTAATTTTTTTTATCACTGCAGTTTACACTATGAACAACCAATCAATTTTACAACAAGTTATATAAAGGAAAGACTCATAAAATGCTTACATTGCATTACACAATTAGCCTTTAGAAGTTTTCTGTTTTACAGTTAGAACTAGTACCCAGGTTATTTTTATTTTTGTTTTTATTACTGCAGAAAATGTCCTTGATAGTACAACTACACACTCAAATATGTCAAAAATAACATATTTTAAACTAAACCCACATTTCTAAAACCACACTGGGAATAAAGAATCATGTCACATTCACTAACTACTTTCTACAGGGGATTTTTTTAGAATTATTTGTGTTTGAAATATCTTTTATTATCTAACTATTTTTTTACAGATAGTGCCAAGAATCTCATCCTGAGGGAGTTCTTTAGCGGTGTAAAATACTGCTTCAGGGCATGAATCTTACTTGAGTCTTCTGAACAGCCTCGAAGCGACAATATAAACAACAGCATTTTAAAGTCTTTCTAAATACAGCTTTGGGACTGCAGAAGCACTTTATGATGAACACGTACATCCATGGAGAGATTAAGACCTGGATATAGAGCACAGAAAGCTCAACACAAAGGCTTACCAATTTCAATAGCCTTTGAACTGTTATTAAATGCACATACCCAGAAACTATAATCAGCTACTGCAGTTATTTAATTAGCTCTTGTTTGCAGCCATCTGAAATGAAAGGCAAGCAGGATATGGTGTGTAGACTGGTTTTCTATAGGAGAGTGCAAAATCAAGGCCTCACATGGAAGATTTCAAGAGTATACTGCACCGTACCTGAAGTGGTAGGCTGAGGTGTAGCGGGATTTTTCAGAAATGCCTAAATACTTTCATCACGTAAGTGAATTTATTGAAATTTTGTTGAAGACAGTAATTTCCTAGAACATTAAGTATTATTCTGCATCCTTCAGATTTTGATCAGTTGGGGTTTTTCTCTCATGTGTCTAAAACCGAGACTTTCTGATACTTCCAAACCCTAGTAGCTTCTGCATTTTAATGGCATCTTCATGGCCAGAAAACCTGGCTCCCAGTACTGGTTTGCTACTGTTAATTTCCCTACAAAATGTTTAATAATTCGCAGAATACTTATCTCTAAAGAATATCAGCAATAACAATCTATAATCTTCAACTGCCAATCCTTAAAAGGCACACTTTCCACTTTTATGTTTCTTAACAGTAGAACCTCCTTCTGTAGAATTTTAAAAAAATCTGTATATTTTTATAAAGGGCAAATGGTCGTGAATTGGCTGAAGTGAGTGGAGTAGCGTAAACCTCTCAGGACTTAAAATCTAACACATTTTTTGGAGTAAAGTGGACTCCCAGAGCCAGATGCCCATGTTACCCATACTCTTTTAAAATAAATGGGAAGCTGGGGGTGGGGTGATAAATAGCAATAAAATGCTACTTTGTATAAATATTTTGGGGTCTTTTTTTTGAGAATTGTCATTTTTCTTCATGATTAGCATAAATAAGTGATTTTTGTCCCAGGTAGTACAGCTCCAGTTACTATGAATGCTGTGCTTTTTTTTAAAAAAAAAATTGCTACGTATTCCAAGTGCTGACTAGGGATTTGCACAATTTCATCCAAAGATTAATGGAAAGCACATGGTGAAAATGCCACAAATCACCTGGAAAACAGATTCTAAAAAGCAAGTAAACATCTGCTAAGAGACAGGCTCTCCTTGCTTTTACATAGGGAAATCCATTGGTAATAAGGGCACTGTTAATCCTAAGGAAGGATAATAAAATCTACTTTACCTTCCATCAAATGCGAGAACTTTGAGAACTTTCAAAACATTTTTTCATTCTCTGAATTTGTTCCCAACATGCTATTAGAAGTCTGCAGAAACATTCAGTGCTGGATAAGCCTTCCTAGCATATTCAAAGTAATACTGGGTGCAATATAAGAAGTGGTTTGGCCTTTTAAGAAAACCATCAGTTCAAAGTATTTTCAGCGTAATCCAGGACACTAAATCACTAGTTAAATAGAAACATTTACTGACAGCTTGAGTACAATTTTTTTTTTTATTGTGAAAAGCAATGAATATAATGACCAGAGCTGTAGCTTTTTGGTCTGGCTAAAGAAGGTGGAGGCATTGGTGGATGGATATATGTGATTAAAATGTCATTGCCAGGGCTAAGTTGGCAGCTAGAAAGAAAACAGGAAGAGTCCTCACCAGGCCTGTTAAAGCTTTAGAAGGGCTTTAACCACCTCTGCCAGCATGAGTCTAGCTGAGCTAGCCTTATTTACTCTGAAGAGGGCAGAAAGATCCACCAAGGTCAATAAAACTGGTTCTGAAGTTTAATAAAATGGAAGACTATCACAAGCTGCTCCCAAATTGATAAGCCATAACAAGACTGGCTGAACAAATCTGCCTTAAGAGCAAAGGTTTCCCTGTCCACGCTGAAACAACTTGTGCAATTGCTCTCTCTAATCGAGTACAAACCAGCTTTAACTTTGCCAGTACTGGTGCCCATAGCAAGGTCCGTGCAGCAGCACACATAGGCTAGTCACCCGGGGACCCTGCCGTGTTTGTATGGCCCCCACCAGACCTTTGCCCCCACAGGGACACTGCTCTTGGTGCACAAGTACCCAGGCTGGGGCAGATGGGCTTTCATCTAGCAACACACTCTACAGCTGCACCCTCGGAACAGATCCAAATCTCAGTTACTGTCCTGTTAACCAAATTGCAAATATTTTCATGATTTAGTGTTTTAGTCTAAAAAAAAAAAGAAAACTAATTACGGGTTCAGTGCTTCTATTTGTCGTCTGCCATATTCTTTTTATGCTACAAGCTTCTGTTTGCTCATTACTACTATTCCACAATAATCTTGTTAGCTTTGGGCCTCATTTCAGTGTTTCTAAGTATCAAAGCTGACCAGGCAAAAAAACCCAAACAACAAACCCCTATCACTTCCCAAAATTTGCAGAATTGTTTTATTGCCAGTTACATTGTATGTAACACTTACCAGCACTTGCTGAATACTTGGAAGACCTTTGTACCTCAGCATCATGGAAAACTGGCTTCAGAACATGATGAAACCTCGTGTGTGGAGATTTGGAGATTACCCTGCATGAAACGCATTTTGGTGATTTTGACAGCCAGTCTCCACCCCTAAGTACCTAAAGAAAAAGAACTGCACCATACCACCTTGATACCTCAGGAGAAAAAAAAAGAAAAGAAAAGCATTTATGCATTCAGGGGCTAGGTTTCTGGACTGCAAGAGCTTTGGCAAGAATTTGAGAAATTAATTGGTCTGCTGAAGAAGTAAAGTGCCACCTAGTACCCTGATGCTCTGCATCTGATGCTAGTGGGTCCTTTCCCTGGAAAAAAATGCCCAAAACAGTCTCACAGGAGCTTGGTCATTCTTTGTTAGGCAGAAAAGACAACAAGAGACATGATAGTGTTATAACTGTAGTCAGACTCATAGCAGAAACAAGGTACAATTCCAGCTCACCTGAATTATGCAATATTATGTTAGACGTTCAATAATTTAGAATGTAAAGCATGGGGGGTTGTGTGTGCTAGCAAACTACTTTTATTATTTCATCTATTTATTTTCTCTTTAGCTTTCAAAATCAGAGTAATACTATCTGCATACTGAAAAGGAAGAGTAAGTGGCCACCAATCCATGCAAAATCCCACTGGTGTTCTTCTTTCACCAACTTTTTAATATTATCGAGGGTAGAGTGAAATAGCAAATGTTGTAGTCATACTAGTCAGAAAGAAAAGACAAGTACAGGGCTTGCAGAGAGGAAAGTAAACCAACTCAGATGGAAAAAAATGGATAAACTTCTGTATGCACAGACCACTTTGTAATTATTTACAGACTATTTAGAGATGCTATTATTATATCTTTAGTGTAGGATGTTCTTACGTATGGCACAAATCATTACAGGATACTTGCACTACCTCTTCAATATTATTAAACTGTATTTACTGCTATTACAAACAATGAGGAGATATTCACTGTTATAGAATAGTTTGTTACTCAATTCTTCAGGTACCGGAGTTGAGAAAAAGTGCAGAAGGGCAAGGCATATTTTATTTTATTCATAAGATTATCTGTGTGTGCTGTGTGATGAGGGAGTTGCCACGATTGGTTCACTTTTTTGTTGAAAAAAGTAAATCAGTAAGGAAGAAAGTATGCATTGACTTGTCAGCTTTTACATTAAGGCTGCCTCAGGGTAGCCTTCACTTGCATGCTTTCCTCTAGATCAGAATTTCTTTATAATCCACATAGTTTGAGCACTGAAGCATAACCCATTTCTTCCTTAATTCATTCTAAGGTTAGAAGTATATTGTTTAAAAAAGAAAAACAAACCTGAAATAGTCCTTTAAGTCTAGGGTTAAATTATATTTGAGTAAATGCAGTTTAGGCAAACATGTTAAGCTAGGCACATGTTTCCAGGCTTTACCGAATGAGACATTGCAAAGCAAGTCACCCTCAGTGAAAATGGGCAAAGCTGGAAAGAGCAGGAAAACCCATCACAAATGCTGTTTTCTCTCCCAGCTGAAGATCTGCTTTTTTATTTTTTATCAACTACAAAATGTGACCAGATATAAATTTATTTTTCTGAATGAAAGGCTGATAGTACTTAAAAAGGAAATGTACTGCAGGATGAAATGTTCTAGATTTTTTAATATTCTTTACAAGTGATATAAATGCAAGAGTACCAAAAAGTAATTTCTCGATTTCCAGATAGCACAATGGCAACCACCTCTGCTTAATGCAAGATACGTACAGCTTTAAATAGGAATTAAAATTCAGCGACATCCCTTAAAGATACCATTGAAACAACACGCACCAGCACTCTATATTAGATTACTTTCATTGAAATGGTGCTTTTAGACTTTTGCCTCAGTTTGGATAGGTCTGACATCTGCCTACGCATATTCCCCAAGAGATATGGAAAAGGACCTAACAAATATCAGAAGTATTTAGGTCAGATCTGTTAGCAAGAAGATCCATTTTGAACCACAAGTGTGTGTGTGCTCAGCTTGTAAGGATACACCTACAAGCATCTATAGGCCAAGTTTCAGTTCTGCAGACTGAATTGAAAGATAAACCTTTCTTATCTTCTGATAAGAAGAGCTCATATGAAGGAAACCAAAATACAGAAAAAGCAGACTGAACGTAAAGGACTTGCTTCCACAACTTTTGATTGCAAAGATGTGTGGCTGATGCAAGATTCATTTGCAAAGCTCAAAGCTAGTCAATTAGCAGCAAACATACCTGTACTAGTTCAAGATTACATCCCCATTTTTTACCTAAAATTCATTGCTGTAAGAAAAACATAGATATGATAGTTCTGTAGAAAAACAAGTGTCTCCAGCAATCTCATTTGGAGTCCTGTTGCTGTCTGCAGCAAATCATTTCACCTGCCCGTTCTTTTACCTGCTGCCCATGGACTTCTTCCCACCTCCTCTCCCTGCTTTAGCTACGTCATTCACTTTCTCAACCAGCTGCAGGTGGCGGGGGTAACTCTTACTTAGTCTTCTTTCAGCACTTTTCTTTGGACCTTTTTTCCAACCTGGAAATTTGCACATGCTTTAGTCTAGACATGAATACACTGTCTGTTTTTGCTCCTCAGACAGCATCTTTTCACAGTAACACACATTATAGCTGAAAGTGGAACCTCGATATATACCCTTGGGGGAATGGAGGGGAAAACACCAACACTTTGGCAGTCCCAAGTCTCTGCTTCCTTGGATACCCCTTACCCAAATTCTGGCGGGGAACTGGGGCTACAGAGATGGCAGCATTTGCTGCTGGGGAAGAAGCGATCTTAGTGCTGGAGAGCAGAGCAATTTCCTCTGCAGCCCTGGTGATGAACCTCTAGCAATGCCCCGCCGACACCAGAAATGTGGAAGGCTGGAATGTGTTCCCTGAGTGACAGCGGTGTCCTGCTGGGAGCTGCGGTGGCACGGTGACATCAGGGGTTTGAGGTGAACCTGAAGCCTGGAGCTGGAAGGGTGCCTTGGTGCCACCTTTGCACCCTACTGCCCACCCACCTCAGTACTGAGACTGCTGAGAGACAAAGTAGGTTATCCCTACCCTTCTCCACTACGCCCTGTGCTCCCCACTGAAGCAAAACAGCTGGCAACCAAGCTCTTAGTATACCTGAAAGAAGTTAGAAACAATTAGCAAAAATGCTAATTTTTTTCATCATCAGACTGATTTCTAGGATTTCAGGGTAAGTACATTCCATCCCAAATGTACAGTCTCTGAAAGGCTGCTGAATTCTTCCTTCAAGCCTCGCTCTGTTCATCGCTCAGTACCCAGCTTGTGCCTCCAGCCCAGGCCACATTACTACTCACAGCTCATGAGCGCTAATACAGATTTTGTTTGAAAAGCCACACATTAGCAAACCACAGTTATTTGCAAGCCTGGCCCAGGGCTAGTGTCAGACTTCAACACATAAGCAGCACAGATATTTTATTTAATTAAGTCATCCCATCTGGGCCAACAATGAAGGCACTCATATATTTTGCCTTTCCTTTCAGACTGCCTAGTGGTCTGACACCCCCCACCAAATTGTTCTAAAAGCCAAATCTCCATAGATATAAAGAACACTTTCAGCTGCTACTTGCATTAGATTGAATTTCTGCTGCAGCATATTCAGGATATTTCCTATCCTAATAAAGCGAGTGACTAGAGTCAGATTGATGTGCCTTAGTTTCATCCGAATGCTGCATCCACCATGCAGGAAGTTACTAACGAGTAGCTAAAAGGACTGTGCTATATGTAGTACGTGTGTATACTACCACATAGCCACCAACTTCATTCTGCCAAAGGTTGTTTGATATAAAATACAAAGGTAGCACCGAACAGCCAGGCGCCAGACAAGGGGAGCTGTTACTTGTGCTCTGTGAGATTTCCAGACCTGCAGCATTGCTATTCCTGTCTACAGACCCTCCCTGCAAAGACAATCCGTTCTACCAAAGCAGAGGTTTTCTAACACAACCACAGTGAACAGGAACCAAAACAAAATATTTTTGCGACAAACACAAGCTCAGGTCTTCAGAAAGGAGAAACACTTAAATGCTGTGAGTTTCCTGACTTGGTTCTGGGGCTCAAAGAAGTAGCTGTATACCTGTATATCCCCGCATACCCCAGTGCCAGCTTTGTGCCACGGTCCTAACCCAAACACAGCGTGCAGCTGTGCACATCTGCCACATGTGAAATAGCTATGAGCAGACCGAGCGCTTCAAAAAGTCATGAACACCTACAGCATTTGAAAACACTTACAGTGCCAAAGAGGTTTAGAAACAGAAGACAAAAACCTGGTGCACGGGCAGGAGCTGAGTGCTTATGGACTGTTCAAGTTATTCTCACTTGTGCTTTACACGGACCGTGGCATTTACACCCTGCTTATGGGGAATTTACTGGCCCTTCTGGGTGACGGGTGGTGTGGGAAAGACCAGACCACCATGCTTACCCAACATTATGACATGTGATTACAGTGTGACTCACAAGTGGTTAAAATTAATTAAACTACTTCAATAACTTTTCTGAAATATTTTAGTGAAGTTTAATAACTTCAGGTGAAATGCAGAGTTGAGTCAGACATGTAATTAAGTCACTATGCATTCCCTCAGTGTTACCCTTACTCTTTATTTGATATAGAGAAGACTTTATCATGCAAATCGAGTTAAATAGGATTCAAAGTGTTTTGCCGCACTGAGGCCTAAGCCCATGGAAATGTAACGTTTGTTCACTGTATTAAACAGCATAAGGTATTACTTAGGTTGTCTATAATCAGCTTTTCAACATTCTCAAAAGAGATGTTCACCAAATTTTTGTGAGGTAAAAAAGTAGGGAACACAAGCTAAGACCAAAGCACCATTATGTCACCCTCTAACTGCTGGATCTCTGGGAAGTTACCCAAGTCTTTGTGCTTCCTAGTTACAATTTAATCTGACTAAATTAAACAATTAATTCTAACACACATAATTTAGGAGAAAAAAGATCCCATCTCCATGTTATTAAAAACAACAATCAACCCATATATCCTGGGAAATACTGTCACAGAGCATTTTCAAGGGAAAGGGTATTTTTACATTCCTGTTTTCCAAGTTTCTGTATTTAGCAATGCTGGGCAGAAAGTCAAACATTTCCTTTTTGCTGCCGCAGATGCTAACTTCTGAAACTTCTCACGCCCTTGCTACCGTCTTACATGAAGAGAGCAAGAAGTAAGTACTCTTAAGCATTGCTAGAACATCTCCATTATAGACACAAACAACAGATGGACACTTTAAGTCAAAGACAGCTCAGTACCATCAGCAATAAGCAGTCAGGATTCATGGACACCTGCAAATTGATTTCTTTTGTATCAGGCATACCCTGGGCTACTACGGGCTGCCGGTTGTTCTACCGTCATGGCACTCACCATGCACGAGCAGTTAGAATGGGTTGGAAATGATGATTAATGGAAATGACAGAGGTCATTATGAAATATTTCACTGATGTACTTGATGCTCTTTTTCCTTGCTACCAAAAATACAATCACACTGTTTTAACATAGCTGGTTTATGTAGTAATGAACTTAGGGATATCAAGCAGTAATGAAGATACTGTACAGAACAGCAAAACATTCTGGGGAAATTCAAGGTATTGGAATGTGGTTTAGTGCGTCAGTTGATAAATCAAAGAGAAAGGCCAGCATTGTGATTAGTCATTGATTAAAAAAAGGAAACAGAATCACTTAAGGCAAAGCATTCAAAAAGTGTTCAAAGCAAGGCGCTTCAGGAATGTCTCATACTATTGTAAATATTTCAGATAATATTTAAGAAAAATTAATTTAGGTTTGTTGAGGACTGAAAAATCCAATTGCAACTTATCATCTACTCAAATTTAACCTAAAGGGATTAGACCAGTGAGTTCTGTGTATAAGTAAGTACAGTTTTTAAAAAAGAAAGTTTGGACTGCTAAGCAAGCACAGGCTTGGGGGAAAAAAATGAAGTTGGGAGTATCGAGAAATAGCATATTTGGGTAAATAGTCATTTACACTTGGCAGGACTAGGAATGAAACCAAAGAAGTCCTGCTCTTATATATATCACAAAGAACTCATATACATCTGATACATAAAGCCAGTATTGCAAAAGGCACTTCTTGGATGTGCAAGGTGGTTCACAGTTCTAGTTCCCAAGTTTGAGAAAATTTTAGAAAACTAAACACAAAGGGCAAGTTTCACGATAATGAGAGAGGAGTTCAATTTTCCCAATTTAAAAAGAATTTTTAAGACCTTAAGCATACCTCGAAGGTACTGACTGTCCCTGCCTGCCTGTCCCAAATTGCTTACCGTTGCAGGAAGCAGTCCTTTTTCTTTTTTGCTATAGTATCATGGGCTCAGAAGCTGGTCAGCTGTATGATTGTCTGTTATAGACACAGAAGATAAAGCAGGCAAGGAGCAATGGCCAGAAACCACAAGGAGATTTTTGGCAACAACGTAGGGAAACATTTTGAGAAAGGATAACTGCATTGCGAACAGATCGACAGGTTGTTATACAGCGAGCCACACGTGAGTAAGGAACTGAGGTGTCACTAGTCACACTAGAAAACACTAAAAAAAATCCTGCTATGATAGATGTAAGGAGGAATATTGGGGTCTTGCACACCTTTGTAGAGCTTACACACGCATGCTTTACATTACGAGGTATATAGACAATTTATTCTTTGAGATGCAGGGTGCAAAGATTGTCAGAATTTTGTTCAATTTCTAAACAATTTGAAAAGTAGTAGGAAATACTGACATCAGAATGACAACTTCTTTAAAGCATTCAAATTCTGATGAGTTACATTAGCCATCCAAAAAAGAGCATGCATAAGCACGTAGAAATTGAAAACAAAGATCAGAGTAGAAAGTTAAAGCATGCTGAGCTGAAAAACAGACTGGGCATAAGCATAGTCTAAAGTCTACCCTATTTGAACAGAGCATGTTCTTAAGTTCCGTGGGATTAAGTTCAGTGGGATTTTAAAATGTGTTCTAGTGTCGAGGCACATTCTAAACTATCAAGCTGCAACAAGGGCTTTTACCATCTCACACTGGCACACTCTTCATACAGTCCCTCTGCTGCCTTCCCCTCATCGCTCCTCCTCACTCAGGGCATGCTCTCTCTCCTCTTGCTTCTTCCTCTTCTCATCTCCTTCTGCTTCTCTCCCTCTCTCTCCCCTCTTCTTCCTCTCTGTTCCCTCTTTATTGACTCTCAACCCCTTCACAAAACCAGCCACAGCTGCACCTTATCTACATCGACCAGCCCACTGCCCCTGAAGCCAGCCCCCAGTTGTATATTATCAATGCTAATTAACCCAGCTTCATTCTTCTACAATTCCCCCTTTTTTCTATTTTTTCTCTTTAACAATTCGTATCTCATGTTTTTACCAATCATCACTTTTTACAAATAAATACAAACTTTTTACAAATAAACTTTTCATACATACCTCTATATTCTAGGTGCTTTACTGATTGGGATTAATATGCTTCATAGTGTAAAAGCAATAGCTTCATAAAAACAAAGGTCCCATCTGTCTTAGACTTTTTTTGGCACCTGTGACTCTTCTTTGGATTATGCAGTGATATTTACACACGTTCTAAACTTTCCTTCATTCTTAGGTTTTAGCCACCTTAGTAGGAGGAGAGGCATAGGAGAAAAATTTACATGTGAGTTTTGAACATTAAATCCAGTCTACAATTAACAAGATTTCAACTAAACATGAAAAATAATCATTTTCTTGCCACTAAAAAGATCTTGACATGGATACCTCAATTCTATGGCCCTCATCAAAACAGCTCATGCCAAAATCTGTAGTTCCTACATCTGCTGCTCTAAAGGCAATTTCTAGACTTTATATTTCAAAAGCAGATAAACAGTGAAGCGGAGAGAATTCAGTGAAGAAAAAGTTACTGCAATTATGCATCTTTATGCAAAAAAATTATGCACAAAAGTTTATAGATGCAAGTCAAACTGAAAGCTCAACATCAATTCTTCACCCTCTAGCTCCAATATTAAAGCATGTCACTTCATAAAATTTCAAGACTGTGATAACTGACTCAGCAACTGAAGATCAACTTTTTTTTTTTTTTTTGGCCTATAAATTCTCCAATGCTTAACATTTGCTATGATGAGGAGTATTTCTCTTAAATAAGCTTTTATGATGAAAATAAAATGACCTTGTTTGTAAACCTTCAGGTGTTGGCTGAACCTTTAATCCAATTGCTCTTAAATTTCAGAAAGTTATTTTAAGTCACTGAGCACATTCTCCTGCATGTGCTTGCTTGCACACTGCATACACAGCCGTGCAAGCATATATACCGTATCCAAACTACATTAAGTCTACGTATGTGTGTATGTAGATATTTTAGGTACCTATAAACACTGCACCTCTTCACTCCCTTAAAAACATTACAGAGCTCCTATTGACATGGAGCGATCAAAATTTCAGCACAACGACTTTTAGGTTGAGGTTTCCAAACAGGTGTCAGGATGGTAGAAAGGCCCTGTACAGTTATGTGCTCCAAAACCAGAATACGGGGTGAAAACATAACAGAGGTTAAACATCTATTTAATACTATTTATTTCCAGCAAAAGTATGTCATCCTGACTTTAAAACAGGTTTTTCCCATATTTTCCTCCTGCTGTTACACCTGATTGGAGTAATCTATTTTCTGCTCAATGGTATGAAATATCTGGGTGTCAAAGTGACAAAAAAAATTCCATACAGAATATAAAATTAAATATAAATTATTTGAAAGTATGTTACAGCAAAGGATAAAATAACATAATTCTATCAACGAAAAGAGCTGACTGTCAAAAATTCAACACACAAAGTACATATGAAATACACAATCTGGTTTTTTTCATGTTTGAAAAATTACATTAATCCTTTTAGTGAATTTTTTTAACGTGTGGAGTACATTAGTCTGGATTAACGGATGGTGTTTATCATACTTTGTATTGTGGTTTCAGGAAATAGCCTGGCAATGCTAGGTTTCTACAAATGGATTTAAAATTAATCAACATCTATTTATGAGAAAGTTTAAACCATTATTAATACACTGTAAATACAGATCTCCTTAGAGCTGACCCCAAGTGTCTACCATCTGCTCAACTGTTGTAATCACATTTTTAAAGAACATGGTCATACATAATGATTCTTCTCAGGAAAGAGCATCCTTAAGTACATCAGCAACATTTTAAATTCCACTTATGTAATGCAATAATTTCCTACTGCCCTTTGCTAAAGAAAAAAGCATATGGGGGTGGCTAAAAGCCAATCAAGCAATCCTTGATTTGTTTGCAGTGCTGCGTGGGTGATGAAGGACTTTATTTTTAGAAAAAGCAACCAAAAAAATTACAGCTCTCACAATATTTATTTTTTTTTTAATTAAATGTAAATATTCTCACTGGCTTAACTAAAGCAGTCTCAGTGTTAATACAGGCACAGATAATACTAACTCCAAATACAAACGTTGCGATAATTTTAGATATATTACATGCATGAATTAAAGCTCAGTTTTAGCAAAGCCGGCTGAACCAAACAATTTAATTTGCTATACTCCACAAAATCTTTTCTAATCCTGACAACATCATTCCAAGTTAATAAACAAGGTACAAGGCATTAGTTTACAACTAATTTATTGGAAACAGGGACAACACATCCCATACTCACATGATTTACACACCCAGGACAAGCGATGCTATCCATTTAAGACACTTAACTTATTTTCATGGAACGAGTGGGAAAGAGGGGGAGGAATAACGCGCCGCAGACTTGCCTCCCATTTCCACGGCCCTTGTCCGTGCACAAACCAGCACAGGGGCCACCGCAACATGTATTTAAACAGGACTTCACACTCTACCTGCTTGCCACAACAACCTGCACCTTGCCTCTCTCCAAGAGGGAAGCTATTCTAGGGCTTTTGCGGGAAAGCCAGCCAAGGAGGCACTGTCTCACATGCAAGCATCTTCATGCCATGCCCCTCCTGCATACACTTCTCAGCATTAAATCCCTCTTTAAGCTATGGAAGCAAAGAAACCCTACTTCACTGTGGACAAAGGAAAAACACATGATTCAAAGATTTCTAAAACGTAACACAAATTTTTCCCCTTACCATGCATTGTTTCAGCTAACTCATAGTCAAGGTCAAGCTTTAATGCCCAAACAAGATAAATTACTGTCAATATTATCAATATCAGTTCACTGTTTAACAACAAGAACCACTAACAAGGAAGTATTCTTTTTGTTTTCTGTTTTGATGGTGTTTTCTACAGTAGACCTATGGTGCACAGCCAAGATTACATTGATATAATTCAGTAATTTTAATAATTATTTTTCCTGTGAAATGAATGGCAAATGCAACCAAGGCATATACTGGCATCCTATTCCCCGGTGGAAGTGCATAATTCATTCACAGAATTCTTTTGTGGACCAGATTGTCAGCAAATATAAACTTCATCGGCAAATGGTATTTGAGTGATTTATCCCAGATGGAATCTTGGGTTTTTTGGGAGAATTGCAACTAACTTTGGAGGACACTGTTAAAACATCTGTAGTACTGGACTATCATTTTGAAAGTATGTTTAAAGATAACAAAAGCAAGATACAAACACAGGGACAACTTCTGTGTCCCACCTCTGTCTCAAAAACCTCTATAATTGTGCATCTGCTTTTTGCCCTCTGAGTGCGAAAATGATGTTTCATGATTTTAGACCTGGAATTAGGTCCCAGAATCTAACACAGATTGATAGGAACTCTTTCTGGAATCCAGTTACAATATTCAGGCTGCTTGCAACCCTCACAGGCTGTTGGGCTCTATGGAGCTTGGCAGCAATGTATTGTTCATTCTTAATTAAGAAAACCAAGAATGAGCAGTGCACCTCTCCACCCATCACACCCCACTGTTTATATAACATTTTCAGCAGTAATTAGCTCTCCCTTAGAGATTTCTGGAGACTTTTTCGTTTGTTAAAATCCAACAGGTTGTTGAGTCAAGCAATTACCTTTTCAGCTAAAGTTTGTAACTTCAACAAAGATTTTCATTTTTATATTTGATTTTAAAAAATATTTTCATTGGAAGCAAATTATGCATAAAGTTTATTCAACACTGTGATGCACATATAGTAGCTAATGTTGAATGGTATTTCCATTGCTGTTCAACAGTCATGCATAAATGGAATGACTACCGCTAAATTAGTTGAGAAATTATTGCACGTTTAATGTGCTAAAGTTTCTTCAAAAGTTACTACAACTAAACTTGTCTGTAATTCTCTGAATTAAAACAAGCAAACAAACAAACTCCCAGAGTTTTAGTGACTCAAACAATTCATAATAAGATACAGAGTTTTTCACCTTTAAATTACAAGGTCAAATCTATCAGCAACCTGTAGTACCAGAAAATCATTCTCATGGGATGCTTTTATAACAGTCCAATATGAAATAATTTTATCATTATTACAGCTCTGCAGAGTTTGCTGAGCTTGCTTCAAATTGGCTTGACAAAGCATGTTGATGGACATGTCAGGCTTGAGTCCACATGTCCAAATGGAAATCCTCCTCCGTTCACCCACAATACTCCACATTTCCCAGAGAACACAGCAGAAATTTTACAGATTATGAAATGACCTGGTGAAGCTGTCACTGCACAGAAACTGACTTCAGTAAAGGCACCTGTGACTATGCAAGTTGCCACTAAAACCTAAAAATCGTTGCTTTGCAACGAGTTGGACACACTGAATGCATGGAAGGACATTTAACAATACACATTCATTCCAGTCACTCAGGTCCGTTGTTATTTTATCTTGAGAAGAAACTGTTAGACATATAAAATGGATGCTATCTGTAATGACAGGGCTTGTATTACTGTTTTGTAGCTTTGCGGTACTCATTGGAATTCAACTGACAGGGAAAACAGATGGGGATGGACAGAACTTGAGCAAAGGCCTCTGAAAAGCTACCAGCAGGCTACGATTATGGTATTACTGCAGCTGATGACTCCAGTAATGGCTAGAGCAGCCTTTACTTCCCAGGTTACTTCCAGAACAGTAATCAAGGACTCATTTTCAGCTATGAAGGAAATCCAAATGAATTACTCTTTCAAAATGGGCACAAATTTATGTCTGTGGAATCTGATGAATTTCCAAATGAGGGAGTTATTAGTTACAGACATTCTCCTGCCTATTAGCATCAAGCAAATGAATGAAGAAAATGGTTTAGCAAGACTTTGAAAGCTCCTTTTGCACGTTGTTGTCCTACAAAGAAAGCTGTGGCAGTGATTTTCTTAGCTGTTCTTTGCAACCATAACAGAAACTTCCCTGGCAGCCAAATCCAGATGTTTCCCAGAACTGCTGCAAGGAAATACTATACAGACAAAGTTTTGGTCATCTAAAAATCTGCCAGACTGGTACAGTAAGAACTCATGGGAGAAAATGTGCCAGATGATGCTGATAAAAAGCGACAAGACCAATGTATGTTGACGCAGTGTATGGGTGATGCTGTGGTGCATACTCCATTGTTTCTTATAATTCTTTATTTATTAAAATAAAAATGCTGATATTGATCCACACTTGTGTGCAACAGAAATATGCTTTCTGTATAGTTATTTCAGGGGAAAAACACACAATATTTTTCACTTGTCCACTCAAAGGCTGGGTTTGTAATTCTCAGCTGAATTTGGCGATGCCAGTTATTTGTTTGCTGTGTGTGCTGGCAGTGAAATGAAAACATAAGATGTTTCTATGCCATCTGTATCCCTACAGCCATATGCTAACCGACAAAATCTGTAAAAGCATAAGACCCCAGTTGCTTTCCTCTGCATTGCTGTTCTTAGCACCATGAAGAAACATGTTGAGAACACTCAGTTGCAAAGGTGCCAGGTTTGCACAAAAAGACCCAAAAGTGCTCTGCAGAGGACGACAAATTCTGTTCCCACAAGGGCTCTGACATCAACTACCAATGTACAGAAAAATTTTCATTTAGTGGAGACATTCAATTAAAACTTGTGGCTATTGTCTTTATTTATTGTGTTCATAAATGTGACTACATAAATGTATTAGTAATTATTTCTATGCATTCCTATATTAATAGATAATGTAATTATATTAAACACACTGTTCTATTTAGTATTAAAAAAATAGAGTATTTAAAAAAATTGAACACAAATGTGCTTTTACAGACATGTTTATTTATGCCCCCGCTGTTTAAGCAGGATCTTTTCTTTGATGTTCACAGGTACGTAGATACTCTCCGTTTAGTGCAGGTTATAAATGATTCTAAACTGTTCAATCCCTTTTCATGCTTCTGGAATGAATGTAGTACAATGCTTATTTTTAATAATACAGAAGAAATATAGGATTGTTACTGAGGGTCTAAAGTTTAAATCTATTGAAATTTACAGCCTGGCCTCCTGAGTTCTTTTTAGGAAAAGATCACCAGCCCTTGCCCCGAACTACGTATAACATGGTTTGGAATAGCCAAACTCTTTATTAATAAATAATGCCAAAGGAATGTACATAATTTAGCTTTTATAAGAATAATGACCGTTATGAAAGAAATAAGCCAAAGGAATCTATTTGGGATTTACACCTGTGTTTGCTCATGAATTCCTGTTTGTTAGCAGACCTGAGACAGATGCCTTCAGCCCATGGTGGGTGTTACTCTCTGTCCAAAAGCAACTAAGAGAACCTCTGTCAGACCAACAAAACAAAGCAAAGCTCAGCTGCTTTTGCTGCATTGTCTCTGCCAAAGTCACTCTGCAAGCAAGACATTAACTTCCCACTCATCTTTCAACGTGGTGTTGGCATTTCTTCCCTTGCACTGACACCATCACCTGCTTTTACCTTCACAGGGAGCCCACTCAGCAGCTCCGGTTTTTCCTTAGTTTTGCAGGATAGCAGTCAGCTTTCTGGAGCAGAAAGCACCGGGAAAGAATCCAACGAAAATCCTGGGGATGAGCTTCGGTGTCCAATTTCTTTAATTGGTTTTATTAGACTAGCCGCTAAACTTGCAGTTACATTTCCCATGTGAAGTGTAAAACATGCTGTTCGAATTGTCAGATTCCCTGATTCTATCAGTTTTAACGCTCATAATTAAATATATTGAAGATATCTTTACCTAATGTATAGTTTCTTATTTATTTTTATATTTATATCTTATTTATTGTATTGTTTATATTATTAATTATATTATGTGTAAGATTTTATAATTATTTGACAAGAGTTAGCACGTTATCAGATCCTGTGACACTTGTGGGAAATATTTAGCCAAGTTTGTTAGATCTGTCAGAAAATTAATGCTACAAAAGTAACAGCTGTATAAGGGTTGTCTTTTGGGGCACCAACGTACAGGCATAAACCCACATACACATACAGGTCTCCTTGTATAATTCATGAGATGCGACATGATGTGTAATACAGCAGCATTAACAAACAACCCAACAGCCACCATTATGCAATTTTGCTTTAGAGTTTACATGTCTACCTTCATTATTCTGCTCAGCATCATTCAATACGAATTATATTCAATATATATTCCACATATA
>JAVJGJ010000047.1:5134237-5159509 GCA_035590215.1 Microhierax caerulescens | reverse complement strand
GAGTTTACATGTCTACCTTCATTATTCTGCTCAGCATCATTCAATACGAATTATATTCAATATATATTCCACATATACAAACCGGTTTGACGGTGACTAGTGGCAAATCTACTAGCGGCAAATCAACTAGCAGTTGGTAATACTACCTCTGTGCACCTGATTAATTAGTAACTAGTAGGTGCAGACTGACAGTGGCTAACAGAGAGGAGCCTTCTTAGCAGTACTGCTGGCTGCTGAGCTCAGGAAGGATGCTGGAGTGGTTTCATGTGGGTATGACCTGAAGATGAAGGGCTTTGCTTTTGTTTGACTATGGAAAAACCTGAAGAGAAATTAATTTCATGGCCTTTTAAAAGTATTATTGCTGGTGGTGGATTACCTGATTTCACAAAGCCTATCTGAACATCTCACAGCTTCCTTTTTAATTATCAAACTTAAGAAATTAAAGAAACCAGTCTTTACTGTATTATTACTTGCTGTTGTTCAAAATTCAGTTAGACCTAAAACATGTTCTTGAAAACTTTAGTCTGAATACATCTTCCTGACATTTCTCGTTGCCAGTACTCACCAAGTTGCCCTCAAAAATTTCTCTTATTCTTCATCTTCAGGAACCTGGGTAGAGAAATCATTTCTCAGTGGAAATTTCCGAGCTGTATATGCACACTGGCACTTAGCAGTGATTATTGCATTATGAATATTGCAGACCTCAATGGGTCTTTTTTGAACTAATAGCAAATCTTTAAAATCCACAACTTCAAAGAGAAAAAAATATTTCCATCCATATATTTAGATTTATTTGTGTAGTTGTGCACAGATGATCTTCACCACAATTGCTTTGCAGTCAGATATCGCAAAGCGCTGTGCCGGGAATTCAAAATGCACCAACATAACAAATTTTTCAGCGATACCACAATACTTTTTTAGGACCAACCAGTATCCTGGGGAATTGCTCATCGCTCATCAATTATCTGGAGACGGACAGTGAGCTTGCCTAACAGAGGATGGGCACCGCCTGGCAGAACAGTGCTGTTTCTGACTGGATGGTGGCCACACGTGGGACTGAGAGGATGTCAGAAGGCTGAAGCGTTAATGGCAAAAGCAAACACAGGCTTGATTGATGGCTAAAAGAACTTGAGAGCATGATTGATGACGGTTGAAAAGAGACAGCTCTTCTGTCAGGAGCTGTTATTTTCTGCCAGGTTTGGTTTTATAGTGAAAGAGGGCTCCCCGCTCCTGCTAGCAGACATTTACCGTCTTTACTTGCATGGTTAATCCCAGCAAGGCATGAAATCAGGACACAGAATAACCTGTGCTGGCATCAGATACGCAGTTATGTGGCTATACCCTAAAAGGGAAAAAAAAAAAACCCAAACCCTGACACTCTCAAAATGCTTGCATTGAACCAGAACTTCTTCCAGGATAATTTTTTTGTCACACCAAGGATGATGTAGGACATTTTAGAGTTGAGCCATTAAGCTCCCCAGGTAAAGACAGCAGTAATTGCTTCCTCTCACATGGTTTCAAGTAATGAGCAGAGCATATCCTAGAGAATAAAAAGGTAATTTCTGCTTGTAATAAATACTGAATCACATAAACCTCACGTTAAACATAAATTCTTGCAACAGCAAGCTTTTCAGAAATTCTAACTCTAGAGTGCTGCTAATTATTTCAGGCAGCTCTGTTCCCTGATAGCAGCTAGTAACAGCTGCTGAGATAACATCATATGAACAAAGCAAATAGAATTAAAATACAGGTGCCAACTTTTCAACTGCAATTCACAGACAAACTTCTAGGATCACAAGAGTGAAAGTGTAATATTAGGTCCTAAAGAAACATCTCCTTTACTCAACTTCTATTTACCTGGGATTGCATTTAACAACCATGGAAGACTGAAAATCAATGATGCAGAAAGCACTTGGTAACTTATTTTGTAAAAATCTTATTAACAGTTTTTGGAAGCCACAGCTGGATATCCAGCAGAAATTGAATGAAAGTTGTACTTTATGACATAACTGCATAAAGATGGGAAAGACCGATTTCTAAAAAATAGGATAAAGAACCTTCTAAATTTCTCAAACTGTCACATGTTGATTCAGACTTATTTTTCTAAATGCTTTTAAGCATAATTTTCAATATTTCACTATGAAATGCACTGTTTCTTTCTGAAGTCATTTATTTATCTATGATTTCTGCATTTCTGTGCATGATTTATCATGCACTGCGTGAATGAAAGAATTCCACACCCCTTCCCTGTACCAGATGGACTTAGTTCCAGTAATTACTATTTCAGGCTGGTTATTTTTTTACATTGATTTTGCCGTAGGGTAAACGAAAACACAGAGTATGGTGGAAAATGGAATTTGGCCTGCCGAATCAAATATTTATTTATTGAATACAGTGCAGAAGGTGTTAACAGATAAAAGAAGCTTTGTTAGCGTGTATCAGGAGCAAGAATTTAACATTTTGTTGTGTAACTGTTTCCCAAAGTATTACTTGAAAAGAAAATTTACCAACCTGCAGGTTTGAAATGAAACCATTTGAGAAGTAAAACAAATGCCAAACTGGCTTGTCATTACTTTAGCATTTATTGCAGTTTTACGTAGGTGTTCACATAAAGACGTTATCTGGAATACGTTATGGCTCGCTGCAGATGTAGGATATTTGTATGTTTATGATGACATACTGTCATTGACGTTAAATATAGCAGGGGCTGAGGGGGTTAATATATTCCTTCTTTCCCTCAGGAGGCCTGGGTTCAAATTTAGTTCAAGTCGCAAGTGAAAATGAGTTTGGTGGTCTCGAAGCAAAACACATTTGTCTGTATGCTACAAAACCACCGCGCAATTTGGCACACGTCTGCTCCATTGAATGTTTTTGCTCCGAAGAGCAGAGCTGAGCTGGCTGGAACGCTGCAGGTCAGCGGTGCGGTGCGCCGGCGGGAGTACGTGGGAAAACATCCGCGCTCGCCCCGCTCCGCCGATGGGTCTCGTAGGGGCATCACGCTCGCGCACCTCATCCTTGGCACCGGGAATCTCTACCCTATTATTAATAGCAAGGAAATAAATCACCCTTTTATAGGTGAAATACAGAAGAGGTTTTGCTTTTTGTAACATCTGGCTTGCTTTCAGAAGACTTCAGAAATGTTTTGGCAGCTGAAAAGCTCAGGTTTTTCAGAATATCTTGGAAAAGGAATTCTAAATTCTAAATTTAAATTTAAATTACATTTTAAAACATAAAAAAAGTATTCAAAAGATAAAGTTCTTACTGCAGTGTTTTCACTTGAGCTTTTTCATTAATTTTGATGAGCTCAGGATTTCATTGGATTACTTTTGTTTCGCCTCGTTTTCCTTGCAGAGCCTTTATTACTCCACAAGCTAGACACAATTACTCCACATTGTAGACACAAGCTATAACCAGGAAAAAGGAAACTGGTCATTTTGCATTAAAAAATCTTTTAAGAAACAGCTGTACAGTATGTATTAAAAATAAGAATTATTGTGAAAATATTGTTATATACCTATTGAAAATACATTTCTTTAAAAATCCCAGTACGCAACTTAAATAGTGGGTAACTGGACAAATTAAAGATTTTTTTCTTCCTTGTCACTCACTAGTTACATTAGAAATATCAGGTTATGTCAGATCAAATTACTAGAAAGTAATTCCTTCTCCTGGAATTCAGAAATTTATTTTATTAAATAAATTTCATTTATTAAAAGAAATGATGTAAGGGTTAAACAAAAGAAAAGCTCTGAATTCTTTTGAAGTATTTAATTCTTGAAAATTCTGGTCTTGGACACAGAGCATGCAGGGGCCAGGGAGGCATTTGTCTTTTTTGAAGAACAAACACATGTAAATTCTCCTTCAGCTTGCTGTGGTACATTTATAATATGCATAAGCAAGTGACCAAAAAGCCAAAATTCTTAAGGCTTTCTCCACCCTTCATCTTTCTTCATTCTTTCACTGTCAGAGTGGTTCAAAATTGGAAAAATAAGCCAAGCAATTAAAGGCTCTTTGGTGACTTTTTTTTTTTTTTGCTTGTTTGTCTATTTGTTTGTTGACTAACACCACTGACACGAGGAGTGCTTATAGAGCAGGATGCTTTCCACTTCAGTTAGGTGGTTGGCTACTCTCACCTGCCTCCTTCCCTCTTAAATATTTGCTTCTGCAAATATTTAGACATTTGAATTTAACTCCACAAAAGCTTGCAAGAAAGTGAGGCTTTTAGCTGGAATGTGTTTCAGGAACTGCATCAGAAACTACTGTTTATTTATAGTGAGGGAAACATGGCACGTATTTTATTAATGTAAAACTAACTCTCATCTTATCTAGACCACAGAGATGTCAGCTGCGCTTGCCTGCTTTATCACCAAACAAAACTGTGCCTACCTGCGTTCCGCTTATGGGCACTGGCTTTAGGGGAAGGTGAAAGAGCAGGATCTCCTAGCTCGTGCTTTAAAACCAAGTATAAACCAAGGAGAACAAGAAAGCTTTTCGTATCTTTCCTTATCCCAAAGCCAATTACAGAATTTTCTATGGCAACTGAGGTTGCATCTTCGGTGGTTTTGAGCATTTAGCGTGGAATCTTATATTTAAATATGCCAAAGTGTATAAATAAAGAATGCATTGCAAACAACGTAAAGAACCTGCAAGAACCTGAAAAACAGCACTAAGTAAAGAAGAAAAATACCAGATTTTATTTCAATTCCAATGTTTACATTCACTATTTTGACTCTCTGTGAAGGTATGTTTTAGTTGAGGAAGATGTAAGGGAAATAGAAATACTAAACCGTCGCTACTAGCTTTGATATTTAGGACTTAGCAAACAATTTTGTCTCAGATATTAACTGAAGAGCATGTAAGGTTGCCTGAAAAATCTAATGAGACTTCACAGTAATCTGGAGCATATAAAGCCATAAGAAAATCTCTGTCATTTCCCAGTGAGAGACTTCGATGCTGTCTGTCTCGTTCTACATGCTGTAATTTTTGAGAAAATATTTTTTTGCAAATGATGGGAAGTCAGTAGTTACAGTTACTGCTTACTGTTGACATTAGGTGACTGTTCCTATGCCCAGAATACCACCTACCTCAGCTAAATGGTATCTTTATGAAATTAACAGAATGCGGTTACAACATGGCTATAAGAAAAAATATTAGCGTCAAATTTTGGATTATAATTGGAAACCTGACCTTTGGAAAATATGTTACCACTGCAGTCCTGAACTGTACTGTAAAATGACAACTTTAATATCTGGAAGAACGACTGTATTATGCAGTTTATAAAACACAGCAAAATAAAAATAATTATACTCTTTATGCTTCACTAGAATTCTAAATAAAAAAAGAAAACCAACCTTGAAGCTTTCTATGGCCTTCCTAAAGTGAAGTAATTCACATTATTTTCTGTCTTCCAACTTTTTGGAAGTGCCTGTCAAACACTTTAAAATACTTCCAGTAAACTAGATTTTTCTGTCATTATATAGGCAATCTCTGTAGACAATTGTGACAGGTATTGTAAATACAGTTTTTCCTGGAAACATCTCATAGCAATATTATTTAACAGCATATATATGATTCTCTTTGTTGTTGTTAAACAGCTATACTTGAGTGAAAACCCTGAAATCAAAAACTCAGTATACACTGCAGCAGAAAATTTTGAGAAGCTTCTACAAGATATCTTACAGTTTCTGTTGGCTTCATTGATCTTAAGACTTCTGCCACTCTTATATTTTAATCAGCGCTACACGCAATTTTAGTTGCTTTTGGTCCACTGCTGTCCTCCTGAGGTTAGCATTTATTGATGTATACTATTTATTAATCATTATGCTAGTCTTATTAAGCCGAATGGCATTTTTCCAATAAAAACTGAGAGATGCATAGCAAGAAGTCAATATGTCATTACTTTTCTTTACAAACTAATCACAAATATTCAATATCTGACTTTATTTCTGAATGCTCAGTTAGTTTCTCATTGGATACATACAAAATCCCACTTCCACACAAAACTTTCAATCAGTAAATTAATAAATTGACTCCTACGTTGATAAGTACAACTATGTTGCAATTGTATTTAATCTACCTGTGCTAAATTACCACCTAATAAAGAATGTAGGACTTAAGGCACTTAGCCTAATATTTATTTCTAAGACAACAATTGGTTTACTCACAGTATAGAAAAAAATTAGAGAATTAGAAATATTGCATCTTCCCCAGTTTATCCATGACTGATGATTGAGAATTAAATCCCAGAGGACTGAGAAAATCACATGAAACAATAACATTGGTAAAATATAATTTAAAAAATGCCAACACCAATATGGAACATCTTAATGGAGAATATCTTCCTGGTTGAGTCAATGGAGCAGGAAAAAACCCTTCCAAAATTTCAGAAAGATACAAGGATTACCAAACTCAAGCCAGAGTTTGTGTCAAAAATAAAATTAAAATCCTCCAGAATTCAGGGGCAGGGGGGGATCATTCTAGTACTATCTTTTTGTTTCAACACATCTCAAGGCTGAGCTTATTTAATTCAAAATTAAAAATAGAAATCTAAAAATAACGAGATTGCGTAATACTTTGTGAACTAAACTTTCTGGATTGGTTTGTTTCGGGTTTTGTTTAGTTTTATTTTTCATTTTGCTGAGAAAACAGAATAGGTTTCATTTGACAGAGACTCAGAATGATCCAACTCAGCCCAAAATTTTTAAGCCTGGGCAGAGATTTTAAAAGAATAAAGTATTCACACATCTGTATTTTAGATATAGCTGGTGTAAGCTCCAAGGTCTGAGTTAAGGCTCACTTGCAGAATGATGAGTGAGAATCTTCTGGGCAATCCTACAGCATTTTTTTCACCTTCTTTTTGACAACCATGTAATAAAACATGGAAATTAATGCATCTTGATGCATGGCAACCACTCATGGCCAAAACCTCTAGGGTTTGCTATACATAATAAAGGTAATCCACTGAAAAAAACATTTCTGGTGTCTAGGAGGGAATGATACAATGACAAAACACATTATTTTTCACCCTTTTATGTTAAACATTACCGCTGAATTCAGAAAACATCCATGTTCTATCATTCATCCCAACCTCTCAGGGTTTTATATTGCATTTTGCTCCAAAACAACCTCCACTCTGGTCACCTTCAGAACCATCTCTCTTCATTTCCCATCTTAGCAGAGCAGCTATTTTTCTCTCTTTTAATTAAAATCTTCATGTCAGTAGCATGTATTAAATCAAGTTCTATTACAAGCCCAACTTTCAAAAGTTCATTTTTTTAAAGCAGCTCATATTTTGTCAAGTCTAATTGCTTTAGTTTTAGGCAATATTAGTTGCAGAACAGCCAGTAATAACCTTTAGTCCTGGCAAATTTTCTCTCTACGAGAGCTCAATCACATAACATAAACAGCTATAAAAGGAGGCTTTTTAAAGCTTTATTCGTAATGCGTAGCACATGCATGTGGCAATGTATATCAGATCACAACACTGAATGAAATATGATATTTATCCATGATGTAAGTTATGCCAACATATAGTAAGTTGAGAGCATTAATTTGAATTTAGTTATATTAGAAAGGAGAGGGGAAAAAACAACATGCTGCTTTATTAGTGCAGGCTTTCCCAATTTAATATGAAGAATTATTTCTTGATTCCTGAATGTACTTGGTAGTGGCACAATGCTTGATGATGCAATTCAGTGTAGGAAAGACATACCAAACTGTTGGCAGCAGAGAATCAATGTGCTCCATATGGAGAAATGCATGGTCAGGATTCATGGTAAAGAAGAAAGATCTCTACCTTTGCTATGGCATAGCTATCAAAAGAAAGCTGTAAGGACTGAAAAACCAGAAGGAGAACTTAGCGTGGCCCCCAGGCCAGCACATGCCCGTGGGCTGACAGAGCCCCAGCCTCGGACACATACCTGAGGGAATTCCCGAGATCCACAGGCAATGGAAAAGCCACATGCTGGCCATCTCCGACTGGCTGTGTATCCCACAGAGCAGCCTGGATTATTGTCAAAGCCCATGCGTAATTTATGGGGTGTATTTACAAAACGTCTTTAGCTTAAGCCGCTGAATTTGTTAATCCCCAGAGATGAGGATACAGTCTTCAATATGGCAAATATACTGTGAGTATTTAATACCAACTTATTTAACACTTAATCTAGTATATTTTAAGCCAATCTATTAGAGGAATATGCCTCGCAGACAGTTTTCAGCCTAACTGGTGGTCAGTAAGAAAGACAGTCTCCTCAAACCCTCCTCCACCACGCTGTCCTCTCCTAAAAGATGGCACAGTAACAGAGGGCACATTTATTCCTTTCTGTTATTTCGCTGCTTTAAGTTTTATTCACATAGTGAGTTACACAAAGGAGAGAACCAGAACGGAATAATCTGAAATGTTACAGTACAAGAGGATATTATTCTGAGAGCAGTAAGGTAAATATAAAGCAAGTCACCTCATCTTTAAAACAGAGGAAAGGCTGATAATGAGTTATGTTTTGTAGTTCCATATAGTACAACTCACCTAAGAGCAGTATATAATAAAGAATTTGAAAGGTGGTGATAGAACTTTCTTTGTGATTTATAAACTTCTCTAAATCAAAAATATAACATTAATTTCACAAAGGCTAGCTTCAGAGAGGTACCCAAAGTGAAAACCTACGTCACAAGTTTGAATATGAAAAAGCCAAGATTCTCAAGAAACAGAATCTTCTGTAGGACCTTTACTTAATTTACCAATAGGTTTGCATAGTTCAAGCCAAGTGTTTGGAAAAGGCAATACAATCCTTTTTCAAAGGATACGTCACCAAGCACGATTATTTGTGAGCATTTGAGAAGTTCATAGAAACATAATGCATACAAATACAATTTGAGAAATTGTATTTCTCAAAGCAACAACTGAAAAGCAATTTGTGACTGTGTCCAGCCCATTTATGAGTGTTTTGCAATCCTTGCAATGGAATAAATGTTTTCTTTAGTAGTTGCAAAAACTGATTAGTACTCTGTATCTTGGTTTTTTTGTAAGTACAGTATAATTATTTACCTATATGAGAAACGTTATTACATAACTGAAATAAGTTAAAAATCTAGATGATTTTCACAATGAAATACGGGTTTGCCCTTATTCTTCATACGTAATTTTTCTACTTGGAAAAAAAAGCATAGTACCTCATTTAGTTCCTGTCTTATGAAGATTTAGGAATTGGATGTATGAAGAAAACACTAAAAACCTTAACAAACAGCATGTTGAAATCATAAAAGTATGCATAAATCCTTGCTGGATAATGGAATTAATTTTATGTAAAAGTGGTTAACATCAACATGCTTGGTGAAAACATTTTTTCTTCTAAGCTGGATCAAATCCACAAAGCCTTCCAAACTAACCTGGAGCTGCTTCAGTAGACTTTCTCCTCAGTGCCTGAACCCGAATGCAAAATCAGGCACAAGAATCACCTGCTTGCGGCAGAGCCATGCGCAATTTGATAATGTCATTATTTTTGGCACATTAGAATACATAAGTGCCCCAAAGAAGATCACAAACACAAGGTAAGTATCAGGCAATTACAAACACCGCTTATCTGAAGCACAAGTTAAACAAACAACATTTCCAAACAGCTTGCCAGGCTTTCATGAACTTGTTGCATCAAAAAAGTATTTTTGGACTCACTGCCAAGCTCATCATGGCTACGAAAACGGGTTCCCCAGTGCAGAGCCTCGCTGCTGCCCTGGGAGGTCTGTACAGGCACACCAGTTCACCCCTGCCTGCCATATGTGTATTCCATAGCTCTCCAGTGAGGCTGTGCTGTGTAGAGTAACCCAGTAACTGCAAGAGCTCATTCCTAAGAATACCACTGAAGGAGCTGTAAAGACAAAAACCAGCTATAGAACAGTGCTTTGAAAATATTTTTTCTTCAAGTACACCTTTTTAACATAAGATGGTATTCGTACAGAACGGTGATACGAAGTGCAATGTTTTGAAAATAAGAAACAAAATGTTTTCTTTCTGGAAATCTTCCTAAAGGGGTTCCCATAGAGAGGGAGTTGATTAAGTTTCATATCTCTATGAGGGACTTCATTTCTGTTTGTCAGAAATGAAGTTTGTCTTCTGTTTGTCTGTTATTTTTACTTGTAATTATTTTTGTTTCAGAAAGCCACAAAAATGTCACTTAAAGATATATACACAACTAATTATTAATACCATTCTGTTAAAAAAACCAAACCAATATTCATTCCAAATACAGTTTTATGCTACCTAACTATACTCATTTCCTCAAGAAGAATGTCAGGTGATTTAGGAATTAGTTAGCATACCAGATAACAGGACCCAACAGAGTTCAAAACTATAAAAAAAGAGGTAGTTTTATTTGTGTTATTTACATTACATACTGGGTTAACCTGTAATTACAGAAAAGTTTTCTTTAGCAGAGACCACAGCAAGCGGAAACCACAGTGAGTCATGCCAAGAAAATTGCTGCCTGCTCCAGTTAATTACTAAATGTGTTTCTCTGACACAATTTTATCTTTAAGACCAATTTTCACATTAGCAACTTGGCCTTTTTCTGATACATTGCCTGCATTACTGTCCTAACACATGCGCTAAGCACCTAAGAGACAAGGACATGCACAAGGGAGGTGAAAGCAGAAGTTTTATCATTTCTGACTTTCTTAAAGTGGCATTACGGACTCCTTAGGTGTTTCCTCACAAAGTCCTATGAAGCCGACTGGATATGATGTGCTGGAGGTGAGCAGGTTATTGCAGGATCCCTACTGGTTTGATGGAGGGAGTATGACACTGCCATTGAGCTGGACTTGACCAACAGAACTTTTCAAGTTTATTTCACATTTCTCCATGAATGCTGAGGGTAATATCCCCAGTTGTTATGTCTTCATTCTCTTTGTTGATATTGGCTAAATAATTCCAACCTGTGGACTACCTATTTATTTACTATGCATTTCACAGGATCATAGATGGCCTATGGTGTTCACATATATATATATATATATATTACAAAATATTCCAGGAAAACTTGGCACAAAAGCAAAAGGGTGATATTTTGCATGGCATAAGTGGCTGTTGGTCACCCAGCTCCAAAAAGAACCTTGACAAACATCCCCTTCACAGTAATTTTCATCTAAATGGAAGAAAAAAAAAAATATCCCTTTTAAAATCAGCTAACAAAACCCAGACACACAAACCTTTTCATAACGACATAAACTGGTTTGGTTCCTCAGAGCTGTCAAGGACTGAGAACTCAACTGGACCAAACATTTCACTACTAAATCCAACATCAACATACAATACTGCATCAGACATACCATGTTTATGTTCGTGACTCACATGTGACATTTTTGCTATATTCTAACATAATGAAGGAACTAAACTGTCACAATCCACACTTACAAGGCCACCAGATCAATTCCTCTCCGTTACTTCTCCTCACTACAGTCCCTACTGCTCAGATTTTATGTTTTCCTACTTTTTTTTTAACTCAATACCTTCTTTATTGCACTACTGCATCTGAAAATCAGAAACACATTTTTCTGCCTTGTCAAGTGATTAAAATCTAAGAAATCTCCACAAAGTCTGTGCTTATCACAAATAAAACCCATTCCAAGATTTTCAGGTAGAGATTACTAATTAAGCTGATGTTTATCCCTTTGGAAAATGCCTGTGAATTCAGCTAGGTATGTCTACAGATTTAGGCCTCTGCTGCCCGATTTTCAAAGCTGTACCTGCTCTGCACTTTCAGTAGTAGGCTACTCACTAAACAGCCGGGTGCCACCTGTGGACCCCGTTACTGAAAGTACTTTCCACAAGATGCCAGAACAGTCAGTAATGACTCGGCTGAACTGATGTTTTAATGATTTTTCTAGAAACTGAAGCTCCAAATAACAAAGCAGCGTACTAAAGAAGAAAAGCAAAGTTCAGAGCAAAAAGAAGCCTGAAAAAAGAAACTTGAAGAAGCTGCAAATAGTTACAGATAGACCTGGAAAGCAAGAAAAATATATTAGTAGACCCTGAAGGCATTCCAGTACTGCAAAAGTGAAATTCAGATCCAGGTTTCAATGTTAAAAAGCCCTAGAATACAGAAGTGCTCAGATTTGGACATGCGTTGTAGTTCTATTTTCATATTTCCCTTTTTATAGTGCACCAGAAAAGGGTCATATATTTTGTACAACCACATACAATACTGTGGGTACAGTACAGCTGAGTGTGTGAGTGTGTGCGTGTGTGCTTAAATCCTATTTACTGTGTACAGAATTCACAATAACATTAAAATAATTCGTTGCATTATGGATGAGATCAGGCATAATTACTACAACCAAATCCTACGTTATTCTATTTCCAAAACTGAGACCTAATGTTGATTTAGTTTTCTAAAATCAACCAACTATTGGTGTGGACCAACCTGCTTGCAAGTTTCAAATCTCAACCTGTAAGCTCTTTCAGGCTCATGAACCAGACTTCAAATGCACCTGGACACTACTATGGAAATACAGAAATAAACAGCAGAAGCAGTGGGAAAACCTATCCTGATGGAAGAAAAATGTTACATCCAGAAGGGAATGCAGCTAGCAGATACAATTGCAATAACTACAAGTGAAATGGTTCTGTAAGTAGGTATCATATGGAAAACAAATTAGCAGAACTTGAAAACATCTGGAATAGATATCAACATAAAGCTCGACAACGCATTTGAAAAGCAAACAAGATTCCAGCAGAAATATCATGGAAATAAAAGACTGGAAACAAAACTTAAGTATGGAATCATGAAGGCCTCAATTCTGTTAATATAAAAGATTTGTTATTTTTGTTTCATTGTCATTATCAGTTTGCTATATATATTTTGTCTAATAAAATGATACATGAAATCAGTTGACATGCTGGTACTGGAACATGAAAGACTATAAAAAAGAAAGATGTTGATTAAACTAGTTTACTTCTACTATGTTTTGTCAGTGTTTTACCTGCTGTCTAAGTCTACACATGTCATTTTCACAATAGTATAAATAGAGGTGGAAAAAGCCCAGACAACTTTCCAGAATGAATTGTACTTACTGGAAAGATATTTAGTTGAAATGTGAAAAAAAGTCTACATGTTAAGATACAGAAAATGCAGAATATGGCATTGTTCTATACCAGATGTTTTAAATATACAAGAAAATAGACAGTTTGGGGTTGTATTTAAATGTCTCTTTAAATTGATTCATATTTTTCATAATGCATAATACAACATATTTTCTTAGTATATAAACATCCGTATATTTCTGCAGTTGGAACAGGAGGATTTTAGTACCAATTGCATTACCAGGGCACTATTTTAAAACTATTAACACTTTTGAAGAGCAGGAAAATCCCCTTACATCACCACTGTTTCCCAGACTCATTTCTCAGTAACTTCTTTACCTTTCCCTCCCTTGATTGCCCCAGTTGCTGATGGATCCCTTCCTTGTCCAGTTGTCCACCTCAGGAGGACAGACTCTTTCCTTCTGAGAGTCTGAAGGATGTTAATGGTCCCTCCTCACTCACCTGACAAAGCCTATCACACATAAACAGACAGACCACCTTCCTCCTTTCCCGCTCTCTTTACTAGCCTTTGTTTGGGAAGTGGTATTTATTTCATAGGCATGTTCAAAACCGCAGGGAAGTTGCTTCTTACTGCCTCTACTATTCCACCACTTGAAAAAGATTTGTTGATGTCTCAACAAAACCTCAAACATTAACTTTTACAAATAAGTCATTAATATTAACTTACTATATAGGCTGACCTTATTTTATTATTTATTTTAAAACAAAGGTTTTTCACAAGAAATAAATGGCAATGACCGCAGCATTCTACAGTGGTATTTTTACAGTAAAACTCAATTCAAACTATAAGGCAGTTAGTACTGATGAAACACAAAGAAATTATTAAAACCAGCTATGGAAGAGCAAAAAAGACTTTAAATAAACTTTAAAGACTTTAAATCAACTTTAAATATTCTTTTATGTTGTTGCCTTTTCAAATACCTGTCGTCTGAGTTTTTTCAGTAATTTCTGCTCTACTGGATGTTGGTGCTACTTACAGTGACTTTCTACCCTGCAGCACTGAAGCTGTCTGACAGTGGTTTGGACCTAAACTCTAGAATTTTCACAGTGATTTGGCATGGTCTCAGAGCTTTTTCAGTGTTTTATTTACCATGGCTTGGTGTTTTCATCAATTGCTTTCTCCATCACTACTGATTTGGTCCCACCGTTTGAAATTAATTACTTACTTTTTGTAGTATGTCACAATTCCAAGTAATGTAACATTACGTTGGAGGCTAATTATACTTTCTAGCTCCGTGAGCTAGCTGAAGTGTTTGTAAGAGAGTGCATGACAAATTACCCATTCCATGGACCCAGCAAACAAGCTGCTGCAGCAGAGAAGTACTTTCAGATGAAATGGACTTTTGGTCAAGCAGGAAGCAAAACCACTCACTGTTTCCCTATGTTTTCCTAACACTAAATTAAGCTCATAGAACTAAGATTATGGTACCATGCTTGGTATGAAGAGATTTTTCATTAGTTCCAAGCTAATGCTGTTTTAGAAATTGATACTTAAAAAATGGCTCCAAACAGTCATCGTTCTTTGTTTAAACTACTGTTGACTTACCAGATTTTTTCCTGCAGGTACAATTGTGTCTGGCACAAAAAGCATCCAGCTAATGTTCTTCAACTAGGGAAAGCACATGCACTACAGTCTGCTCTAACCACAAGAAGCTTAATTATCATTAAAGCTGTGTTTACTCTAGCTGAGCAACTTCTGGGAAGTGCAAAGATGCTAAACAGAGGATGTGCTAGACAAGGAGCTAATGGAAACAATGGCTGCGTGTAAGCTTTGAATTGTTCGTTACTAAAATTATAAGTGTGTCAAATCTCTGGGCATCATATTCTTTACCAACAAATAGATGTTTGAGAGAAAAGAATTATGGCTGCATTAGGATCCGTAAAACATCAGCCCACTAATTGCACTTGACCTTCCTGAGACGTAGGTGCAAGAGAACGGAGTCCAATTCCTCTACAGAAAATCTTTTACTTCTGTTCCTGCTTTATTTTGGTTTCATATGACAGACGCTACTAATTCAGTGAAGGAGTGACCCCTAGACCCTGTTTCTTCTCCCCAGGGGAGCTCCAATCAGTCAGATTTTTCTGTGCCTTTCTTGCTACCAATGTATTTCTACTAGTTTCCCTAATTTTTTTCTGCTAATTCCCATTTCCTTCATAATCACAGGCTTTTATGTGACTTGCTGGCCAAGCGATTTTCAGGGGAGCTATAATTGCTATAGGTCTTAAACATTAACCCTGCCAGGTGTCAGTGCTGGGACTGCTTGTGCATTTGATTAATGATACTAGAGAAAAAAAATTGTTTTTTAATTGACTGTCGTGTTTTTCTTCTTATTCAAGTGCTCCTGAAATAGTCAGATGATCTGGAACAAAGATTTCTTGGGAAAAAACACCTGAGATGGCATGCTAAAATATAAGAAATACAAGCTAACTTAATGAAAAGTAGAAGGTCTCAGAAGCCTGAGATGTATTGACTATTTTACATGTGCAGAAATCTCAGCAAGTCTGAAGCGTTTCCAGCTTTGTCACCTTGGACGGATTTTACACCACTGGGAGGAGAGACACAGCCAACAACTTTAAATATAATCTTGCTCTTTCATAAATAAACACACGCATGAAATAAAGGTAACCTGGATATTATTCATTAACAGGAACGGTGCTTTTATTTGGCTGGGGAAAGCCACAGATCAGGGCTCACCACCGCAGAAGGGTAAGGAACTCTTATTTCCCAGCCTGCCATCAAGGGGTCAGTTTACAGTCTGGGAGTTCAGCACACACATGGCCGAGCTCTCAAGTTGCAGATGATTTTTTGGAGCCAATGGACAGCAAGATCCATATACCTGTTGTTCATTTTAGCACTTTTAGCATCAGAAAGTTTGTTGTTTTGAGGAGCTGTTCAAGATGAGGTTTTTCCCTCCTTGGAAAGCAGAAGCAGCTGAGGATCCATCAGTTATGAAAAAGTAGTTTTAAGAACATTCCTGAAGCCATCAATTGTAAACAACATATGATATTTAAATGCACACATCTCCACAAGCTACTGCTTGAATTGTACTACTTAACAAGAGTTGTTAGAATTGGATTTAAGTGAATGTCTTGATAGACAAACTCAGAAAAAAACAATCACTCAAAAGGGAGCATTGTTTTAGATCTATTAACGGTTAGAATGCTGTTAAAAGGTGTTTGCATCTTCTTTTTCTTTGCCATTTAGATATCTCCACTAACTTCCACTGTCCTAAGTGAAACCGGAGCGGAGGAAAATAAGCACAGGTCATTGACTCATGGCCTTCGAGCAGACTCTTAGGTGTCTCACCTCTGTTCAGTCAGCTGAAGCTCGGTGCTTCCATTAGGCATGGCACATTCAAGCCCACGAAAAGCAGGCTCACGTTAGCTCGACCATTTAACAGCATAAGCTGATTTAAATCAGTTGCAGTGATGGTCCCTTGAAGTCTCCTATTTCAGCACAGCAGCCTTTGCATTTTAAGTGCTTTCATGACATCTTGCAATCCCACTGACTTCGGGAAGCCCTAGTCCAGCTCCTTCTCCTGGCCTATCTTCAGGGCTGAAAATTCATGTTCCTCACTGGGTGTTATTGGTGCATATATAGAGCTCAGTTTGGCTGCTAGGCTAAAAACAGGGTAAGTCTGTAACACATTAATGGATCTCATTTAGCTGCGCTTACAAACACTTAATCTGTTGTTAATGTCTAGCTTTCCAAGATGCAATTTCTTCAAAATTGTTGCAAAATCACCCTCCAGGTGACAGAAATCACTCTGGGCATATGACTAAAAAACAAAAAACAACTGGAAAAAAAAAGAGGGACTAGAATGGAAGCCAGAACTCTACTTCTTAATGATAGCAAACACTGCAAGTGATCATTATAATAAGTGTTTGTTTGAGATACAGTTATTATATATTGCCTAAATATTTAAGTTAGACAAACCTCTGATCAACTGAAACAAAACCTACACAGGCCAAGGAGCTGAAGCTAAATTGTGAGGCGGAACGTGAAGCTGGCGTTAGCACTGAAGCAGGAAAAGAGGTAGTGTGAGGCACACAAAACCACAAAAAGTGATCTCATGTCTTTAAACTGTCCAAAGAATCAAAATAATAAAGTTCTAGATGAGTGTTGAGGGGACACATGCCATTTCAATGAAAAAAGTAATAATTTTAAATGACATTTTGAAACATTCTATGGAAATGTATTTGAAATGTAATATGGGGACTCCAATAAAGAATATGCTTTTAATACATTACAGATTATGTGTGATCATCAGTTTAAGACTTCCCCTCAACAAGCAAGATAATTCAAGTAGACATCTAGTCTGTCTGTACAGTTTGTGTTGCCATCCTTTCAAATGCAAACTCTGATGTTTCTACATGGCTGGAGAAACACAGAGAAGGTATGGTTTTAATTTTTCAAACTCCTTTGCAAATAAGCTTAAACATTTTACAGTTAAAAGGACAGAATTTACATTTGCTGTGTCTGGTCAGTTTTAAAATGGTATCTGTTATGAATCATGTTCACTTTTAAAGTTCATTTAACTTGGCTTATGGTTTACTTTTAAAAAAATGTTATGCATCATTTGGAGCTGCACTCCTAGCCACTATTAGTAATAATAAAGGCGTGCAGGTTCCATCTGATGGCCCTTGTATAAACCTGGATTTCCATAGGAAAAAACAAACAGGATCCACACAGATGGTAATAAATCCCACAGGCTTGTGCCATTATCGATGCCGGCGTTTTAATCAAGGGATGGCTATTGTAGATCTTTCTGTCACCTTAATGGGATGTCTGTGTGGATGTGACAAAAAAAAAAAAACTCATTAACCAGAAATGCAGTGGGATGTTTCGCTTTTAATCCTAACGAGCAAACATGCCTCTATGGTGAGATGAAGTTACAGAATAACTTCGGTAGGACTTAGGGACTCTTAGCACCTGCTGGTACTGAGCTCTTTCAGGCTGGCTCAGTTCTGCAGCTCCTGTGCTATTCACCTGGCTTACCTAAAATGGTCGGGTAAGAGAAGCACATCCAGCAAGAAGAAATGCAAGATTATAAGGTGATGTGCTTTCAAGGTGGATTAAACTCCTTCAATTAGCAGAGACAGTTTCACATGGTGGTGTCACCTCATCACATCCACTTTTCTTTCTCTGAAGGTTATCCCAAACTGCAAAGCTTCCCACCAGGCTGAATACCTTATTTATCTTTGAGGCCTCTATGCTACTCTACTCAGAGCATACCAATGCCGTGCCCCAAAAATCTTCCCCACCCCCCCTTTTATTTTTAAATAAACAGCAATAGAAAAGCCAGTGGACTTGCTTACCATCCCAAAAGAACTGAAGAAGCTATGACATTAGCACCTCCAGTGCTCCAATAAACACAAAATGAGTCTCTGCAAAAGTCAGGCGTGGAAGACAAGGAATAGAGGGATGCAGAACTCAGACTGTCCACACATCTTTGCTTTACAGCTCCATTTAACATCTTTTCCCCCTCACCATTATGTATTTCAAAGGAAGAAGAAAAAAACCCACACATTTGTCCACAAACCCTTGTAATGATGCAAGCACTTGGCTCCCCTTTGGGGCTGTTCACTGACAGTTTTGACACAAGAAAACCAGTTTTCTTGTAATTATATCTGTCTCTTAGATACAATAAAATATCCTTTCAAAAAGCTACCACATGAAATCCAAACATGGATGCAAATGAATAACAAAAATAACTTTTTAACACTGCAGCTTATAACCTCAAAGAACAAGCTATGTTTTCTTGATCCTTTCCTGATGCCCAATTTGATGTGGTCTGCAGATCTTTCTGGCTACTGTTATGCTCTTAGCCTCTCTACTTCTATCTCCAGTCCATCACTGATGGATAAGGGACCTTTCCCTCTCAGAAAAATACTGGAGTAAGATTTCCCTGCACTCCTCAGCCTCTTCATGAGAAATTTTTCCACTCTTTAGAGCTCTCAACATGCACATTTACCTGTTACTGAACAGTGGTTTAATCCAGTTAAATAAGTCCATCCTCCAAATCCAAGAGTCCAGTAAAAAGTTCAGTTAAGCAGAAAAGCTGGCGGTAAAAGAAGGCTCACCTAAAAAATCACCTTGCTGACACAGTGAGTAGCCGTGAAAGCCTGTGGTCTACTTCCTGAAGCAGGTGGACTATGAAGTCTCTTAAGACATGAGGCTCCTTCAAGTTAATATGACTGAACCTACAGTGATCAACCAGGGCTTGGGGAATGATGAAAAGACACATCTAAGGTCAGTACAGTTTAAGAATCACAAAAAAGCATCCTAAGATCTGTGACTTACTTGTTATACTTCACAGAGCTGTACCACTAAACACATCTGCAACAAAAGCCTGAACATTAACTTACCAGTACCAGCCTGGTGAGCTCCTGGTGGCTGCTGGGGACTGAGACAATCACTTGCTGAAGTGCTGCTGTTTGGGACTCAGGTTGAGTTGCCTGTGCCAGCTTACTAACAGTGCTGGTGGTCTCTCAGGACAAAACCAGACGTAATGAAGCTGCTCCAGGAAAAGTTCATCCACAGTTATGGACCAGATTTTGTCTTCTCCGCCTTCATTTAGCCACGGTGTCTCAGCTGCATGGCAGTGGCTGCAACTGCTGGATAATGGTGCTGGCTTGTATGAACCATCCCAGCTTGAGTTCAGCCCCCATGCCCACAATCCCCAGTCGCCAAAACTTCTAGCTTCTAGAAGTTGCACTAAGAAAAAGCTCACGGGACATAAAGCCCAGATCCTCTATGGATATTTGCCCAGGTGCTGAGTAGTTTTTGGAAAAAAAAAACATCAAACCAACAAAAACCTACCAGGGCTTTATGTATGGAGGAGAGTCGGCTAAACCCAGCCATACAGATGTATTTATTTCAACAGTTATCACTCAGCCAGTCTGTGCTCTGAAGCATAATCGACTAAAAAAAAAAAAAGAAAAAAAAAAAAAGAAAGAAAGAAAGAAAAAGCCCCCAAAACCTCAAGTCCACAGATGGCCAGTGCTAAAGTGTGAAGTATTTCTCTTGTGCCACAATGGTATTTAATAGCAGCAAAAATGTTTACCTCAATATTGCCTTTAAAACCAAAGGTATTTATGCACTCTGGAAAACAAACCAGAGAACAGGCAACGCAATTAGCTTCATTTACCACATACGGTGAGGAAGCTTGCCAGGCCTGCCTGAGAAATCCAGAGCTTTCACGGCAATTACCAGCGGTCACCTAATAGAAGTAGGTGACTAATGGCTAATGAATAATCTATTCCATGCATTTAGGACTTCTTTCCATTTCAAAACTGTCTTTGAACACCTTATTTACTGTCAAGTGACTTCTAAAGCAGTTTCTTGAAAGCTTTTACATTCAAAATACATTTGTCAGATATGCATAATCCTTGGAATTATCTCTTGTGCCATGCCAAAAACAATAAGCTCAAAATTTTCACAGAAACAAAAAGTTGAATTATTTTATTAAAGTTTCCTATTTTCTTGAATGTTCTCACCTCATTGGCTGTACTATTTTCAGAAAACAGAGTAGGCAGGGGTTCCTGCAACAAAATTCTGTTGTTATTTACACATTTTCCTCTGTCACTCTGGAAACAATTCCAGTTCACAGTTTTCCCCATCTAGAAATGGATTAACACATTAAACAAAGCCCTTTGCCTCTGTTTCTGGAACAAATGCTGCTGCAGAAATTCTTAGGCAGGGATTTGAGTCCTAGCTTTGATGTACGGGAAGCAGGTTGGTACTAACTGGGTCTAACTGAGGACTGCAAGCAGCTCATTCCAAGCAGCAGCTTGGAGAAATAGGGAGCAATAGTCAGATACCTTCTTGCTACTTGTGCCTAAAATGTCCCACCCAAACAAGTACGATCCCAGTATATTTGCAGACTCTGCTGTACACTGAAAGTATAGCTGAGATGAAACGTTTGGTATACGTTTAAGATATCCAATATCGAAAGCAGAGATGTAAACGTTCCTCGTGTGCACCTGACATACCGTTGTGCTTTAACCACCAAAACCAGCACAATAATATAGGCTTTGGATATGAAAATGGAAACTTAATACTCCAACTCCTTATTTATTTTAAACACACACATCCTAAACTGCAGCTCTTACCGTTTCCAGTTCCCCGTTCATGTCAATATATAAGTAGAAGTAAGATTATAATCAAATGAAACTATTGCAAACTTGAGACATCAGAGAGGTACACGCATAAACTATTGAAATGTACAGTGTGTCGCAGATGGGCTACTGGGATTTGCAATCCATTATTGAAAGTGGGATCAAATGTAGCACAATTCGAGCTATCGGCACAGGTGTCATGTCAAGATCTGACAAGGTTTTCCAACCCACTGCAACACCAATCTACTTCATAGAGGGGATAACTCAGACCTAGCTAGCAAGCAGGTGCTTTCACGATGAAGCGGTTAAGCTGCGCTTCATCCCCTATGTGTCCTTTGTCATCAACACAGGAGTGGCCATTGGCATTCAAAACACATTCAGGAATTCAATGAACACGTGCAATTTTGGACGTGCAAGGTGCTTCTGCCCTCTGAATACACGGCAGTGTCACCAGACTCCCCTTTTGGTTAAAGAGCAGGTTTGGGTTCCCAAGTCTGTAGCACTTGAATAGGTCTTTCAGCCCCACTTGGCCTCAGCCTCCCTGCTTACGAAATGGCATTGATGTTTCCATATCACAGCTTGCAGTGACGGGCATCGTGGAATGCCTGTAATAACAAATAACTTACGCAGCTGACTGCCTCACTGCAAGCACAGATTAGACGTTTAATGCTATCTGAGGTGCATTCACCTCACTGAACTGGAATCTGAGTAAGTGAAAACTTTCCCATGTCAGTTTAAATCGCAGTTACCTACACATATACGTACATTAAACAACACCAATGTTAAATTCCTAACAAGTTGTTACTAGAGCATTCAAGAAACAGTAAGAGCAAATAGCTGAAAATGAAGATTCTAATCAAATTATACACATCTGATAGCTAGTCTGTTTTCCAAAATAAAGGTTAAAAAGACCAAGTACACTTAGTGGATTTTTACATGTTTTCTATTTTCTAAAAGATTTCAGGATTGATTTCAATAAAACTCACTTTCTTGGGCACTGTGCCTGTATCAGTACAGAAGATTAAGTTCATTGAATAAATTCATTGGCAATGCTCATTTTTTGGTATGTTAAAGTACTCCCAACCGCATTAAATATTTCTAAAGGAAATAAGCAGTTGTTTCACAAATGCTGGAGGTAATATTTGAAGACAAGCTTTTTCCTGTCTGGGTTCTCTGTTGCTAACCATGCAGCACTTTCACATCATAGAGCTTCTTTTGGTTGGGGTGCTTAATGTAATTTCTTTCCTCTGTTCTATCACTTCCCGAAGGGAAAAGGGACATATCTATATAAAGACTTAAGTTTTGCTTCATGTGAAACTAGGTAACGCAGCAACACTCTACCGTGTGTGCTGTAGGCATAATGTCTGCTGCATGCTACTGCTCAGTGATAATTTTTTCATAAGGAATTAATCCAAATGCAACCCTGACCAAGATGCTGAAGTTGCATGACTGCAAGTATTAATTTAATATTAAAAGGTCTCCAATTGTTATATTGGTTTAAGAATCACAGAATCATATGGCAAAAAATTGCTTAGCCTGTCTGTTGTTTGTCTTAAGAACAGGATCAGCTCTCCTGCATCATTCCTGATAGATGCATGTCCAGCCTCCCATCAAATATCTCTAATGGTAGAGATTCCCAACCCATGCAAACAATCCTTGTTTTCAACAACCACACTATTTAGGGAACATGAAACTTCTTCTCTGCAGCAACTCCAGACCACTGTAGCTCACCATGTCTGTTACAGATGTAGAAGAAATATTCTTTCTTGCAGCAGCCTTTTAGACATTTCATGTTACCATTTTCCCTCAAGAATTCTCTTCTTTAAGTAACCCCTGCTTTCTCCTTGTACTTCAGATTTCTAGACTGCCAACCACTTCCAGTGACGCCCTTCAGATGACACTTTTATTGAGGCTTGGCATCCAAAACCGGTCATGATATTCCAGCTAAGGTCTTTGCCTTACAACAGCAAAGTAGAAAGGAAAGATGGTGTCACACATCTCCTGGCTGTAATTTTGCTGATACATTCTATTGCAATGTTTGTATTTTCACAACAATGAGACATTGCTAATTCGAAGTCGCCCTTTTCAGACTATGGCTCAGCCCATAGGTTGCCATAAGGCACTCAACATTTTTTTTATCTATTCACTAGAGACAAAATAAATAACCAAAACCCATGGTTTATTTGTCAAGGCAATTTTGGATTCCAAGCTTGTCCTCCAACATACTTGCAGATCTCCAGTTCTTATTTTTTACAGATCTCTTTTATTTCCAGACAAAATTGTGAAGCAGAAACCAACTGCACATGGCCCACTCAGTACACCCTGCCACTCTGATAAAGAAATAACAATAGCTACTCTCTGAGGCTGGGTTTACACCCTTCCAAGAATATTTTCTGTACTACTGTCATTTAATGGCTTTTGAAGATAGCACGTGAAGTTATCTCAAAAATCTCACTAAAGTAGAGACACATGACATCAGCTGTAGGTTCAAAAACATTCAGTTGAAACGTTCATTTCTGCAATACAGACATCAGCTAAGCAAGAACTTAAAACTATTCAACAGGGTTGGAGGCAAAGCTAAACTCAGAAACGGAACTGGGCTTGGGGTTTATTGCATCTTTCTCAGACATGGAGAGAGTTCCCCCAAGCTAGTCTATTCCTTTCCCCAAAAATACATAATTTATTTTGCTAACAGCCACCATCACAACTCCTCTCTATCTGGCACCAGCCTAGGCTCCAGTACAAGATCCAGGACTCTTGAATCATTCCCACTTTTCTTGGCTTGCATTTTCCCTTCTGACCAAGAGAGACCGTGGGACTTTTATGACTCTGCAGCCTATTCCTAGGATCCAACATTGGAGTATAACAGCATTACAACATTCCAAGCCATATTAAATCTAACAGCAGATCACATTAGTGCATTATGTTTCATTCTCAGGTCCTGAAGACATGTAAAAATACTTGTTCAGCTCTCCCTTTTCATGCAGAACATATCTCTCATAAGAAACTAATATTGCTTTACACCTTTCCAAACTGTTTACTAAACTTACTAATCATCAAACGGTAGCATAACCTAGAGAGATTAATTTAGCACTACTCTGAATAACATTTCAGCTGAAGTGTGCAACATACAGCAGCACTGCAATGAGGAGAGAATTCTTCAAGGAAATCCAAGAAAGGAAAGTTCCATTTTTTAAAAAAGGAAGCAGTTATAAAACTGGATAATGAGCCAACAAAGTACATCACTAGCAATCAAATAGGAAACAGGAAAACCACATTTTTCAGATTTTCCTTCTCACACTGGTTGAAAAATTTTTTGTTACAAGTTTATTCACTTTTCTACTTGACAGTCTAGTGAAGATTTAAACAGTCTACTAAAAACTTCCACTAGAGGACATAAAAAGTTTAAGACTGGAGATTAAATCTTCATCTTGCAGAAGCTGGTTAGTGAAGATTTCTTGTGTGCACATATAGGTAAAAATTCAAAATGTTTTCCTTAAAATAATGCTTTATTTTAGAACTCCCAGAAATTTAATATCTCTTTAGAGAAAAAATGCCTCAAAACTTCCACTTTTGGAAGAAGCAGAAACATCTTGTTATGGTACAAACATAACATAAATCCTTATGTGTTTGTTTTAGAGTTCATTAGTACAAGGATGCTGTATTTTGTGGTTGGAAAATCACATCTTTTGTCATCCAGTTCTTGGCAACCAGAAACAGTCATGAAAGAAAAATAATTGAATAAAAAATGTTGATGGTACCTCAGATTTCCCACCAAGAGTCATACATCTTCATTTAGGCACTTTAAGAAATCTCCATTTTAAGACACAGAGCCAAATAACATGTGGGATGGCTCCTCATCTATCACAAGGCAAGCACAAAAACTGGTCCGGAGTGTGAGAGTATCAGAAAGAAGATACCATATATACTGCGTGATACTCTTATCTCAACCAAGGGGTATTATCACTTTTACCCTCCCCATTTTCTCCCCATCCCACTGGGGGGGAGTGGAGGGGGTGTGAGCAAGCACCTGCATGGTACTTTGTCGCCAGCTTAGGTTA
>JAVJGJ010000047.1:5123913-5134140 GCA_035590215.1 Microhierax caerulescens | reverse complement strand
TTTAGGTGTTGATTGGCAGGCTGCTCTGCTTGCCATGGGGCTCGCTTGCCTTACTGTATATTAGAGTCGAGTGCTCATTAGTGGCTGCTTTCTGCTTTCACTGCTGCTGTGCTGCTGCTCATCCTACCCTGCTGTGCCCGAGAACATTCTGGTAACAGCAATGGTGATGTGCTGGGGCTGGCAGGTGGCCAGGGCATCGCTGCTGTGTCTGTGCTGCTGTACAGGGCAGGCTGGGACTCCAGGGTGAGCTCGAGATGAAGGGATTGTGACCTGTGGATGAGTCCCCGTGGGAGCAGGACACCCTGAAGTGTCTGTGGCCATAGATAAGTCCACAGCACAGCAAGTGCACCCTTGAAGAGGCTATAGCCATGGATTATGGCTAAGACTATAGCAAGCTCACTTCTGAAGGGATGATGGCTGTAAGTAAAGGCCAGGATGGTACAGGTACACCCCTGAAGGGACTGTGGCCCATGGATAAGGCTTAACCAGAACAGCTGCGCCTCAGAATGACTGTGTCTGTGGCAAAATCCACGCTGCAGTGGGTGTACCCCTGTGACACCGCAGCTCATAGGTAAGTCCACACTGGAGCAGGGGCAAGGAGAGTTCATTGCAAGGATAAAATCTATAACCTGGCCCAAATAGGACTAGGAGTTGAAATTGTAATGGAAATACCTTCAAATTGTTGTAACCCAGGATCTGAGTTGCATGCTATAGGAAGCAATACAGCAGGAACCACCTGAACCAGTGGAGGACAAGCCTCACAAGGACCAGTGCAAGGGCTGCAGTGACCAGACCTGAACTGGCTTTGGTGCCCAGCAGCTCTGCACAACAGATCACCTTCTCCTTTCCTTAGCGACCACCATAACAGATGGAGCCCAAAGTCATGGACTAAATTAACTGAATTAATATTTTGTGGACATCTTACACCTGCCTGCCAATGGGAAATAGTGAATGAATTCTTTATTTTATTTCACTTGTGTGCACAGCTTTTGCTTTAGCTGTCTTGATCTCAACCCACAAGTTTAAATCCTTCCAATTCTCTTCACCATTCCACCGGGGAAGAGTGAGCAACCAACTGTATGGTGCTGAGATGCCTACCCAGGCTAAACCGTGACAATGGTAACCAAATACTGTAGTATGAATACAAATACTGTACCGATGTGACATTTATATATTTATATATATATATATATATATATATAGTATAGTAGCATCAGACTGCTGTAGCACATTGGCAAAAGGGGAAGATCTCAGGAATACCATCAGAAAACTGATTCACCTTTCACTCCTGTCTGTTTTAAGGAAGAGTACCTCCAAAGTCTCCAGTAATTTTACTCCTGTATTGAAATGTACGTAAGTATTTTCAAGAACACTTTCTAAGGAATTTTATCTAATAAAATAAAAATAAAAATCTAAGCCTTTTTTCTTTTTATAGTCTTCCACGTTACACCAGTGAATGCAAAACCCCCAAACACTGAATTATCAATGTGCTTTGTATACAATAGGAAATAGGACACAATGAAAGTTTTGCAAAGTGTTGCACAGAGACCAGCTTCTGCATTTATCCAAAGGCTCAGTGAAGGACCACACAGAAGAGAAATCTAACCACTTTCCTTGAGTTATCCACAGGGCAAGGTGCTACAACCGTTGGAAAAATGTTAACCGTGAAAAAGCAGAGCTATCCTGGCATGGAAAAGAAGTGAAAAGAGGAGTAACCGTTCTGCTGGATCCCAGAGAGCATACAAGACTTTGGAGACTTAATCTTTTTCATTAATCTTCTGAATAAGGAATTTGGAACAAATCTAAGACAGCATAGAAACAGATAGGGTGAAGAAGCAGGAGGGCCTTTGGGGTGGCAGTGGTTAAGACTCAGTCCAGAAGTACGACCAGAGGACTCTTGAGAAATGCCTGATGCTTTCTTACTGTGAAAGAAAAAAAATAGAGGCACGTAGCACACAAGGAGGTCTAAGCATGATGGCTTCTGTGGTTTACAGTGCTGCTCATTTCACCTCCAGTGTTAGGTTTGGGGACCCTAGAAGAAGTGCGATGGACTGCATCCCACAAGAGACTATAAATATTAGAGACAGTGTGGGCACCTCATAATGCCAGAAGACTGTGACCACCACTCTTGAAAACAGGGGATTTCTATTATTCTTAGGCACAGCTGGCCATATGGATGTCCCTGTGTTTTAGCCACCCTATTCTATATCAGGTCTAAAAGTTCACTATTATCTTTGATCACACAGGTAGGACACAATTGCATGCCACACGGAAGGTCTGCACTCCCCAGTGACTAACTAGCAAAATAAGATGAAACCCTAACACTGTGCATTTACATCTCCTGTGGCAGTACCTCTTCTCACAGGAGCTGGCAAACCAGCTTCAGGTTCAATTAATCCAGATTACAAACCAAAATCAGCATTTTAACATGGGGAAAGTCCTACTCCATTACTTAGTTAAAATTAATCATGCTATCCATGATTTGAACAGTTCAACAGCTCCCAATTTCACAAATGCTGCAGCTAAAAGACTAAAATTCCTTGAGCTTCAACCATAGTGTAGACACCATAATGGGACAACTCTTCACGTTTTTTTGTTAATTTTTCTTAGTCGGTCCACAAAGCTGCCACATCAGGTGTCTATCCACCACACAGAACAACTGGGTCTTTGCTCGCAGAATGCTATGAGAATGGAAAAGAGGACCCTCACCTTCTTCTACCCCTTCCAAACTCTGTTATATCAACTAGACCAACTGAAGTCTGAGCATATTGTATCTGCATCACTTGGGTAGCACCCCAAAAAAGCTGTGACCTCCGGGTGCACTAAGAATTGACTGTACTCCTGACCAAAACTTATTTCCACCCGTATTTCTGTATTATTTTTTTTATCATTAAGGTCATCTCTAAGTAGACACTTTCAATCCCAGCTAGAGAAAAGAGCTGTCAGAGTACAGGTGTTAGCAAAATATGTGGCAGTGCTATGTAGCTGGAACATAATTAAGACACATTCAATGGCTTTTCAGCTTGTATGACTGTAAATGATGCCTCATGACTAAATTTTAAATGTAAAGTCATTAACATAGAAATAATTTGATTTAGGAAGTGATATCTTTGTAACAGGTACTCAAGTGAAGCTGAGCTCTAAACCATCAATCCCATGTGCTGCTCTAAAACAACTGTACCCACTGTGGGGAGAGAGAAGCATAAATGCCTTGCTGAACTGGGGCATAGGCTGGGTGTCCAGAACATTTCCTCAGCTTTGAAACTCATTGTACAGAGGAAGCCAAGGTATAGTTTTTCTTATGTTTGTCTTGGCATATTCTTAGAAAATGTAAAGCAGACCCAGACTGCAGACTGATAAGTGTCATGTGAAACATGGTCTGCTCACAAGTTAAATGGTGTTTACCTAGATGTTTTATTTAATAACGAAATCATTATGTAATTTGAATTCCTACAACAGGCACCAAATGTAAAAGAATTCCTTGTTTTTGTTGTCACTGAAATCTGCTGTTAATAAGATATATGGTTATATATAAAATCCTTGGAATTATAGAAGAATCACATGGCTTATTCATAATGGAAATTTTTAAACTTGTGGTGTTAAATCTGAACAAAGCAGCTTATCTCAAAACAATGAACAACCCTTCAAACAGGATTTGAGTAAATATTCATCTTGAGTTACACAGGGATGAAAAACTGAGATTTTGCAATTTGTCATGTGAAAAAATATCACAAAACACAAAAAACCAAATTATTCATCCACCCACTTACCATACACACAAATGCATTTTCATTTATTTTAAATTTGCAGTTATTTTTAAATAATGTTGCTCCAGCTTGACTTGAGAATTGGACATTTTGCTTACACAGAACTTTCCATAGTACTCTGAAAACACAGAGTTTGTGTGGAACAACTGCCAGCATTACAGATGATCAAAGTTACTGGGTGCTGTATCAACACACCAATATTTCATTATATAGAAGTCACTATAGTGGTTTGATCCAAACCCACTGAACTCAAAGGAAGCTTTTTGTTAATGACAGTGGTTCCTTTTGTTAAAACAGAGGTTTTGGACAAGACTTCAAATAAGATATAGTTACAATGCTGCTGTGTTCAGGTCAGGAATCATCCATAGACTCTTGCAGCATGGCCTCAGAGCCCATTTTTACACAGATCAAAAGGGAATGCACCAGGAGTTAAACATTTTGAAGTTTTAATGTGATTATGGGCTAAAACATTTTTATAGTATGTCTGAGTCATAATATTACTTTTAATTGAGTTCCAGGAAGAAAACCTGACTCCTTTAGACCTCACAGACACATATGAAAAATATATCCTTCTTCAGCATTAACATAAGAATAGTAAGAAACAAAACTAAACAATCTGTGGTCATTAGCCTGTACTAGGACAATTTACACATAGCTTGGCAGAAGCTCCTTCCCATCATGCAAAAAGCTACATTTTAGTAGTCTGTACAAATGAGTGCCACGTGCTTCTATTATACAGCCTTTTCTGTCTGTTGGCTCCACCTTATAATGAACCTGTTGCTTCTGCTTAATTTGATGTATGTTCGTTTTCCACTGACTTCAACAGAAAATCTACTGGACAGCAGTAAGATATCATTCCAGAGCTGAAGATACTGTAGATTACTGTTATCTAAGATACAGTAAAATGCATAATTGGGTAAGAGGAGCAGATCAGTGAGAAAACTCTGGCTCAGGCACACACAAATATGTGGATAATCAGCAGCGATGAGAAGCAAATTCAGAAAAAGGAACGTGACAGTTAAATTGATCTTACTAAAATACGACGTTTTTAAAAATTGCTTGAATACGGCAGGGGCTTTTCTAAATTTACAGCAATGTCACAGTTAATTTGCTTGTGAAACTCATATTGGTTTTCTTTAGTCAGTCCACAGTATTAACTGATAAGATTTAGTCCTTCACTCTGCCTTTCATATTTTTTAAGAACATGAGAGTTTACTGCATTTGCAAGGAAAATCTAAATAATTAAAAAAAACAAAACCAAAACAAAAAAACCCCACCAAAAATAAGAGCTGGGAAGGAAACAAGCTGTAGATCATCAGTGTTGCTTAGTCATCATTCCCCTCTACTCTACTTGACAGCAAGTGAAGGATGCTGCACTGGAACACATGCTCACATGCATGCAAAGACTCTCCATCCTTCTTCCATGATGCAGGAGAATGGAGCTACACTTGGCACCTCTGCCCCTGTGGCAGTTTAGACAGCATGCTCAGCTATTCCTGTTCACGAGCAGCGCTATATCTCACAGGAAGCCACCACACAGGGAGTTATCTTCCTGAGAAGAGAGCATGCTCAAGTAGCTAAGGATTAGTCAATGAACCCTGGAGAAGCCCTCAAGAAGGGCTGCAAGAGCATTTGCAGCTATGGAGATGTTCCAGACTGAATGTCTGCATGTTTATGTCTATATATAGACCCATTCAACTTCTTTGCCCTCTCAGCAACTGTCGTCTCACCAAAGTCCAGACAGGCACAAGCTAGGACCATTGATTTCTACAATATTTCCATATTATAAGTAAGAAGCCAAACTTAAAAGCCTTGTTCAAATTAAATCCCTTGAAAATCAGTTTGTTCTAACCTATCTTCAGCAGCTTCATTGAGAAATTTAAGTCAGTAGTGGCTTCGCCTTCACCTGATACCAAACCAACACATTTTCTTGGCCTTCTGAAGCCTTCTGTGAATTAGACATGCAAACCTGAGGCTGCCTTCTCACAATGTTTGTAATTCATTGTCAGCTCATTCTTACAGCGAGTTTGAAATGAGATCTGTTTTAATGATTCTCCTTTATTACAAAAAAAAACCCAAAACAAACAAAAAAACCCCACAGGCCAAATCCCAACAGGTGTCCAGCTTCTGCAAATCTTCAAGTCCAATATTAGCCAAGGTCTTGTTGATCAGATATTTTTAAAAAAATCAATATTTTCAAAGAGAAAAAACACTACATCTTGGAGAAAAGTAAAATGTATTTTCCTGTCTTTTGTTCAACTTCAGGTCAATGCTAATTGCAGCTGCTCAGTATTTCCTTAAGATATTTTCTCTGCATCATGATTCTTTGGTTTGGGTTTTGTTATGGGACTTTTTCTTCCCCTATTCTTTCCTGTCTCTTTTGAGGTGAGAAATCTATATTTTTAATTAGTTACAAATGGGAATTTAGAGTTAACAACACAAACTGAATTTCTACTTTAAATAGAGGCAGAGCTTAGATCAAATATAACACCAATTTACCATCAGCTATATTTCCTGCTTTTAGAAAAGGAACATAAAAAGAGCACCATGATGCCAAATAATACAAAAAAGGGAACACACAGGCCAAAGCAAACACATGTATATAGTTGGAGAAATTAGGTGGAGAAAGCAAACCCAAAGATACTCCTGTCCAGTAGTCACCCTGTTCAAGAGAGCTAGGCTTGTACTACAGATAAGAATAAGGTAAATGTTCTGATCAGAGATTTCACTAGGCACATTTTAGATGGGAATTCAATTCACAAGATGCTACTGCAACCTGAGCTAGAATCTCTTCTTCTCCTGGAAAAGTTAGTGCATACTTGTGCTTACAGTTTACATGGAAGACTAAGTGTTCAGATTTACAAACCAGTGAAGTAATTAACCGCAAGATGGTGTTAGGAAAAAAAAAAAAAAAGGCAGATTACAGTAAAACTACAACAAGCAAAAGCTTGTAATGAAAGAACAAAATATGGTAATAATTCCCCTGTTTCTGAAAAAAAACAGGCAGAAAAGACATTCTGCTTGACTCAGAAAACTAAGCATAATACAAATAAAGCAATCAGACATTCTCTTAGATATCTGCCAGCGTAGTGCTTCATTCTGTGCTTGCAAACATATCAGCAAGAAACAGAGCACATGAAAATGCCTTTTGTACAAAGCTGGGTTCTCTTCACTATTAGATATTGCACCGTTTTAGAAAGAAATGTATTTTACCACTGTTCAAATTAAATACCCAATGGTTTAGAGTAATGACATCAAAGGCACATCCCAAAGTTAAAAAAAAAAAAATCAGAAGTAAGAACAACAGAGACCAGAGTAAGCACAGTTATGTAGCTGGAAAAAGCAAACCCAAAAGTTCTGAATTACTCAATTTCATATCAGCACATGCAACTGAGAATATGTTTTTCTTGACAACTTTTGTTTTCCTTAAAGCAACACCTTATTTGTTAACAAGATAAAATATTTTTCTACCATTCTTTCCTAATACTTCCATCCTGGTCTTGCCTCATTTAGTACAAAGCAATTTGTGTGCCATTGCCTCACCCTCTTGAAAAGAACTGAGAAGTTGCATACTTACCCATTATTTTTTTACAAAACTTATTGACCTGATTTCATCTCCAGTTTCATCTATTTGCTGTGAAATGAGCCTGAAACAGTTTTTCTAAGTCTTCATTTCAGGCAAGGATGGAAAAAAATCGTCTTAACATACCTGGACTGCAGAAAAAAATAAGAAAGTACATTTCTGAATCGAGACCTGTAGCAACCATCCCCACCCCTCCGACCCAGCTCTCGGGCTCTGGGTAGCTTCACTGTCTCCTGAACAGTGCAATGGTCAGGACGCAAATATCAGGCCCTGACAGCTATTTTTCCTTCAACTCTTGTGATTTACAAATGAATTCCAGAACAAAACCAACCTGATCTTTGTTCAAAGAAGATAGATACAGAAGACATTCGAGCTCTTAGCTCAGTTGTTAGTTAGCTAATGATGTCAGTGACATACCACAGGGACTTGCGATAAAGAATAAAAGCGCAGAAAGTAAGCAAGTTCATTGACAAGTTTTGACTAGTGGGATACAGTTATTGTGTGACCATTTCTTCACTTCAAAAATTTGATATATATATTTTTATAATCAAAGTATTAGGAAATGTAATCAAATGCTGTTAAACACTGATCCAAAATTACATAAAACTCAGTACTATACTACATGTCTTGCAAAATCGATTAAACCAAGATTACATGGAATTCAAACCCCTGCAGACTTTATCCCATGCATTAGTAGATGTAGGTTTTATTTCTCATCATCAGGGCAAAGAAAAAGAATGCAAAACAGGGAAATATTGAAGGGTTAAGGAGGTCTTCTTTGTGTATTAAAAATGCATCAGATTCCCATTTTCTGTCTACCCTTTAACCTTCAGTATTTCCTATTTTAAGTACGTTGCTCAGTAATCACCCATTGATGGATGTCATCTACTGTAGTTTCATTCAAAACCATGAGCCAGATTTTTTTGCAAGTCATCAATTTACTACTGATTTCAGGGAAGATAGATGAATTCAGCATCAGCAGAAAATAAGGGCTCCTATAGGCACTATGATCCTAAAGTGAGCATATGTGAACACACAGGCCACAAAAACTGTCAAAACAATAATTACTTAATGACAGGATCCTAACATAACATTTAGGCACCTAATGAAGACTCCTTATTTACAGAAGCACTCATCAGCTAGCAGTCTCTAAGTCATCTGAAGTTCATCTTCACACTCCTATATTTAATATGAATTCAGCCACATGCAATCTGCTGCACTGATAGGTACAAAAGATTTTTAAAATGTAATTAATCACAAGCCCTGTGCAAGGGAGAAGGTGCTAATGTGAAGTCCCTGGCAGTGCATTGGCCAGGGACCCAGTGAATTCCAGAGCTTCCTAACCCAAACACTATATGTAAGTAAGCACAGAAACAAAAGAACCCAAGGTATTAGGTATCTGAAAGTCAACTCACAACTGTTAAAATTTACTTCAGATCTCTTTCATAACTGGGATAGGAATCCATTTTCTTCTTAAAAATTCCTCCCCTGATAGCATATAATTTTTCCCTTAAAAAATACAAACAAAACCCAACCCAAACCAAACCCCACAATGTACTACTTAATGTCATGTGACAAGAAGAGTCTTAAGACCACAGGACCTATTTCCTCCCATCGGGGATTTGTGGGCACTGTCTGTCCTGCTCAATTTTACTGAGCATTACACAATTCCAAACACTGTTTTTTTGGATCACTTAATGGATTAAAATCTGTCAGCCTTTAGCCCCCCCTCCAAAAAAAAACAAACCAACAACAACAAAAAAAACCCCAAAACAAAAAAAAAACCAAAGAAGAAAAGAAAAACAAAAGAAAAGGAAAAAAGTGCCAAGTGACACATTAGAAGCACTATATTGTTGCTAAGTACTCACAGCAGGTTCACCCTGACAGTCTGTCACAACATAATGGGATGTTCTGTCACAGATGAATCACCTAACACCCTCCTTACAAAGGAGAAGCATTGAATTCGAAGTAACATGACAAGCCATGATTTGCCTCAATCCTTCAAAACATGCTAAGGTGGAATGCAGAAGAGAAAGCCAAGAAGGAAGAGATGAAAGTTTAAGGCAACAACGCAGTGTTTCAAGACAGCATGTGTTTTTCTCTCCTGCATTTGATGGACATGGCATGACTAAATGGCTAAATATGAGGTTAATTAAAAACAAACAGTTCATTTTTAAAAAGTGTATTGTTGACCAAAAATATTATTTTCTCAGGAGCTTGTTACATGAGCATTATTGACTTGATTGAGCATTATTAGCATGTCAATCACTTCCAGGCTATTTTTATAACCTCGTGCATGTTGTTTCATTGCAACACATACAGATAGAAAAGTACATACACACAGTAAAGATCACTGGAATTCATAATCTATACCAACAATATCTCTTTTGTAGCATCTGGGACCACGACGAGGCTATAGGAGGGCCTTTCACACTGGAGCAAACATACAAATTGGATAGTTATCTCTTTTAGCATTGTTGGTTTGCTCCCCTGATGTTCTATAGCCAGGACCGTTCAGTCCCCAAGACCAAAGACTGTTTGTCAAGTTTATAGAATCATTTAGGTTGGAAAAGACCTTTAAGATCATCAAGTGCAGCCATTAACCCAGTACTGCCAAGTCCACCACTCAGCCCTAGCTCTAAATGCCACATCTATGCATTTTTCAATAACTTCCAGGGATGGCGACTCCACCACATCCCTGGGCAGCCTGTTCCAGTGCTTGACCACCCTGTCAGTGAAGACATTTTTTCTAATATCCTGTGTAAACCTCCCTTGGCACAACTTGAGGCTGTTTCTTCTTGTCTCATCACTTGCTATCTGGGAGAAGAGACCGACCACCCCCTGCCTACAGCCCCGTCATGCAGCTGTAGAGAGCAG
>JAVJGJ010000047.1:5106035-5123529 GCA_035590215.1 Microhierax caerulescens | reverse complement strand
GGGCTGCTGTGACCCCCGGGCAGGGCCCGGCACTCAGCCCTGTTGAACCCCACGCGGTGGCCTCGGCCCATCGGCCCAGCCTGGCCAGGCCCCTCTGCAGAGCCCACTGCCCTCTGGCAGATCAACGCTCCCCCCCAACTTGGTGTTGTCTGCTAACTGACTGAGGGTGCACTTGATCCCCTTATCCAGATCGTCGATAAAGACATTAAACAGGACCAGCCTCAGCACCGAGCTCTGGGGAACACCAGGTGTGAGCGGCACCGGCGGGATGTGACTCCGTTCCCCACCACTCGGGCTCGGCTGCCCAGCCAGCTTCTAACCCAGCACAGAGCACACCCGGCCCAGCCACGAGCAGCCGGTGTCTCCGGGAGATGCTGTGGAAGGTGGTGCTAAAGGCTTTACTAGGGCCCCCGTACACAACATCCACAGCCTTTCCCCCATCCACTAGATACTCCTATTGCCACACCTGGGTGAGTGTGGCCCAATATTACATTTTGACAGAGCATACAAGTCAAGGTGATTGTATATTATGTCGAAACACATATAGAGGGAGTGAAAGTGTTTGCTAAACCCGCTCTGTAAGTACACAAGAATTGGTGTTTAGGCTCAGTGTAGCTGAAATAGTTATGTTTAAAAGTTCATCATTCAATTTAGCTTTTTTAAAAGAGTCAATGACAGTTCTGATGTCTAACCTATCTGCAGAGCTATGACAACAGAAATACCAGCAGCTACAAAGCAGGTTTCTTCATTTAATTGCCTCAGAGGTAACACTTTGAAGAACTCCTGCACTCTTGGGCTATCCTGTTAGCCACCAAGAGATAAAGGGGATGATTACTGCCAAGAACAAGGCTGAAACAATGTGGCATAAATAAATATCATTAGGGACCACAGCTCTTCCTATTACCTACCTAGGTCAAATACAATGAGTATATATACCCAAAATAACCTTTTTCCTGTATTCTGTAAAAATTAATGGAGATGGTGGTGATGCTTTGCAAAACATGTATTTTCATTATTTGTTATATGGAAGACAAGAAGGTAGCAAATGTCTGCACCACAGGACAAACCTTGGCTTAGTGTTCTAGGCTGCCCTGAACCTTTTTCCTGTGCAAGAGATATTAGCAGAGTTGTTCCATTTCATTTTTGCTGAAGGAATTGAATTGTATTTTGTGTTCTTTACTTGGGACAGTCAGAAAATCACTGTCAAATTTAAAATCCTGTGGAAAGCTAAAATGTTTAAAAGCATAAGCCAACTGAAGGCTTTTTTGTAAAGCTACACCCATGCATTATAATGCCCATTGGGCATTCACTGGTTCCAACAAAAAAAGGGAAATGCAAGCAGCATGACTGTTTTCAATTTCAATATTTCTTTTTCTTTTGTCTGTCATGAAAAGGAATAGACCACAGCAAGCTGATAGTTCATTGAAACTCAGCATCGCATGGGATAGTAAATAAAGAAATAAGAACAATTATTTCCTTTTATGAAGATGTCTAACCAAGAGACTTTGTCAAGCCACCACCATGGTTGCAAGGCTCCCATTTCCTTTTGGCCTTGGATGAAGTGCGACTGTGCTGTTCAACTCCAGTATTTACTTGTGTTGTGAGGCAAAACCTAAACATTCCTTTTATTTAAACTCTTTTTCAGATCTTGGTACAAACAAGGTTAGATCTGTACTTGAAAACAAAGCTGAAGGAGAAATGGTAAGAGGCTTCTGAAAAAATACTTTAGAAGTACCACTCTACAAGAGAAAAATAAAACAGAATCGTTATTTGATATCTTTATTTCAACAGGTTAGTTTCACTAAGTCTCCATAAAACCTCTCAGCTGAATTGGCTGGATTAGTCAAAATAGACCTGTAATCCAACTAACTTTTCTATTTCTATTTTTTGAAAACTTAAGGAACTTTCTACAGGTGGGTTCCTGGGCCAGTAGACTGCTGGAGGCTTCTTCCATCATAAACCCCAATAAGTCTCATGCTATAAATATGTCTGAACTACAGGGTTTGGTGACTATTTTTAAATGAAAAAGGGAAAAAGCTTAAACTACTGAAAATACAGTGAGAAAAAAAGGAAGTGAAATGCAAGCTGTACATCAAATGTAATTTCTACTGAAATAAAATTTAAAAACTGGTTGCTGGAGTTACTCCATGGCTTGTAACATCACCACATAAGATAACTACAATATAACTGTGTTGTAGCAATTCAACAGCTACTACAGGGATGAGCAAAAGACTGGGAAAAAAAAGGGGGTGGGGAAACCCTGAAAATATGAAAATTATATCTTCTTTGCATTCATTTTAGAAAAAGAATAGCATTCAGACAGAATTAAAAAGTGCTCCCAAGATTATAGAGACTTGAGCAAAGCCAAATCTAGAATTTTGGTGTACGTGGGTTAATAGAAAGACATAGATGCCCTCCTGTACCCCAGGTGTCTTTACTTAGTGGGTTCTAACCATTTTAAAGGTGAAGGGTGCTCCTTTTACCAGCTGAGGACAACAAATCCTACAACTTCTTCAGTGCAAGTCTCTCACACTCTATTCTGGAAATAAACAGAAGGAGCAGGACAGGTCAGAACAACAAATAAAAGAAAACTTCTACCCTTCTGTGTTCCCTCAGTTAACCAAGAAGAAAAAATTACTTCCACACAGAATTGTCCTCCTGCAGTCAGCCATTACCTGTCAGGAGAAGGATTCACAAGAAACTTCTTGTCCTTCTTGCTCTGTCCATGCTAGAAATCAGCCAAACCTTCAGCAGATTACAAACAGCTGTTTATTGTTCCCTTACAAAGTGGAGTAAGCTTTAACCCCTAGAACCCCTAGACCAATGTCCTACACAAATGCTCCATGATGGTGCTTGCACAGGACAGTTGCAATGGTTGCTTACATCAACTCAGTTTTGCATGAGACTGCCTTTTCTGCATGAGTCCTATTCAATCTTGACCATCGCCGTCCTATCTGGTCTTGTCAAATCTAATTTGCACACACAAGCATGTCCATTATGAGCAGATGACTTTCCAGCAAAATGACAAGCATCTTACACAGCACAAGAACAAGCTAATTTAGAAAAGTCTGAAACTCTATTTTCAGAAAGCAGAAGCAAACTAAGTACAGGGTAGCAGCCTTGAACCACAACTTGAAATCTAAACCCCCAGAGTTTACTTTTTGGAGCGTGTAAAATTAATTGTACCATTGTTCTGAAAAGTATGCCAGTTACTTGCCTGCTGGTGTATTTGGAAGCTCTAGAATGGATGGGATTAACCTCTGACTGGAAGAAGAGAAAATGGTTACTGAGCATACAGCCTATTCCTGTTCAAGATCAACGAAAATATCCACAGATGACTAAGGTAACCTGATGCAAGACAAAGCACTGGACAGTCATGTCTAAGGAAATGTAAATGGAAATAATGAGACAAAAAAAAAAATAATCTCTTATTAATTCCACTGAAAACATACTGGTGATTTTGTATGGAAGGACAATATTTCCAGCTTTAATCTTTGCAGCTCTGCCTCTGTATCTAACCGAAGATCAAAATACTGTACTTGATGAGAACTGTCCTGTCATCACAAACATTGGCTGGTTATGGAGGCTGCAAAAGCCACAGCCCACTATGGCTTAAGAATTTTTGCCATCACCAGCATCCCCATAAAGCTGCACCCCCTTCACCCCGTTAAGCCCTAGTACCAGCTTTCTCTGTGCTTTTCTCCCCAGCCCTGAGGTTCTGCACCTTCCTTTGCGGGCAGCATACCTCACACAGCTGCGCTGGCAGCCACGTCAGAGAGCCAACATCAGCATTATGCAAGGGAAAAGGTGGGAATTTGTATCTAGAGAGAAGGAAAGACTAGGGAGAGCTTTTCCACTTATTTTAGACTGCAATTCCACAAGTATTTTCTATGAAGAAACCATAGGGCTGAAGAAGGTCACATCTCAGGGGAGTGAAGTCACAGTCTTTGAAACAGCAAAGACATTTGCGCAAGGACTCTGCTCCTTACAAGACTGTAGAGAAGTCAGACAAGCCTCAACAAGCTTTTCCCAGTATTTTTAGAGTAGAAATTACTTTACCTGCACATGATTGAATTTACAAAATTACATATGGGATCACTTTTTTCGTTATCCAAGTCTTTTTTTGGTTTTCAAACAGCTAGTTCAGGTCCTGGGGAGCTCTTGGAAGCACATCCACCCTTTACTACTGGGCATGAAGATACGCAGGTGCCTTCAGACATCTGCATGGTTCAGTGTAGAATCACTAGGTGAGTATTCACTTTATAGTGTTTGGTTTCTCACAGATGTCTTAGACATGAGAAAGCTCTCCACATGATTTCTTTGCTTAATTTTCCCATTCAGAAAAAGGAATAAGAATAGCAATGCTTTTATACTTCCTCAGATTGATGTGAAGATAAATGTATTGAAGAACGTGAAGCATCCAAATATTACATGAGGATCACAAAAATACCAGTGATAGGTATGCATAAAGGAATGAAACAGAAATGGGTTTCCAGGGCACATTTTGGCTGACAGACAGACCCCAAAATTTGAACAGTTTCCAGAATACAAAGAGCTCCCATTGCCTTTAAGAAAATCTTTAGACCTCAGCAATTCAGTATTTCTTTACATGGCTGTAGGAACTATCAGTACAGATGCTATTGAAGGTGGTTGACACCACAACATCCAGCATCACCTTTTTCTTCCTGTCACAGAAAACCACAGAAATCCAAAGCAGTTCTGGCAGTATTGACTTTCACTGATCAGCTGAAAATGTTTTATCTATACAATACATCAAGCTTTAACTGTTTTTACTGATTCTTGCTGAAGATTTTGTGAACATACAGAATCCAGATGTTCTTAATATAATGAAGCATAGTTCCTTAAAGGTTAAGCAAAGCTTCTAACAAATGCAAACAGCCTGCTTTAAACAAGCAAGCAAGCAAACAAACAACAGAATATTGGCAAACTGTCAATGTTGCAGAGTTGATATTAAAACTGGATACCTGAAAATCTCACTTCATTTAAGAGAAAATGCCTTTAAAATGGCATTTGTAAAGCTCATCAGTGTCATTATGTATGTAAGAAGGATAGAAATAGTATTCAGAGAAAATGCATTGGCATATATTTATTTACGCATGTATTTTCCTGCTGGGTTTATACAGTTGTAACTGAGTGAATGAAATTAATTTGAGAATCAACACCGCTGTATTTTAAAAATAATAATAACAAACTGAAGCTCATACTTATGCAGCCTTTTCTAAGGTATCAGTTTTTCATCATAAGCTTTTCAACAGCTGTGATTCATAAACCATATACATTTAGTACCAAGAAATTGTAAATTACATACAATTTATGATGTGTTTGTATCTCTCTATATAAAAACATTCTTTCTTACATATAGGTTCAATGTGTTGGACGCAGCAAGCACAATTCTTACATAAAAAGAGATCAGTGATGTAACTAAGGCACCTGGCCATGAACTTCAGTTGACACTGGCAGGTTCTATTTAGTGTACTAATCAATTTTTTTTTTAATGCTGAATTTGAATGATATTGAACTGCCTGTATTGTCTCAAGGACAAAGGCTTTGATGTAAACAGTATACACTTGTTTTTTTCTTATAATGAGCCACAACATTCCAGGTTTGTGGCATGTGTCTGATCACATTACAGAACCGTTTTCTCACTGGAATTTTTTAAAGCGAGAGCATATATATTCTCTTTCAACAATATTCCACATTTCCCAAAAAGCAAAAAGCACAGCAAAGCAGTTTTAACAGCTTACACCAAAGTTCCTTGGATAACTTCAGATTATCATTTTCTGCCATCACTGCATGGTAGGAGTAAATCCATAGTTTTACAGACTAGACTGATTTTCTGGTTGAAAAAAAGAAAAGAAAAGATGCTTAACCGTATCTCACATGGAAGGTGTGGAAACATCATATGCAATGCATATAATCCTGCAGACATATTTTGGGTAATCCTCAACAGTATAAAACAGTATAAAAATCCTCTCCAGGAGCAGAAGATCAATATGACAGTAAATCCAAAGGCAACAAAAATGACAACAGTGTAAATGTCCAGACAAACACAACAATCCCATTTATCACATCTAAAGGATTAAATACTGGCTAGGTTCTGGTTCAGTTCAGCTCTGCTTGGCTTTTTTGTTGTTGTTTTTGTGTTTTCTCTCATTGCAACAAATTTCTCTCCACCATTCACAGCTTGTGAAAGACTTAAACTATTTTTTATTCTTTTCCCAAGCAATGAGGCTGTTAGTTTGGGCCATCTACAGGGATCACTTCACTGTGACATAAACAAGTTCAAATGTAATGTGTATTTCACATGCAAATGACCACGTGGGAGTTAAAAAAAAAATTAAAACATTTTAATGTATTGAATAATTTGCTGTAGCTGAAGCATGCACAAACAAATGATGCATCACATAACAGCATATGAAATCTTAAATCAGATTCCTTTGGGTACTTAAATGTTGGCTTAAAACACCTGCAATACAAGTGCCTTTGAAAGTCCTCAAATTCCAGAGGACAAAAAGATTATACTTTATATGCAATAGCAAAATCTTAGATTTGTTTTATGTAATTTGTTATAGACTGCAACATTTCTCTAAAATGGAAGGAAATTTTTAAAAATAACAACAAAACGACCTCATCCTGACATGTCTTGATTGTTTTCCGAGTTAAAATAAGATAGTCCTTTTTTCCCATTTCCAGAGTCAGAAGAGGTGAAATTACTAACTATATTCACGAAATGAAGACTTGGCCACCCATTCAACAGTTAAGTGCACACCTAGATAAACTGAAATTTCCACTCAATCTGTAAGTTCTTACATTAACTAAAATTTTTATTTGTAATATCCATAGGAACTAATTAAGGCAGATACATGGGTTTGGTGTTGCCCTCTAGTAGCTGTTGCTCTAACAACAGAAACACTTCACCAACACTACCTAATTGTGAGAATAAAGCCTGAAGGAACAAATCCTTGACTTCATCCTTCTGATTTACAAGCCAGAAAGCCAGATAATTTTATTTTTCTTTCTTTTTTTTTTTTTTTTTGAAAGGAAAATCATCACTATAGTGCAGAAAAACACTTTAAACAAGCACAAAAATCTCCCACACTGAGGGAAGAAAGGTTCATTGTGAATGCTAAGCCCCCCTGTATGGTTATTATTCTGAATGGCTTTTCAATTTCCAAAAACACACTGGAAACAATTACCATGTTTGATTTGTGACAGAAAGTCCAGTTAATGAATTGGTGGAACCTAAAATCCTGGTGAATGTCGTGGAAGTAGACAACGTATGGACAACATAAAACAGCTGAAGATGTGTCCTGGATGCAGAGAAAGGATGAAACTTCTTACCACTCAGATGTGCATAACTAGTAGGAACTTGTACAGAGTGGATAAATAAAACCTTACAGAGAAAATTTTTACTTAGGGAGGTAAAGACCCACCACAAAAGGCTACATCAAGAAAGGAAAGAAAGTAAGATGCAATAGACAAATGAGTGGCCAAAGAATACTATAACTTAAGGTGTCAAGAAGCATAGGAAGACAAGAATTGCCAAAAAGGAGCAGGAGCTTGCAAATTATATTAAGACAAAGGACTTCAATTTCTATTGTAAGTGAAAGGAGCATTGCAAGATGAAGCAAAGCCACTTTGTAATGGGCAGAGGGTAAGTACTGCAGGCAATCTAGTGAAAACACAGTAAGTACAGGAAAGTTTATCTCTGCTATCAATCAGGATAATGATGTTGAACATGAAGCAGGACGCTTGGCTGGCATAAGGCTATGGAAAAGAGAACTCCATCAAATGGGGGATAAGTCCCAGAAGCCTGAAAAAAAATCAGGCTTAAGGGGAACCAAACAATTCCAGCCCTGACTGAAGGAATACCAACTCATAGCAGTGTTTTTAAGTTGGTTTGGGTTTGTTGGTTTTTTTTTACATTTAAAGGGATATCAGATATTCAGACGATAACAATGTGTTACTGGCTTCAACAATATTCCTGATTCCAGAACAAGTTATGAAAGTAAATGGAAAGCAGAATAAAATGCAACATAAAGAAAAGCTGACCATGATAAAGGTTTAAGACAAAAGAATATAGCAGATCATCATGTTTTGTAGTGACTGTAAACTGCAAGACAAAAGTAAAAGGAGAGAGACTTAGCAAATTGTGACATGAATAGTAAACCACTGTTCCCTATCTCCTGTAATAGGGGAAAATTTGGATCATGTGAAATTAATAAGAAGCAGGTTCAAAACAAACAGAAGGCGGCAAGTCCTTATGTATTAAGCTGCAAAAGAGCAGACCCTGCGATCTTGAATGCCAAAATCTTTCTCTGGATTCAAAAGCAACTGTTCAAATTCTTGGAGCAAAAATGCATCAAAAGCTATTAAGCAACAAGAAACCACCTCTGACTCAGAAAGTCCCTGGGCTGCAGACTGCTGCAGCCTAGGAGCCTAATTTCATGCCTGACAAGTTCCTGTGCCTCCCTTAAGCATCTGCTATTGACCACTTAAAAAACAAAATGCTGCATTAAACATATCATCTTAGTAGAGATGGCCTGTTGTACCTGCACTCCAGAAGAGCTTTCCATGTAACTGATCAGGGAAGCATCTTGGAGGAATCAGGGAATCTTTTTCAGTTCCTTCACCTAGCTAAATTACTACCTCTAGTCCCTCCAATTCACTTCCAGAGCATTTACATCCAAGGTAAAGGCCAAGGAAGAAAAGTGCAAGCTAGAGCCCACAGAAGAATACATGGATAAAAAATAATGATAGTACATTCAGTTAAAAATTTTTAACAAATACTTCTAAAACCCTCAAACAATGCCTGGAATAAGCTTTCAGTAGAAACCGTGGAACAAACAACTATTTTTAAAGTTGAGGTTGATCACTAAAGAGGTGGTGTCATAGTGTCCTGTAAAAGCAGCAGATTGGACACAAGGTACAAGATCCTTTCAAGTCTCACGCTGCCAATTTTGCTTATTTGTCTGGAGCTAATCTTTTACCTCCTTCGATTTAGGAGCACAAATATTACCTTACGCTCCACAGTGATGCATAGACCAAGGGCCAAGGAGAAGTAATAGCTATCGCAGAGAAATTGGAGCCCAGACACTGTGGATTTTGATTTTGAACACACTTGTTACTGTAAAATGATTAGAAAAGGCACAGCCATTACACTTGTTTTCTGTACTTTTGTATCCCTCTTGCATTTTGAATGTATGTATAACTGCACAAGTATGATTCTAGCTTGCAAACAACGAATTGCGTAGATCAGAACATTAACTATAAATAAGTATATCTTTCTTTGGTCTTAAAACCCAAATTCTTTCCAGGGGAAGACTGTAATTAGTATGACATGGGGGCTTTTAGCAGATGTGAAACCGGATAGATTGAGCTCTCATATGAATAGCCTGAAACGAGGTCTGCCTTGCATGGTTTGTAGTAATGGAGAGGAAATTGAGCATTAAATACAAATCAACAATCATTCATTTCACTGCAGCAGTGGAGCAGCAGAGCTAGTGAAGTCACTCTTTTCAGCACCTTGCATCCTGCTGGACTTTATTTACAGCACTGAAGCTCCCATCTTTGGGAATGGCCACCTACAGGGTAACTCAAACAAAGAATGATTAAGACAGAAAGCAATTTAAGGTCCAATTCTTATAAACAAACATCATAGCAGTGACATTTTCTTTGCTTGCAATTTATGATAGGTCTTCAGATATATTCATTAAGCTATCATTTGAACAGCCTGAAGCGAGGTCAATGTGGCATAGTACCACAAGCCAGGGTAACGGTAGATATTAGCTCAGTACTTGTACAATAAGTGAAGTCAGAAGATTTATTAGTTTTCTAATCCAAAGACTGACCTGACTCTCCATTTAAAAGTTGAATAGGAAGTTGAAAATCCCTCCTAATGTTTTTGAGAGGTGTGAGGAGATGAGGAAAGCACCTGCAATGCATCACTCTGTTTAGATTGCAGCATGAAACACTGGATTTGTTGGCTGGAGTGGTCTCTCAGTAGAGAGAACAGACAACAACAGTCAAGAAGTTCACTGCTCATTATGTGTGAAGAGAAAAATGGAATGCTATCTCCCAAAACACCAGAATGCTCTTGAGGTCACCAGCTCTAAAAAGCTGCCATAAAAAAATATAATCTGATTTAAGCTTTGAACAGTTCAAGTTCATGCTAATGTTTGGATGCAATTCTTTGTACAATTAAAAAAAACAAACAACCTTAACATTGGTCTGTTTAGTTAGCATCTGTGACATACAGAAAACAACTATAAGCTCCAGAAAAAATGTCTGCACTGTATGTGCTATAATTACTCTTCACAGTGTTTTCTGGAGAGAGAAGAATGCCAAAATAAGGTTAGTTTCTTACCATCTTTCAAAAGCTGCACCATCAATCACCAAGGCCATCATGAAAATATCAACATCCCATGCACTATCAGTTTGACTCAGAAGCTGTCACATGAATTTACAAGAACCCCATCGTCTCCTGTGAAATAACATCAGATATGAGCTCCCCCTCCCATAGCTCTTTCCTACAGACAGATCCATTCTCCACCCTGACCCACCACGGCCTGCCACATGTGGGTCCTGTCCACCCCTGGAGCACTCTGCTGCTGGCACTGCCACAAGCTATGTTATTATGCAAGCGACACAGTAGAAGGGACTCCAAAGAAAGCCATGGCCTAAAATCCATCCTGGGAAGAGGATGATCCAACTCACCTCCTACTGCAGTAAATCATTTGGGAGGGGAAAGGGTGTCATTGTTTCCCTGACTTGATTACAAGCAAATGCAGGACTAATAAATGCTATAAAACCTGAACATGCTTCCTGAGTCATGGCACTGTACACAGTGTTTTAGGAAAATGGAGTTAATGAACTTAAAAGAAAAACCTCTTTAAAGACAACTTACCACAGAAAATAAATACTAGATAAATGAGGGCAAACAGAGATATTGCTAGTATAAGTAGAAATAAGGAATTGATAACTCCAAATGAGAAGATTTATAATTGAAAACAACATGTAAATATAAGAAATATCATCAGGAGTAATAATATTTATTGCATCAAAATGGTATACACATCTATTGTATAACTTGTACGTTTGATTTATGAATCATAGGACAGGAAATCTAATATAAGATTTTTATGTTGTATCTATAAAATATTTTTAAATAATAAGAACAACAACAATAATAATAGTTATTTTATGAGCTCACAATCAAAAAATCTACCTTAGAGCCAACAGAGTCTGTAAACTTTTTATGTATTATTAAAACACAAGAGTCAAAGAGATGCCTCAAAGAAATTGGTCTTCAAGTAGTAACTGAAAAAGTAAAAAAGCTGCAGAATTTCTGACATTGTGATCATTATCTAGTCATTAGATTCAGCACACTGCAACTGAGTTCATCAGTCTGGTTTTAGCCTAAACTGAGAAAAATCTGTCATTATCAGCTCAATAACGAGATGCATAATTCCATGTTTGCTTACAAACCTCATTGAACATTATTTTTTTAGAAATAAAAGCGTAACCTGTGAAGCATAATTATAACCTGCACAATAAAATATTTTTTATAAAAATCATATTTGAAAGCAGGTCTCCCATTCAAGATTCAAGAGGCGACAGAGGAAATGGAAGACATTCTGCTCTAAACTTTTGACTGATATTCAACAAAAGTTCTTAAATCCAAGATAGCTTTTTGTTCAGAGCTTGATGTTTTTTTGACCAGAGCTTGATAATATGTAGGATGGCATAAAAATAAGCATTTTAATTCACGTGTTAATTGCAGTTATTGAAAATAAACATCACTAGTCTGCCAGCCATTTAAAGTAGTACAGCTTTGTGAATCACAGGACTGTCAGAAAGAATTCTCTATTCTCCCTTCCCCTGAAGCAAAACTGGTAAGCAAAGCAAATCATTCCCCAGATGAAATTATTTTTATTAAAAGGAAATATTTTTCAATTTTTCTTCCCCAGGTAACTAGGGCAACAAGAACTTTTTCAAGCTGACACCTTCACACCTATCCACAAACTTTCCTCGTGACTTATTTTTATTTGATGCTTTATTTCAGCTCTTAAAAGATGATACAACTCCAAAAGAATGAAAACTGCTGAGCAACAGCTAGAACATCTCCAGTCTATGAACAATAATCTACCTTGGTCATTATGTTTCTAAGTCAGTTTGTTACTGATGTACAAGAAACTTTGTCACCTCAGGGATTCTGGCTCTTATGGATGCTGGAGATCAAGATAATCTCTTCATTCTTTGCTCAGGGAGGGTTTTCTCAGGAGAGGACAAGAATGTGACAGCACCCTCCCCATTCTTTCTGTCTATCCTTGATTTACTACATGCAAAAACCTACACACAAACACATGATCAGGATGCCTAAAAGAAAATTTCTGGTACTGCTTAAGGTTCACTCTGAAACAGTTCATCAGCAAGCTAAGATGCAAGTTTAGCAAGACAGAAAAAAAAATAAGATCACATCTTTTTTTTCAGACATTCAAAACATTGGGGCTTCAAGCTCCAACAGAGTGTAGCAGGTTAGCTGGGCTGGATAGAGGAATTTCAGAGAATTTTCACTGAAAAAAAAAAAAAAAAAAAAAAAAAAAAAAGGAAAAATAACAACCTTCTCCTAAAGACCTGAAGTCTCATTTAATTTCATTCACAGTACCCTCCCATTATAAACTTTCTCATCAGTATGAAGTTCTCTAATTGTTGAAATTAATGTCATACTCCACAGACCAAGCAAAATATCTAACAGGAATGAAAAAAACTCCACACAACAAACAACACTAAAAGGAACCAGCTGACAAGCACAGTAACACTCCAGCACAAGGTCGAAAGTTCTCAGCAAGTAGAAATAAACAGGAAAGAGGACATTTGAACTTCAGGTTTATTGGTACTCTGCCTCCACGCCCAGACCTACTGCTGACAGACTGAGCAGATGATGCACAGAAAGGACATGGAGAAGTCGAGTAGGGTATGATTATTCACTGATTCTCAGAACATCAGGAACATGGGGAATCAACCTCTTTGGCTACAAGGAGATGCTTTTTCACGGTGTAATTACACTTTAATTCATTGCTATGGAACGGCCTTCACTTTCCCCTAACAGTCCAGTAAGGTCATGGTTGCTGTTCAGGATAGAAAAGTCACTCCCAAACCAAACACACACAAATATGTCAAAGTCTCTACAAGTTCCAAAAGTGACTAAAAATAACTAGTAAATGAAACATTTACTCATGTCATCCAGAAAGGATGCACATCTATATCCAGTTACAGATGATGCACTGAAAAAAATCCGTATCATCACCCACAGTTAAGAAAGACTTATATATTGCTTTGACATGACGAACATCTGAAATTCCATCTTATCCCACATTTTTAAACCACTAAATGAGCTGTTCTTTACCAGAGGAGGAAAGTGAATAAGTAAATCACGATGAAACATGATTAATAGGTTTTAACTTAGAAATTCCCTGAGCCTTCACAAGTGCAGCAAGTCTACAAAGACATTCCTCATCATCAAACACAAGGGCAATGATCCTGCCCTGCAAAAATATTATTTGGGTGCCAAGAATCACTTGTACTTCTCCATTCTTGGGGCTGCCGTGTTCTGATGATAATTGAATTAATGACAGCTGGGCATTACTAGGATCCACAGGCGGCCTTTGCCATGCACCCTTCCCACAACATGGCCTACCACGCCGCTTGAGGAGCGGGGCTGGGAGGGGAGGCAGGGCAACTGAGAGTGCAAAGTGTTATCCGGAGGATCCGCACCAGCTCCAGGTCAGTAAAGGATCACGCTGCACGGCGGTAAAAACCAAATGCTTCAGTCTTCATACAGCTTAATCATCACTAGAGGAACAAACAGCAGGAAGCATTTGTATCAAGACAGCTGCAAAATACAACCAACCATGGGCTGACTTCTTCACCAACCAACATACGTGTTCCTGACACTGATGACTTAGGATACACTGTGCAACCAGTGACAACATCAAAGGCAGACTTCAATGAGCACTGCTAAAAGATTGTCAAAACAACATCCAGCTCCTTGGCCTCCTGTTCAGAATGACAGTCTTTTTGATTCTGGCAAGTGCTTGTTTTTGCAACACAGTGCAAGGAGGAGCTCTCATACTTTTGGACTTGATCATAACAAGTATTATATGAGACGAACCAAAATTATAAATTTATGAAAGCTGTTGGGTGTTCAGGATGATAATGGCCAACAGGATCTCTAATCTGAAAATAATCAGGGTTAATAAAATCAGAAGCTTTCAAGAAAAAATTTCAGCCAATTCTTCTAGTATCTTGGTGCAAAGTACTCACGTCTTCTGCTTACAATCCTGTTGTGTTTCTGCTAACACAGCACTGATGAATCCCTGTCCCAGATCAGGGAACTCACACACTGAGAACTACAGGTCTCTCTCTTAGCATTTATTTAAAAGACAACCCCAGTCCCCAAGGCCTACTTTCAGCAACAAAAAAAGAAAGAAGATGAAATGTTTCTAACTGTAAGATGGTCTAGGCCACAGTTTCATCAGAAGCAATTAACGGGACAAATCCTCAAGTAGTTCTGTACACCACTCTTCACCACAGTGTGATCTCACCCAATAAAATTAAAATTAGCAACATGTAATGGAAGCAACCAGGTTTTCAGACACATGAAAGTCAACAGGAACCATGTCTGCTTATGCTTAGACTGCCTTCAGTCCATTCTGTGTGCTCTGCCACAACCAAATAAGAATCCCACTTAACCGGCAGGAGCTGTCACCAGAAACAAACGTTGCACCACCTCAGGACGGGGTCGGTCTCTCAATTGCAGCACATGGGCATTGGATGCAGGCTGCTTGGTGGAACTTAACTATTACAAACAACTCTTATAAAAGCAAACCCGATGGTTTCTCTGTGCGACTTTTATGTCTAGCACTCACAAGCACACAATGCTACCAGGATTCTTCTTTTCTAGACAGATTTAGGAAAAAAAAAAATAGTGCTCATTTTGGAATGCGACCAAAAAAGATCATTACCCTCAGTACTGACACCTTGTATAATTTGAAAAATGATGTGACTTTTGGGTAAACACGAACATGCCATAAAGAAGGTGTTCATACATTAATTAAAAAAATCAAGTCTACAGTCTGGGTAATGAGCCAGAAAAAGGCCCGATTTTCAAAACATGCGTTACAAGGCATGAATTATGTCCTTAACTATTTGAAGGTATTTATTGCCTATATTTTTTTAAACCTATAGAGTTAGAGACTATCTTCAGAAAGCAGGAAAATGTGGAATAGATATACCTTACTATATATTTTAAAATGCCATTCATAAATTGGCAAATCAATTTGAGCTGCAATATAGAATTCGAATTGCCCCATTTATACACAGTGAATAATAACTGCTGAGCACGCAGGAGTCTTAACAGTCATGGGAAGTTTTCTGTGGGCTTTAACGAGCCACAGATCTGATGGGAGTTTTGCTGAGTAAGAATTAAGTGGAAACCTCAGCGCTTGTTTCTGATACAGGTGCACAGAACACTTCAGAAACAGTTTGCAACAGAGCCCTCAGTGAAGTTTGGCCTCGGAAGTTGGCCAAATAGACGGAAATAACATCACTTAAAAAAATTCACTAGAAATACCATGAAATTGGATACCACACATTACCATGCTCAAAAAGCTGAGAGTCTATTTATTTAATTTGGATGAGTTTTCAAATAACTCAGAACTAAAGTAATCTATGGTGGGCACAACAACACGAAGGAAATACTGAAGCTGATGTGTCATACGCCCTTCACCGTAGCTGTTGAAACAGGACTCGTAAATGCGTCTGAGGGGCCTGTGCTAGACATGCCAAGGCACATTTTCTCAGTGAATGTTTTTCAAAGCTTGCGTAAAACCAATAAAAATCAAACTGACAATTTAAAAAATAATTAAGGCTTAAAATTAATTTATTTTACTATATAGGGAGAAGACAAAGAAAATAAAGATATCACAAAGTGTAATTGTTATTTATTAGTAGTATACAACTATAGGCACGTTTGAGCTCAAGTATAGGACAGAATGACTACATAATACATAATCATAACCAGTATCTTGACTTCAATTTAACAACCACAGATTATTTATACTTTTCACAGTCATCACTTTGTAGCACAATTCTCAGCCCTTAATACATCAAACAGCTCCTCAGTACCTTTAGGTTTCGTCAACACATTCTGCCCCCCTGGCGTCAATGAACCCCAGACAATTTAACATCACATGAGAATCTGGATCAAGATGAAGGTAGCGCCAAATTATCTTACTCCTACTTTCAATTACTATTGAAAATACACAAGTACACTATAGATAGACTTGATAAACAGTTCTGCTCTCGATTAGCCTGTGGGAAGTCAAGGTGCAGGAACACGGGCCGTGCCATACTCCAGAAGCTCCCACACAGGGCAGCAGCAGAGTTGGCTGCTGATTCAGGCCACAGAAGATCAAAGTCACCTCCCTCAGACATCTCCAGAAACCCATCAGAGCACAGTTACTTTACAAACATCAGCAGCTCTTCAACGAGACTCTAGAAGCACTGGCTTATGTGACTGATTTTTTATTTATTTATTTTATTTCTTGTTTGTTTCATTGTGAACATCACCCTGAAGGCAAATGTGGCTGTGAAAGTAAGGATTTTTTTTAACAATCCATGAAACACTCCACAGACTCCCATATGTAGGCTCTTTGATAGCCTTTCTCAAAGCACAAGTCACCTCCCTCACGTTCACAGTCACCAGCATTTGTGTACTAATTATTTTTTTTTATTTAAACAGTAACAGGTATACCACTATCTTCACTTACACTCTGTTCACTTGTATCTTTTTTCCTGTAGGATATACCAGCCTACTGATTTTTGCACTTAAATCAGTCCTTCTTTATGGTCTCTGTTCACGTTCCTTCCTTTCGGGTAACAGCATCCCTACTCCGTGTTACGAGGCAGTTCTCCATGAACTTCTAATCAGTCAAGGAACAATGTCTAGGTGCAATTCTAGAGACAAATCAATCTAGAAAGTGTTAGAATTACATACTTGTTTTTAGAACCACTAAACAGGTATATATTTAGCACTGAAATGCCCAAACATGTTTCTTTGTTGCAGAACAGATCCTGTACTGAACTCTGGACCTAGCAGACAGCCCTTGTAACGTTTGCTGGTCTGCAGCATCAGTGTATGCCAGCAAAAACCTCTGAAAACCCAGATCTCATTTTCAAGTCCCCGAGCCAAAATGCACGTGACTAGCATGTACAACACGCAGCTTCAGAGGCACAGGTACAGCCAGCTATAATATGCTGTTACCTGGAGGTCCACGAGCGCAGGTCCTGCGTGAGCATGAACTTGGATGGAGAGCATCAACGTGACAGCACCAAGCAGTAGGTGCCTGTACACGCTTTCTTCCTCATGTACTCTCTTGGGGGGGGGGGGGGGGGGAAACAACAACCCCAC
>JAVJGJ010000047.1:5058495-5105935 GCA_035590215.1 Microhierax caerulescens | reverse complement strand
CCCCCCCCCCCCCCCCCCCCCCCCCCCCCCCCCCCCCCCCCCCCCAAACAACAACCCCACAGCAGAACCCCCAGTGCCCACCACAGCTGTACGATGGAGCACAGGCTCACACAGGCTTTGCTTCACTTGCCAAGAGCCCCTCTGCCCACAGTCGGGAGCAGCCTATCTTCTGCCTAAGTCATCTCAGTTGGTGTTAAGCATAAACAGAAAAAAGAAGCAACAGATCACAACAATGACAGGCCGCCACCTCAAAGAAGAGCCAGCGTGCCCCATTCTTTGGGTGAGAGGTTCAGTTAAAACACACGATCTGCAAATTTTCCATTTCATCAAATCCTGCTAATAGAATTCTACAATCTGGTAGTTTAAGCTGCAAGTTAGAAAAAGCCAGAGAAACATTTGCTTTGGCACTGGCAGGTTCTCAGATTTTTCCAGTTGGAACAATGATAAATGACTTAACCCTGATCATTTTTCTGAAACCTGATTTTTTTTTGTTTGACATTTATTTACAGTTTCTATAAACACTAACACCTATAAAACATGGTTTACTGTTTGATTGCTTGGCGGACAAGCAAGCCTTAAATACATAAATTATGAGCACCTAGTTAATGAGTGACATGACGGACATGAAGTTTTATTTACCATTGGCATGAGCCTTCATATAAAATTAGTGGCATAAGAAAGCCAGGTTTTGTGAATGCACATAGTCATACCTATTCCTGGCCTGCCTCCCCACCCCCCCCCCCCTTTTTTTTTTTTTTTTTTTTTTTTTTTTTAAAAGGCTTGACATAAGACTGTGGCCTATGTGTAATTTCATTGCCTGGAGCAAGGTTAGGGGAAAGCCGCTCCATCTGGCAATTTCCCTTTGACTGGCACATAGTTAAACAATGATGCAGTTTGACAAATTTCAAACCCTGCTTATGAAAAAATAACATAAACACAATAGTCACTCTGAGTAGATTGTCCACCTGTGCAAGCGGGCATGAAGTGTTAAGTAAAGGCTGCTGGTAATGAATAAAGATGCAGTGCATAGTTGGATTAGGTCGTTCCAAATGTAAATCACTGTCAGATAAAGCACTTGTGTTTACATGTAGCATTAATATTTTGATCAGTATGTTTAAGAGAATTAGCTTCTTAATGCAGATGTTCTCATTTGGACCTTCACACCCGTAGCTTCAGCCAACTCCTTTACCATCAGTTATGTCAACATGTCATAAATCTTAGCTGCTTTAACGTCTATTTTAAACAAAGCTTTGTTGTAAAATTTGGAGGCGCGTTTCCTTCGTGTTTTATTTTTGGCAAATTTCTTGTTATTTTGTTGAAAATCTGACACATTAATGTCCAATTAACCATCTTTGAGTATTTTACTGACAAGGATCCCAGCAGCAATCAAATGCCTTTTTATCGTAAGAACCTCCCTCCGGCTCACCCAACCAGCTGTACCTTTATGTGAACAAAAAGTCTTTATATCTTGATGCACAAACAATAAAGGCATTACACTTACTGGAAAGTGGACATATGTCTCAACTACTACACAGTCTATGCCCTTTCGGACTACATACCGTAAAGGTAAATGCTCACAATATGGGATACAGTGAAATGCTGACATAAAATCCATGGACAGTTGATGTGTTGGGTTTTTTTAAACAAAGAAAAATCTTTTAACCTATCCAAGTTATTTTAACATCGAGGCCTTTCTCGTGGTGGGTTGCTGGGGTATGCAACACCTGTGATAAAACACAGCCCATACATGAAACAGTACAAATTCTGTCTTAGGTCAGTATGACCATAGTGATGCTGTTACTTTGTAAACTTCAACGGTTTACTTTTCCTGAAGTCAACATTACCCCTTTTTTAATTAGTGACTTTGCATTCTCTCAAATTTAATGTTTTTTTCCAGGTACATTTTAATGCTGAGAACAAGATGATAATTTATTCTTAAAGCAGCTATTTTTAAAATGAAAGTTAGTTAAATTTTGCTGAAATACACGTGCAGCAAACAAGATATCGCATAAAACAAGGGTTTTTTTCTCCTGAAATTCTGAATAAAAAGCATGAAAAAGAGATATTTGCATTTTGGATGTTTAGTTATCTGTATAAAAATACATTTTGCATACCTCTGATTAATCACAGAATTCTAAACTTCAAGGAATTATCACTATTCCATATGGTTTCCTAACTAAAATTTGTAAAAACTTGACAACCTCCTATCAGTCTCCCCATGCACCACAATCATTATCAAGAATTAATGCACAGGCATGGGACTGTCTGGAAGACCATCTTACTTTTCCAGTGCTTCTCTGCCATTACTGCAACCAAGGCATTAAGTTTTTAAACAGTTTCCTCTTTTTGATTTTACATTTTTGATGTAACGGTTCGGCCGTTCTTCAGCATCATGGTAAGTGAAAGAATTAACATTCATGGCAGCAAGATTTGCAACAGGGCTCTTTAGGTCACACATTGGTCATCATGACGATCACCTGAGATTTGTGAAATACAGATCCATTCCAAGGAAACAAATTTGCTTTGAAACTCATTGCAGTGTTTGTGAAACTATCAAAATTTGTGGGCTATGACAACATTTTCAATAAAAGGAGGATGAACAAAAACCAAGGACCATGTTAAAGATACCATAAAGGAAATTGGTATGATGGGACAAAAGTGCCATTTGCTCCTGAGATGAAAGGAACTTGCTACTGAAAGAAATACATAGATAACAATTCAGTGTTTCAGTGATGTTATCGGTTCCTATGAGCATTAAGACTAATAATAAACATACTTAAAGCAATGCAAGACAAGCTACCATGGATTATTTCCCAAGGAAGGAGGGCTGACACGTTTTATAGATTTTTTTCTTTTCTGTCATACAAAATGAAACCCCAGAAATAATGAAAAGCGAAAGGCTGAAAATACTGTCATAAGACTAGTCTCTATCTTTCTGGTCACACGCCAGCAAAACATAATGCAGATACTTAACCAAATCCCTGAGCAATCCCACCAACACCGCTACTACCTAGAAGATGGCGTTCCAAAGGGAGTAAGGCATAGGACCAAGTAGGTGTAGCATCAACAATTAAATCTGAAATTTTCCTCCCTCTTTGCACTTTGACTATTTCCACAAAACTTTATTTGCCTGAATCTTTGATACCCACAGATAACCTGGAGGTGTCCCTGGGGAACGACCTCCTTTTAAACTCCTGAGTTTAACAGTGACTTTCAATGTATTCATTTTCAATAAACCTGCAGGTGGAGTGAGCATATTCTTTTAAACACCTAAAGCTGTGGGAGAGACATCCTTGGCTGGCTGAACTGGGCAAAACTCATTTCCCGAGTCATAAAATAAAGAATGACAAGCACTTTCTGCTTGCACAGAGTTCCAAACATATGGTTCTGTACCCAACTGCTACATCACAGTCTATCAGCTGCATTGTATCCGTGGGGTAAAGGAAAATAATATAATATATATAGATTTAAAGTCAGGGCACCAAGTCACCTGATGATGCCACTGCTTGTTTGCAGAGTGAAGTTGTCAAACACACTAAATTCTGAACTGGTGTCATGGAAAATACACACAGCCCAGAGTCTGGCTGCAGGAAGGTCCCTGCTGAAACCCTCAAAGGAAGAAAAAGCAGAAGTATGTTTTGACAAGTTGAATGTCTTAATTTAACTTCAGAGAGTCATTCATTAAAAAATGAATGAAAGGCTAGCTGATCTACTCAGAGATCCTAGCTTAACAGTTAATCAGATCGCACTGGTTTTGCGATTTGATTTTCTTTCCTGAAGTCCTGAAACACTTCAGGAAACACTTCAGGACTTCAGGAAAGAAAATCGAATCGCAAAACCAGTGCGATTTGCCTCATTCTCTTACTTGAATTCCAGAGATTAATGAAAAAACATTACACACATTAAAACCTCTCTGTTGCTTTGCAATTGCACACTGCAAGAACTATATGAAATGTCCTCACTTCAGTGAGAAATCAAACTCACATGTGACAAAGCCCTGAATGCCATTTTAATTTCCCAAATTACCCTAGCAAGCTACGAGACAGAGCTGAACAATGCCTCACTACTCCTTCCAACTGCCTGTATGCATCTTCCTTCAGCTGACCCTGCAGAGCCACGCTCTTCCATGATTCTCTCTCAGCTTCAGGACATCCATGGAGAAGACCTGAGGGAGAGGCTGGTCTCCAGCCCCAGCTGCAGCACTGCTAGAAAGCTCTAGAAGGAGCAGTCAGGAATATCCTCTCTCTGAAAGCCTACACTGACACTCCTGTGAGTATGATATTAAATATCAAATATTCATATATTCAGACTTTAATTTCCTGACCTTCCAGATGCTCCATGGTCTCTCTCTCTGTCATTTTAGAAATGACATCACCACAAAACTTGCTGATTTTATGCATCTGCTTTCATAAGTTTTACTACGCTGAAATCTATTTTGACATCTCAAATGTATATACAAAAGATTGGATCCACTTTTACTCTTTGCCTGATCCTGATGCTTCCTAATGGATAACTACTTCTCCATTTCTATTCTAACTTAATAAACATAGACCAATTAAAACTGCAAATCTTCTTAAAAACACCAGATTATACTCTTTTAACAATGGCAGACAACATCAATTAAAAAAGCCAAAGAAAATGCCTCAGAACTCATACTCCAGAATTAAATATTAAATTGATATAAACATACTAACTATATCCATATCTAAACAATTTTATTTAAAAAAATATATTTGGAGGAAATACATTTTTCTGCTGTATAATGATCAAAATTCTGGTTCCTAAATATTTTTATTGCCTGGAATGAAACCAAGTCATTCAACACTTGCTGCTGATTACGTTAATTCTTTAATATTACTGTTTATTCCAGCTGAGAAGAAAGGGCTAAGCCAGCTGTTCAAAACATCAGCATTTTAATGTTCTCAGTGCTGGTGCAATATTTTATCACCTGTTCTTTTTGTTCTACATCTCAAGTCATACATTAAATTATACGTCAGTGTTAATTATGGGGCTAGCAATCAGTTTATACTGATTTAAGACTGCAATAAAAGTTGCACAACAGTCTGAAAAGATATAAAATGCTAGTGACAGAGCTGTGCTTCCTTACACCTTCACACAACGCTAAGAAGAGCTGCAAAATTAAATCCCCACAGGTTTCTGGGACCTAATCTGAGCCCTGACAGCCTGTAGTGTTGTAGGAAGAGTCCTGCTTTAAGTGTCATCACTTGTCCATCTTCTGAACTATATTCTTTTTATCACAGGAAAGTAATTTTACAGCTAAAAATGGCATGGATGATCTTCAGAGAAGGAAGTAGGGCAGTATTACTGAAAATAAGATTGTTTTTGTGGAACTGATTTATCCAGAAAAATAAAAAAAAGTCAAGCCTCATATGCTACTGAGCTTTCAATTTCTTGTTTAATTACACAATAAAGGTGCAGTATATCTGAATTTATTGCTTTTCTTGCAGTTCATTTTTGCTGGAGTATCATGTCAAGCCATAAATGAAAAATAATGGTTGCACACAAAGAAAAGAATGAAAAATATTATCTAGCCCTCCAAAGAAAATGGAGGAACTGATTTTGTGAAGAAATACATGATCCTGGTTAAGCCCCTACCTTGCCTATTTATTCTTATACAACATAGAATGTGTCAATGTCAACTAATGACTCTGCAGTGTTAAGCCAGCATGAATATGGGATTTGTAGACTCTGCTTTTGTTAGTAGAATTTGCAAAGGTTTTAAATAAATATTACGTTTCAGTGATGTCTTGGATTCCTTTTGCCTGACTTATCTGAACACAAGGAAATTACATTAGTGAGTTTGCAAAATCTCTGATACACTCTGGCAATTAAATGCAGCTAATTGCAATCCAATGCTATGGAAAGCAATTATTTGTGGGCAATATGGAATGTTTCTTCATATGACGAGTCCCAGAAAAAGGCTCCATTCAAAGCTTTTCTGGAATAATTTCAGTCTCCTTAAATGCTTAGAAACAAAGAAAACTGAATATGAAAAGCTATTGCTTTTGGAAGTTGAATTCCACACAGGACTTAGGACTCAGCTGATCTGGTGGTCCTTAAACAGGCAAAGTTCTGACTGAAGCCAAGTTTTGACTAAGGAAACCAGCATTTCAGTCAAACTGTACTTAAACAGAGGGGAGAGGAGGGGAGCGATCTTCAGTAAGTCCAAATAAACCAAAGGTTTGTCTACTCTTCCAGACACTACCAAGGTGCAGTTTTCAGTTAAGCCGTATGTTCTGTTACACAGCCACCTACAAAGGCTTTGGCAGTGATGGGAGGCAAAACTTTCTGTATGAACAACGTTTTTCCATTTTTTTAATAGAATTAACTAATAGGAACGGTTTAGACACCCACAAATATCTCAGCCCAGCAGTACACTACAACAGTAAAGCTCACAATCAACTTAAATATACTATTGATTTAAAACCTATTTCCTAACCTTCAGAGGGTCAAGGCATAGCGAAGGTTCTTGAAGATTTTTCCAAATGGTGTGCTGCTTCCATTGAAAAACCCAGCATTTTTGAACAATCTTCTGAGTCTTTCATGCTTAGGTGACAATCTCAGGATCAGCTGGGAAAATAACAATATAAATACTATGATGGAGCAATCCAAGAAAGTATTTTCTTTTTTGAAGGGCAGACTGTAGGTGTATTACAGGAAGTATGCGTTTTACCCTTTTCTGTAATGCTAAACTACTCAGTAGTGACAAATTGTACAGTTGTTCTGTATGTGAAATAGTCTCAGTCAATTCTGATCTTCATCTCTGAACTTTTTGATGATTATACACTCCCAATTAAAGAATAAACCACAAGATTTTATCACCTGTAACAGTCAATCCTTCCCTAATTCACTCTAGGGAATGTAACCAGAAGTTATCATGAGTCACAATAGAACCATCATCTCTTTCATCATATTCTCTACTCTGACAAAACGTTCACCAGCCAACATCCTCTTTTTAGTCCCACTTCATTGACATTAGTGTAATGAGAGCTCAAGGTCTCATAACTTAGTCTCGGTAAGTTTGCAACAAATCCAAAACAGGGGATACATCTAGCCTGTCCTTACACCGTTCATAGTGCAACCATATCCTTAACCATGGATACTTGCTATACGCATGATAGAGTAACAGCGGTTAGTTAATTTTACATTTACACCTCCTCTTCTTAATTTAGAGGCCTACAAACTTGACTGAGAAGTTTTATTCTTGCAGAGTGAAGGTACGGACCAACGAACACAGGTAATTCGAACCACAGTGTAGTAAGACCTTTTTACCAGTTTCAGTATGACAACAGGCAGAACCTTACGAGAGAGACAAGGACTGTCTTACAGGATGTATAAAATTATTGCTTTGCTGGAACGAGGGAGATACAGCTGCTAGCAAAGCTTCCCTATGTGCTGCAAGGCAGCTGGGGAACCCTGCTGGGGAACCAAGGTGCACACACACAAAAAAAAACCAACCCACCACTCAAAAGGCATTAAAATGCCAGACATTCCTAGGACTCCTTCCATAAGCCATGCTCCACATGGATAAGCAAGTATTTTCATTCACACAGACGTATTGGTAGTTTCACTTAGTTTCACTGATAATTGCTTTAAACAACTAAATATCCATCCTGTGCAAGCATTCAGTAGCATGGCAAGGCAATATGAATGTTCAGTTGTGTTAGATAATTTTAACTTCCACAGATTTCTCAGATGAAGGGTATGAAAAATAACGTCAAGTGATCATTAGGAAACACACCCCACAGTTCTAAGCATGTGTAACTGTTTTCTGGATGCTTTGAAAGTTATTGTCACTTCTAATGTAAAGAACGTTTATTTACACTTTTTAAAAAATATTCTGTTGAGGCAGCAAAACAAATGGAACTTCTCCAGAGGCAGCACATTCCAACTTTTAAGGCAAAGAATATTATAAGATGGTTAGAAACTCTGCCACTGGTATTTACTCATCCTTTTGTGCATCATACTTTTGTCTGCTCTTGCTAGTTAGGTTATGGATTTCTCAGGGTGTGGATTGTCTCTTACTTTATGTCTGTTCAATGTCTAGGGCTGTAGTGCCTCATCTCAACTGGGACCTTGAGGCACTAATGCTATAAAAGTATTAGTAACAACAATAAAACATTTCTTTGATCACAATGAATTTTGAGAACTTAGTGAAGCAATGGTTCAAAAATAAGTAGCGACCTGCCAGAACCTTATTTATCATAGCGCAGCCACAATCTGCCAAAGCAATGCAAAGTATTAAATTCCTCTCTGATGAAACACTACATGTTTAAATGGGGTTACTGGAAGAGTGAATACAGCACCCTGCACATAAAGATACTCAGGATTAATTTTTAAGCATATAAAGAAAACAATTTTAAAAAATCTCATTTAGATATGAATAAATAGTTAGCTCTTTCAATGTTTAACAATAAATTGATTGTACATGTAGAATATAGACTGGCCTTTTTCCAGTTCTACAGAATCCTAATTAGTGGCGTTGAAACTGTATATTTGTGTAAGTGATTAGATTGTTACAGTGATCCATACAGAGTTAAGAAACAGTGTAGATGATTACTGATTATGGAAATGTTTACAGGATCTGAATGAAGTGACCCACATAGTTCCCTGGTATCCTCTTACCCCAGAGCATTGCAAAACGTATCCACACAGCAGCTAATGTCACCCTTTGGCTGCCCAAAGTAACTGCTGCTATTTCAATCTGGTTCCTAAAGCATTTCTAAAGTTTTTTGAGGTTTATTTAGGATTTTCTGTTGTATCAAATTTTCTTACAATCATGACCGCTTCTATAAACACATTTTCCTGTTCTCTGAGCACTTTGCCTTGAGCTCAAACTTCAGAGACTAATGAGGCAGAGGTATGACACAGCCCAGAGCACACAACAGCACTGAGAACTGTAGGTGGGCACAGAAACGCTGTGCACTCTCCAGTTCAACCTCTCCTACTTAAGCCAGGACTGGGGAGACGGTCTCCATCTCATCCAGTGCTCTCCTTACCTTTGTGATAGACCTTGAAGATGCTCTGTGGAACAAGCCTTACCATAAAGCTTCGCAGGGTATGAACACGACTGTTCAGGATCTTGGCAATACGTTTCTTGGCAGAAGGCTGTTCAGCTGCTCAGAGTTCCTTGACAATTAGACCTACACATTGTTTTATGTTTTAAAGAAAGCATACCATTATAGTCGCTACTGAATATGGCACTTTTTCTGCAGAGTTTCATGGAAGTAAAAAAATCAAGCAAGACCCAATCTGGCTTGGAAGACCCTGTTAACAGCTCTTGAGCAGCAACTGCCTTATATTGTATCGATGTGTCTGACTATGAAAAAAAAAACAACCAAAAAACACAAAACATAGACTGAAGAGGAATTTGGAGTCTGACTCAAACCACCATCTAAACGTAGCCTCCACTAAAGTTTTGGGTCAAAGGGGTTTCAGTTCCTGTGTTTTGGTTCTGGCCCATCGCCAGCAGGAACATAGATCTGGCGAAGATCTTCAGAATTAGTGTAGCCAGGAACCCAGTTATTAGTCCTTCAAATTATCAACTAACACCTACCCCCCCACAAAGAGGCAAACAGCACAGGAAAAAAAATAAAAGCATCACATAGTACATTTCTAAATAAACTGACCTTCTTCAAGAGTACACTCATAACATCTGCAAAATACATGTTCCTCAAAATATAATCATATCCTTCAGACAGAGGTATAACAAATTTATCGCTCACTTTTTTTTCCCTTTCCGCCTTGGAAGGAAAGCATACTTGTTTGGATACGATTAATTTATCCAAAAACCTAATTAATTAAAATTAAACCAGCGTGTCTAATTTTAGCAAGAAAATAAACTGCAAACCGGTGTGCTCCAGAGTATCATGACTCTGGAAGCGAGCCAATGTCTCACAGCCACAGAAACTCAGCTGACAACCAGGGAATTCAACTGAATCACTTCCATTGCCTACTGCCTCATGACAAGCTCCCACTGTAAAATCACATCACTAGAAATTGTCTGTTTTACAGAGTGGTTAAAAAAATTGAGAGAACACAAGCATAATTTTTTAGGGCTCACTTAAGCAGATTCAGAACGTAGAGGGCTTTCCCTCCACCCTCCCCCAGTAATTGCTATTTAAAGATCATTTGAATGACCTTCTAGTACATCTTAGCCATCTTTTTATTTACTTGTCTGGTAAAACCCAATCCTTCATCAGGCCAAATAGTCAAAGAGATGGAAAATTTAAACCTTTCCAGCTCCTGAAGGAAAGTTTCTCCCAACAGCTGTCTTGCTTTATGAAAGCATGAAGTCAGTACATCCAATCTCATGCTATCAATCACGCTGGCTGACATTTCCTGCAAACTGTGTCCACAAGACAAACGGGGAAAGAGAACCTAAAAGGAACAACAAATTGCCAAAAAGCAGATGGAATTATGTGCTCTTGTTTATATTTGGCTGTTCAAATGAGCCTGGTCTAAATGCCTTCCCCTTCAGAATTATGGCACTAAGCAGTCATTTGCATCACTGCTGAAAACACCTGACACTCGTATTAAGAAATATTGGGTTTAATTGCAGTCCATTAAAATGTGGAAATGTCTTCAATGCAGGATTAATGATTTAAGTGAACTGTCGGCTTTTAGAGTATTTTTAGGCCCTCCTCCTGCAGATGCAAACATCCTCTTGCTCTCCACCCCGCCCTGAACTTTTGCAAAAAAGGTCTGCCACATGTTTCTCATCTCCTGGCTTTAGGTAAGTAGCATTTAAAACGACTCTGAACATCAAGCATCTATGATTTGTGACTTTCAGAAGAGTGTTTGTGTACACAAAGGGATGTTGAATTGTTGTTTTGACTTTAATCTAAATAATTTTCATTTTGTCTTAAGGTGAACATTTTCTACACGTACCAAAACAGGATTTTGTTTTTGTCAGTTCTTATATATGCACAAGTATGAAGTTACGTGCTGGATGGAATGCAGTGACTGCTGGTACTCTGTTTATGACTTTCCTTTACATACACAGTTAGCTTTTGTCCCAGACAAAACTTGCAGTTGGATTTCAGTTGTGCTGGCATTTAGGTCTGTACGCATGCACACAAGTTAGGATGAGGGTAAGAGCTGTTGTTGCTGACAATTGCAAAAGCACAGGAAAAAAATATTCAGTGCATTGAATACCATAAATGTAAATATAAATGTTTTAACTATCTGCAAAAAAATAAAAAATAAAATCTGCTTCTTGGGTGAAATCACCAGCCTTAAATTGCTAGCACAATTGTTTGACATTCTAGGATTTTAACTGCAGAGCTGTCAACATCTGGGGAGGGATGGATGGGTTAAAACTAACAGCATTATAACTGAAAATAATTTCTGGCATTTACCCCAGCAAAAATCACCATCCCACCACACCTCTGAAGTTGTTAGGTTCTAGCCCAACACTGACCACTGAAGTGCCTGGATCCTGCTGGACCCAGCCACTGTGCAATAATGTCAGTCCCTCTTCTACCCTCCTCTCCCACCCTGGGATCATCCAACAAAGATTTGTAAGGCTGTGCTAACAGGGTCCCAACTTAGAGACTCACTAATATTTTACCACAAGAAATTGTGGAAGGTGAAGGTGGCCCAGCAATCCAAGAAACCTGAAAACCAATATTGTCATCAACACATCTTCTGCCTGCGAGCCTAGAAAACACCACTTTCTGCCGAACCTCGTACAGTGCGTTTGTGGATCCAATATTTATATATCACTGCCCTCTCTCTCCTTTCACGTACTAAGAATCAGGAAAGTCAGAATCATTAAAACATATAAATCTTACTGTGTCAGCTCTGAAGCTTGTAGATGTGAGTGCAGACAGTGTGTAAATACAGGTGCCATGTAAGTAGCTTTCCAGATCAGTCAATCAAAACCAAAACAAAATCCACCCTAAAAGCTGACATTATATTTACCAAAGAAATGAATGGAAAATGAGATTTAATGTTCAAGTACAGAAAAGGATTTCAAAACCTTCGGTTTCACTATTTAGCAAGCTGGTCACGATTCTTGTGTCGTGTGTATCACTAAGGGAAATTACAAGAAAGTCAGACGGTGTCTGCAGTGTCGAAGGCCAAAAAGTACAAAAAATGTACATGGACCTTAGGGTTATGAGAAGCTAAACCTGTACCTTTAAAAATGCAGATAATACCTGGTCACTTGCCATATATTTGTCATTTAACTCTTACAAAAATTGGTATTGGACATTTTAAGATAAATATAAAAAACCTTAATCACAGCCTCACATGTATGTCAAAAAAATGCCCCATCATGTTCAGAAGATGTATTTTCTTATGTTCTTTTTTCACTGTTCCCATAGAGAGCCATAAAAAATAGCTTCATTCTCAAATACGTGTTATGTGAAAACAGGCCTGGAATATTCTCTGTTTGCACATGCACACGTTATTTATAGCATGTACTAGATCATTAGCAGCCAATTATTAAAAATGCAGTTCACAGACTAGGTTTAGCTGCACTCCTAGCACATCTAGCTCTTCATTATCAACACTGTTATATATACACAAAGCTTAATGTTTAGTTGGCTTTACAACATTTTTTAAAATATTGTACTTAAATATTTAAAATATTTTTCTTTAAGCTTTTTGGCGTGCCTGTGCTTATAAACAGCTCACGCATGCAGAAAGGTTAATTGCAACTAAATTGAAACTTGGTTTAAAGCATGGCCATCCTTTTGGAAAACATGACCGTTCAACTCCTTTAGCATCATTAAGCCTTTTCTTTCAAGTAGGTGGCAGTATCACAGCTCACTTCAACACCATTAAAGAAAGCAAAATTTCTGAACACATCTGATCACGTTTCTCTCTCGCGCATTTTTCCATGCTGGCTACTGCTGCAAGTACCACATTCAAGACCAAGAGCATTTGCTTTTTCAGCAACCGTTTTAGTGTTAACTGGATGTGACTGACACCAGTTCAAGGCTCCTAAAGAGAAAGGAGCACCAGAAGACAGACTGCGCTCCTCGGGTCCCCAGCAGGACTCGGCCTGGGCAGTGTGTATTTTCAGGGCTGTCTTTCACCTCTCTGACAGAAGATTACCTCTAATTTCCATCAGTAAGAACGATGTTCCACAAAGCAGCATGTTCTGTGATAAAATGGCTGGAGATGTAAGCCAATTCTTGCAAAAAAAAGATGGTTTTCCCAAAAGCCAGGTATTTAGGACAGGCAAAATTAAGACACAGAATAGCAGGGGGGGGTTTGTTGGTTTGTTTGTTTGAACAGGCAACCTACCCACATTCTGTCCCGACCCCAAGAAACTGAAATAAGCAAGAATGTCCAGAGAATACTGAAGACTTGCAAAGTAGGGTAAGTGGAGTTTAAGCAGTTGGAGACCATACCTCCTGGACAGCCAGCCAGTAAACTGCCATCTGCATGGATTGTATCACTTTTACAGCAGGGAAGGGAGTACCGCAGTCCTTTGTGACTTCCATTGCCCAAGTAACAGGAACTCCACCGATGGAAAGAGGGGAGGACCTCTAACAAGGCATTTGTGAAGCAAGAACCTGCATCCCAGCCTTCACCTTTGCCAGATAATATGGATAAACGCTCAAGTCCTGCAGCCTCAGCCCGTGGCAGAGATATCCTGCAGACAGCAAGCAGTCCTGTAGGAAAGTACGGTAGCTGCTTGAAGAAAGCGCAAGCACATGGGATGGTATAAATCAAATCCTAAAAGAAGACATCTCTCATACCATTATTTTTCTTTCTGCAAGATCCATGCCATCCTAGACTAATAAAATGCCGCATTTTGTTATAATTCTGTATGGAGGCACCAAAACTTTCAGGTTGTTTGGTCCTTGTTAGAGAGCAGTGTCCCTCTACCTCTTCCTTGTTTCTATTGTCAAAGTTGTCATCCAAAGTCTAGGAGAGGATTAAAGGCCTCCAGATGTCCATAGATTTGGAACCGGACCTCAAAGTTACTGGTACATGGAAATTCAATTGCAATCCACTGGCAACCAATTATTAGGAGTTAACCACTAACTATGCCTGCAAAACCAGGTCTCACGATCTGGGTCTCCATCTGCTGGTGAAGAAAATGACAATCCAAGACCAGGGGCTATTGTACCTGTACGGTTTATAGGCAGTACGTTTGCAGTTGTGCTTTACTAAACAACAGCGCACCTGCCTCTATCTGCAAAAACAGGGCAGAGTGTGGTTCCTACTAGATAAAGGTAGTATATGGTCATATATACATACATTGCAGCCTGGACAATGGGTGTGACCTTACTACCATGAAAACCAACCAAAAAAAATCCAAGTTGCGGAAGGCACTGACTTTTATCAGAGCATGCTACCTCTAGCAGAAAGCTTGTACATGCAATTAGGAAATATTTTGACAAGATGTTTGATTACCATGCTGCTGAACGCTAGTCTTTCTTCTGACCTGCCATGTCACACATGTGCCTTTCCAGACAAGTCTTGTCCTTGAAGGCTATCCAATAGGATGGAAAGGGTATAAACTAGGGAAGTCACAGAGGTCCACAGACACGGACAAATACGACAGGAATTTTTAGAACTCTTGGTTAAATCTCTCCTATCCAACAATATATTCAGGAGAAAAAAAGTTAATTTAAAAAAAAAAAAAAGACATTGCTGGACATGCTTGAATAAACTCATTTGTGGATCCTAGGTCTTACAAGCTGACATAAAAAGATATCTGATGCATTTTTTCACCATATTTTTTACTGATTTATAAGACCTACAAAAATGGATACTTAACTGCTCTCTGCTGATGTCAATTCTTTTACCATATCCATACCCTCCAAAACTGCACCCTTACCCCATCAGTCTTTGTTACTGCATAAGCAACTGAAGCATGTAAAATCAGAAAACAAAAGAAACCTAGGTAAGAGAGAGACATGCATGAGAAGAATAAGGCTAACAAAATTAAAAATAAGAACATGATATTACGTGAAAGAATACAAGATAAAAGCAGAAGCAACTTTCAGACAGCATTAAAGAGGTAGTAGCTGGGGGAAAAGAAGAAATCATAGAAAGTTCCAAACCTGAAGTGTATGGCACTGCCAAATGAACACCCAATTAAGGTACAGGGAAAGAGCAGTGAAAAGACAGAACAAGTGCCAGTGAGTTAAGTTTTTTCTGCTAACTACAAAAATAGAGTGTAAGGCACTTAGAAAGGGAATATTTTTGACAGGAATACTGGGGCTAATTAATGACATACTGTAATTAAACACCTTCTAAACCTGTCGACTTAATTGAGCAAGACCAAGCTTCTCTGACCAAAACTATTTGTATAAAACTGATTTAAATTTTGTTAGTCTCTGAAGCCCAAGGCTGCACACAGACTGCACTCATTGCACACATCGGGAACAAAAATATCACGAAGGTAGAAATTTCATGATGAAATAAAGGAGTTCACAGCTCCTGCTTCTGGCTTTTGCATATGGATAGGAAAAATGCGCTCAACTCAAAAGAATAAAACTCTTCCTACTTGAAAAAATAACGGATATACAGAAACCTACCTTTTCACAAAGCTCACTTATAACTCAGTAGTCCAGGTTTCAATAAAACTCAGCTATGAACTAGACTATACCATGAAGAATGGAAGTCCTTTATGCGATAAAATGTTTGTAGCATGAAGCATGCAGATAGTACTACATATAAAACTGTGTCTTACATAAAACAGGAAGCAATTTTAAAGAGAAAAATTATTTGGGAATTCTAGTTGAAACGTACTTGTCACAGGGAAGTATTGCTATCACTTTCATTGTGTCCTGACCATTCATTCTAGCTTCCACCGCTGTCACATGTATGTGGCTTTGCAATAGGCATCTAAAGCTCAGTACTGCAAAACTGTCACTTTTTTTTCCAGGACTTTAAGAAAGAAGCCCAAAGCCAATATATTGAGCAAAAATGCCATAGCTTACATGCAAGAGTCCACCCCTGAGAAATGGCAACAGAATCATCAGCTGCAAAAAAAAACCCAGGGTGCTGGAAAACCTCATGGAGAGCTCTGCACGAATGCAACTGCTTCAACAGTGAAGTATTTAAACGGCCTGCTAAAGGGCTAGAGATTTTGCTCACACAAAAAGCTCTTCAAATTGACTTTGATCAACTGCCTTGTGTATGTTTATAGCCACTTTTTCTTTTCTACCTGAAAGCAAAATTAACTAAATCCACTTCGTCTCACTGATGTGTAAACACATTTCATACTAACTGCACAAGAAACATACGCCATATTATCACATTAATACCTGATTTAGACAACTTTTAGAGCCCCTGTGCTTTTTGTAGATTAACAAACTATCAAAATTATTAGGCAGCACTAAAAGGTAATTGCCTTCATTTTGTAGAGTACAATTACTCAAGCAATTATACAAGCATAGGAAGCAATTGCTGATAACTTATTTTTTCAGAAATAAGAGCCTAGTTTTTCAGAAAAAGCTTCCAATGTAATTGCTGTGAAACCTGAAGAGCAAAAACAGCCATTCTGTAAATACACAGATTTTACAATTTAAATAAATGGTTATTTTTTTCCTTATAAAATAAAGTGTTACCTGATGCCTGAAAGTTTCAGATGGCATGAAAATTAGGCTTCAATTGCACAGAGAAAGTAACTACTTTGTACTGGTAATAGCTAAACACTGTAATGATTTGTAAATTAAACTGTGCTGTAATTGCTGTACAGAGTTCTACAGTAAGTGAGAGTATGGCAATATCAAGCTTATAAAATGGGGTGACACGGTTTCAATTTGGCTACATTAGAAATTGCAACTGCTATAAAATGAAGCATGGGTTAGCAGCGCTAGACATAACTGCAGCTCTCCACAAGCAGCACACATCTCCCATCAATTACCTCTAACCTGTACCCGCATAAAAAAAATCAGAAACCATTACCCGGGTTTCTGGCAATGAATTTGAGCTCTGTGGTGAGACTGCCAGCTACTCCTGCTCTTCTGTCCTGCTTCCTCCTTCCCATTACAATAGACAGGTTCAAACTCCCTGGGAAGTCCCTCTTGGCAAGCCTGGAGGCTAGCAGGAAAACTTGTGTCATCTTGAACTGCCCATCATCACCACTAAGGCATCAGAAAAATGTACTTTACGTACACACCAATCTAATGATTTTGTTGTGGCACTGTAAACTCTTCACGGAAGCAACTATGTTAACACAAGGTAGAAGTCAGAGCTGACCAACAGAGACTTAAATTTCCAGTCTCTTAGAAGCTGACGCCACAGGATTCAGTATGCCAAATCAAGCCCTGAATTCACTGTTGCCTATAAAATCAGACTTGTTAGAATATTATGATTGAATAAACGTAAGGGTGTGGACATGGTTAAAGCAAACACAGGAAAATGACCTCTTCTGGGTAAATACTTCTGAAAGTCACCCAGCTCTGCACACAGTGTCTGTGTCATCCATCCCACTCAATCTCCTTTTCTGTTTTCATTGGATACATTGATTAAACCCTTCTCTTAGCTCACTGCTACTCCAGCTGCCTCTGTCTTTTGCTGATCTGAAGTTTAATACTGACGTGTTCTCAGGGCTTGTAGTATCCCCTTACTAGTCGTGTGCAATCCAGTTCCAACCCTATTCCCACTGGAAGGTCCATAGCCACGTGTGCATTCACATGAAAGCTCTCTTCCTCACAATCCGCTGTTCAAACTGCCCATTCTGCTTGGCCATCAGCAGCTTCCTGCTCCTCAGCTTGTTCTTCCTTGGAAATCCATAGTTTATAATTTCCTGAGCCACTCAGCCTCTCCTTCCATGTGTTCCTTGTAGCATCATACCAACACCGCTTCTTTCCACTTTGCCATTATGCTCATCTGCTAGTATTTATAAACTAACTTCTCACGCAACAATCTCTCAGTTATCAGCATTTTTCTGAAAAGAACATGTGCTCTTTCACACATCTCACTCTTCTGCTTCTTCCAGTTCACCACCAGCAAGGGGATGACTGAACTGGTAATTTTTCACACTCATCATCTTCTTACTCCTCCCTGGCTGAGGTGACATGCTCGGTGCCTTTTTGGCATTTATTCAGTCTGTCATAGCAGCCAGTCAGCTCTTCTTCAGCACCTCCAAAGCCCAAGTCTTTGTCCTTGTCATCGTTATCAAATGTTTACTGGCATGCTGCCCCCTGAACGGTGCTGCTTCCTCATTTCCCACCTCTCAGATTTTAACCTCTCCTCCACAGCCAAGGATCCCTTGTCTATAACTCTCTCAATTGCTAACTACAAGCTGCTGGTTTCTGCCTTTGCCTCTCCAATAGGATGGTTCTTTCATTTTGCCTTTGAAATTTCTCTGATCAGGCTTATCACGCACACCCATCCAACTTCTCCATTCAACTTCCCAGCACAAGTCCTTACTCGGGCCTTTTGTCTTCTCTCCATTTTCACAACTCTGCACCTTACACAATCATCCCCTTTGCCTGGATCACCTTTCCTCCCCTCTTTCCGAAGCCTCCCTTGTTCTGATCCTGACATCACCAACACTGCAAAACTACAAACACTGAAACGTTCTCACGAGTTTGCCTTCTCTGCTCTGGTTCTTGCTCCACACTCCCCAACTTCAGTTGGTAATTGCTTCTTTCTTGAGCATGCTTACTTTATGAAACTGAATACAAACTAAACCTTTCTTTCTAAACAAAACTAAGCACTGGTATCATAAACTTGGTAATGCTGACTACATTCGTTTCTATTCTGAACATGCTGAATAATTTGAAGTAAGGGGTATTAAAAATTAAATTACATAAAGAATCAAGCATTTTAAGACAAAAATAGCTAGCCAGAAAGTTATTTAGCTGGATGTGGTCTAGAAAACACTGCTACTGTTTTGCAAAATTACAGAGTCAGAAATTCTAATTTACTTAATGAAATACTTGTATTTAGCTTTACTTTATTAGAGTAAGAACCCCAGAGTTGCCTGGCTTTATTCATGAAGCCGTTCCAGCCGAGCTTATGCACTGTTTAGATTGTCCAGCCTAATCAATGATCAAGTCTATAATTAAATCAGAATGCTGTCATTCAAACATACTTAATTTGGAATATATTATAGATTTAAAAGCGTAAACAATTACAAGGAAATAGCAAGCTTAATACAGCAATTAGAGAAAGGGTTTCATTAAGGGTCACCCCAGCATATGGATTCCATTTCACAGAAAATATCTGCCAAAGCCACGCAGAAGCCACAAGGGTTATTCTGTTACCACAGAATATGAGTGCATCTGATCTTACAATACTACAGGAGAAGGAGCATGTGTAAATACTTGCTCTCTGATGTCAGTGGAAAGCTGTCCACTCAAGCCACGGCACACCGAAGTAAGAGAAAAAAAAAAAAAAAAAAAGTTATTTCAAGACATAACATTATTTTAGAAGTGGCAACCAATTCCTCCTGGTTGTGCATCACCTGTTGCCTGGCTATGCACATATATATGTGTGCATATATATATATATGTAGCAGTAATACCAGTAAGATGGGTCGGTACCATTTTAACAGTTTACCAGTTGAAACACATTTTTGCTTCACCTATGTTACTGAGAAAGAACACATGCTGTTCTCAAGCCACTCACTATGTGTAATGGCAAAATACTGGTTTGTCTATTGTTAGAAGGGACCTCATGGCAGTATCTACCTGTAATTTCAACAGATTTCTTTGAACGTGAAAATGCTTCAAGAAAATGAAAATTGAAGTCAGATTATACCCACTACAATGGTCCCTTTTGGACCTCAAAAAACGTATATGCCTATGAAATTTTCAGAATTCCTTTTTTGAAGGATTGCCCACATGTCTGTGGGCACAAGTTTTACCTTTTTCATTGTTTAAATAAAAACCATGGATAGGGAAGCTATAAAATGTTGTCACGTGTGGCTTCTTCGTATATCAACTAACACCTCCTTAAAAAAGGATGCAGACCCCAAAAATCAATTTTTCTACACTGAAGCTACAACCTCTCAGGATTTCCCTTATTACAGTTATAAACACCATTTTCTCCTGGTTTAACACAGAAGAATCAGGATTTTTTTAAAAAAAAAATATATAAGATGTAGAGATGTACATTCCTCTGGCATCTCCATACAAAGCAATTCTAAATCTGTTATTTCATGCATCATAAGATTCCCAACAATTGTTCCCCAAGCTGAAGCTCCTCACCCCAGAATAGCCCCCCAGCTCCTCCAGCGTGCTGCTCTCCGGGCTCCTGCGGTGGGCACAAGTGGGCAGCGCCCTGCTCCCACCACGCTGGGGCCTGAGCTGCTGGGAAGTGAAGGCTGTGAGGACCACTGCTCCCCAGCCCACCCCAGCCCCAGACAGCAGCTTGACAGGGCGAGCACTTCGAGATGAAGATACATTAAGCAAAATCTGATTTGACATGCTACGATGTTCGTGCCCCTTTTCCTTGAAAAAGGACCCATTTCTCAAGGTTTCTAGTCCAAAGTCTAGAATTTCCTTTAAAAAAAAAAAAAAAAAGTTCTAGGGCCACTTCATACTGGACTACAGCATCAGTTCTGTATTTGGCCCCATTCCTGAAAAATACTCCAGGCAGGCACAAAGATTTGCCAGCATCCTGCACCTCTGGTACACCCAGCAAACCACAGCCACGTGCCCTGCTCCAGCGTGCAGCTTTCCAAATCCTCCACAAACAGATTCCCTTGGGCCTGGAACCTTTCACTTCCCACACACGAGGAGCCTAACTGCCGAATTCTCTAAGTAGTACTAATATCGGTTTGGAAGAGCACTTAAAATGCGATGATACTAGTTCATTAGAGTTTGTGTTTCCAGGATGTTTTGGGATTAGCAGAAAAAAAAACAAAAAAAACAAAAAAAACCTCCCAGGAACAAGCTAGAGCAACTGCTGCATATTAAAGCAGGATGGAAAAAGTTATTCTATTGATGCCAGCTATGTTAGTCCACTAGTTAAATGATTAATGTTGATAATTCCTCTCCAGCAGACTCATTAAACTTGAACTTATTTTTCTTACAGGCCTTTGACATTTCCTACTTTCTTAATATCAGAGGTAATGACAGTGGCGTGATTATATACTTATTCCTTTCCACCTTCAAGCAGTTTTCTTTGGCAAGAGTCACTTTTTAAGCAGAAAACCTGCACACGAGTATTCATTCTTTCCCAAAAACTGTTACAGCTCCATTAGCAACACTAAATGGCAGTGCCTTAGAGGAATGCACAACAACCCTTCTAAAAATTAAATAGTCAAGGTATTCAGAGCAGCGCCATGAGAAAGACATTTTCTACAGAACTGCAATTTACAAGGGTAGGGGGGGTTCTGCCCCCTCCCCCCACATTTCTTTTAGATCCTGTTGTCAAAAAATGTCCAAGTTAAACAAAGAAGAAATTACAGAATGAATCTGGAGCTTAGCCTTGAAGAATTAGGTTTCACTCTAATTGAGATCATACGCTGCATGTGCAGTTTTGGCACATAAGCCATATTAATCAGAAGGTCTTTAATCGTGGATAATTTCTCCTGTGTGTGCCAGATTGGGCATTCTGCTGCTGGCCCAGCTTCTAAGTCTGTTTAAGAGTCCACCTTTGACTTCATAAACACCCGCTTACAAAATTGGGGTCAACTTCCTCCTATGAAGGTATGCTACACTGGCGCTAAAAAAAAAAATTCCCTTAATGATTAAATTGCATCTCATATGGAAATAAAAATGTGCAGATTCCAAAGGAGTGACTGTTTCAAGCGATTACAATTTGTGTTGGAAGTAGCCCTCACTCAAGCCCATGTTTCTATGAAGTACACAACAGATGAAAACCAGAGAAGATTATCCAATAGCCACAGTATGAAATTTGATGACTGCACTGAGCATCATTTAATCTACAGTTATGATACTACTGGTGAGCTTCAAGTCCAGAAAGAGTAAATGGGACACAAAAATGTTTCTTGCATTCAATTCAAGACTGAATGGGGAGAGTAACTAATGACACGCCAGTATCGACTAGATTTTCATCCCTTGGCAGTAGGGATGGAGATGGAACTACTGAAGCAGACAGTGAAATGCCCACACACTCTGCTGAAACCCTGTTCCTGCCAAAACTGCAGTATGAATTTTGACCCATTGTGACTTCAGTGGAGTCCTCGACATCACTCCAGAAGCTGGGCTACATTTGCAGAAGATCAAAATTAACTGCACTCCCCCTACTGAAAAATATTATCACTCACACCATTCACGCATTTTATCAGATTGTTCATAAACTTAAAACTTTAATATCCATAGTACTTCTACAGATCCATATAACCTAGCCTAGCTTTGTCATAATGCAACAAGCAGCCTTTTAAAATATATGGATCTTTCTATAAATTTCTGCACCTGTAGATTCAAAATGAGCTTTTGTCCCTAGTGTTCCACTTGATATTTAAGCTATTCAACAGTATGACACCCGTGAAAGATAAAATTACTGTGACAGAATAACCCCGTATGAATTTTAAAGTAATAAAGCAAAACCAACTGCAGCATAATATATAAACCTTTAAAAAAGAAAAAAAATTAAGAAGGGAACCCTCTTTACTCAGGCATACCACTTCCATGAAACATCACACACACTGCACTCATGTCCATAATTTATTTTAGCGGTGACTGCTAGACTTTCCATTATAAAATTTCCAGCTTCAGACACCCCTGCTCATTTCTACAACTTTGCATTAACTAGCTCCAGCCTGCCTTACACAGGCCTTGTGTCTGGCTACTGCCTCGCGTGTCTCTACTCCCCCGCTACTCAAAAGCAAAATTTTGCCTACTCTTCCTCTCTTTAAACATTATTATCCACTTTCTTCTCTGCATTTCATGTGAGAACACCGTTCTAAATATTATCTCTTCTCCTAATTAACTCAAGGAATTTTTTCTGATCTGCCAAAGTTGTAACTTGCCTCCTTTTGCCTCTCAAACTGGGTTTGTTACAGCTGGGTTTTGCTTCTGAAGGAGGAACTGAAGTTCTGCATATCCTGGGTTGAAAAGTCAGGAGCTATGAGCTGCCCACGCTAGGGCAAAAGGACTAAGAAAACCCAAGAGCTTTAGCTTCCATAAAGCCTGTCCGAGTGCTTTTCAGGAGAGGGATGATTCTCTGACTCTTCTGGGTTTTTTATTTCAACTCACTAGGTATCATTTTCAGGTGACTCCCACAAGCATTTAGCAGAGGCATAATTCTGCTCCTAGTCAGGTTTACCATGGCTTTCTATAGGAAACACAGGCCAATGGTATGTGTTTATAAAAATGTACTCTTCAGAGTAAACAATCAAACTTTTGGTATGATGACTTATGAAAACCCTAAATAGAGTGTATTTTACCTTACAAGCATTTCCAATGATCACATCTGTCTTCCAATAATCCATATTGCATTGCTTTAGAAGAAACGCAGTACCATTAAACTCTCATGAGCACCACAAGATACAAGAGGAACTAGAAGAAATCCTCCATAATAATGAGGCTATCATAAAAAACCAAACCAACCAAACAAGAACTGTTAAACGTCTGGAAGTATCACTGTCTTTCAGTGGAAGGCAGCTTGGGAAGCAGCTACCAGAAGCTTTTGTGGTCCTTGCTCAGGAGGCAAGAAATGCTGAAGAAAACGTGATGGGTTTCATCACTTTTCTTGATGGCAGGAGCCTCTAACTGGAAATAACAAGCAAGTCTGCTGTTCCAGACAGTCAGTTCAAATGTTTCCACAAGGAAACGTGAAAGGAATGAGAAAGTTAAAAAGATCCCTAAAGATGGCAGAGGAGAGAGCCACAATATGTTGCTGCTCACCCATATGACTCGGAAAGAGTGCCCTCACCTCCTGCGTACCTCCGGCCCTGTTCCACCTGCCAGTCCCATGGGAAATTGCTGCCTGGGAATACCATGGCATACAGAACAAAGGTAATTGATTAACATATATGCTTTTGGAAGCTAAGTCAGGACTCAAAATCAGAAGTAAATTACCTCAGCTTGGTAAGTCACAGCTTGTCAGCCGAGCCACACTGTCCATCTGGACATAATTTCTCGGCTTGCAGGAAAGGTAAGGTAATGCAACTAAATGCAAAATCTGAATTAAAGACCTTTATCTCACTTGCACCATGTTTTGCCATGGGCCAGGAATATGTGTAAAATAATTGCATTTTACTTTTTCCTAGAGCCAGGACAAGAGATTCTCTTCACCTTTGATAGATGCTGAATTCAATTTTTAAGTCAGGCCATGGATCAGGTAGGGCTTTAACCGATGCCATTAATAAAAAAGCCTCTAGCCCCCAGAGCTCAGTCCAACTTGATGCTTTAATGAACTTCAGGCTTCATTAAAACGCTTGGGAAAGGGTGAGGGAGATATCTGGTTGTGAATGAATAACTGTTCTAAGTGTTTGGAACTGCTTTACAGCACGTTGTGATTGTTGACATCCATTTTGCATATTTACAAACTCAAAGCTTCTGTATTTTTTCTTCACTTACAAGCTTTATACCTCATTTATTAGAAATAATAGTTTTAGCATGACATTGTCCCTTATTAAGATCCAGTGTAAACATTATACTTTTTCTAAACTTTAAGAGATTCACTGTGTAAACAACAGAACTCAGTCCATAAACTATTTCTTATCTAGAGGGAAAAAATAATAAAAAAAAAAGTCATCTTGCATTGCATCAGCTAATGAAAAAGGGTGAAATAAACTGCCTTTTTATTTTTGAACTGGGAAATGGGAACCACAGAGGAGGAAACTAAGGGCTGCCTCACCAGATACAATCCATGGAAAATCTTTGTGTTCTCCTTCCCAACTAACACTGTTTTTCTTATCTGTGTATCCAAGTCTAATAAGAAAAACGTGTAACAGCACTGATTGATGGTAAAGTTGACTGCGTGTCAGCACTAGTTATCTTACTATTTCTTTTAGTAACACTTAGCAAAAATGATAATGTAAATCTCCAAAGCAGAACAGCACGCTAACTATTGGCCATCAAACTTTGTGTTTCAAAGTTCATTGTTCCAATCCAAAGGGAAACTAGCTGAGGGACAGCTGTGCTCGTTCTGGATTTCCCAACATTGCATACAGATAAAGAGTGAAATTTCTGACTCATTGAAGTCAGTGGAAGTTTTGCCCCTGGTTTCAGCAGGGCCAAGGTATCAGTGACAGAATTAGGGAAGCTTTTGTCAATAGATGTAAACTAGTAAAAATGTCTCCTCTGAAAGGATGTTAGCTTCCAAGTCAGATAATGGCACCGTTCACCAGCAAGAATGACATGTTTAATCTGATGGATTGAGCATCCTTTAATCCTTCCAGCTATCCATTAAACTGTTTATTCTCAGTGTAAATTGTTCCAGCCATAAATTTACACCAGCTAAAGTGCCTATCATTCTGTTGACGCTCAGTCACAGCCAAAACCACAATTTTTTGTGTTTTCTGACACATATCTACAGATTTTCAAAGCTTGTATTATCTAAACTTAAAATCCTAAGGCAGGCTAAATTAAAGCTGCATTTTCCAATAAGACTATTCCAACATTTAGGAAATAGAATCCATATTTAAAAGGCACACTTCTTAGTGTGCCAATGCTTAGTGTCCCAAATGCTTGTGTTCTGTAGTCTCCAGATTGAAGGAACTTCGCCAAAAATTTCTTTATAGATGTTTTGTATCACTCTGGGACCAAACTAGCGTTCACTGGAGTTCACATGATCCTTGACCAAATTCTCTGCAGAGGATTTACAATGCAGTCGCCTTAATACTAGCATCCATTGTAAGGTGAGAGAAAAAGCAAATGTGTTTCCTTTGCACAAACTGCTAGACAGTTTTCTGGACAGGAATGGTTTTCTTTGCTTCCTCCATCCAACCCTCCTTCGGTCAGTTAACCTTTTCCTTTCCAGCATATAGGGATTTTTGTAGGCCCTGCAAAACATACACGTTTACATGGAGGTGTGGGTACACAGGGCAGAGATGAGCTACACAAACCTTTACAGTCTCTCAGTTCGGTGTAACTCCAGAGAACGCAAGGAGCAGCTATCTACCCGGGCTTCCTTCACCCGAGCCCAACGCCACTGCAGTGAACAGAACGGGAAACAGTGAAACTTTTCAGTAAAATATGGATTTATTAGGAATTTGATTCCTAATTAGGGGACAACAACTACATTCTAAATTGTCAATTCTCGATCATGTATATCAACCAGCGATATGTTTATTCACAGAGGTAGCACAAAGAAATTGAGACTTACTATGATTTAAAACCACTTTTCCTCATTTTCACCTTGAATTCTGACTAGCAGCTGTCTTCAAAATAATTAATTTATTATGAATTATATTTACCAGGTTATCTAAAGGGAGGTGGCAGTAAAGAGGTCACATATGCTGTGGTTCTACAGATGCGGACTTAGAGGAAGTTTCCAGGAGCTGCAGTTGAATGAAAAATTCTCATGACCAGTTAGACATTGGAAAGTAAGTTTAAGCATACCCATAATGTAAATCCCTTAATCCTCAGGTAAACTAACAATGAGGATTTGCACACAGTAAGAGGGAAATAAAAAACCCAACAAAAAAACAAAACACAAACACACTAAAAAAAAAGCACTGAGACACCAGTTCAGAGCATCCTGGTTTCCTAAGAATCTCATTGAAGTGTAATTCAATTCCTTATGAAAACATATCATACGTAAGATTGTATTAAGCTACAGTAACTAGTAGTTATTGTAAGTTTTATAGAATATGTTGAATATAAGTGCAGTTGTTTCTATAAAAACTTAATGGTAGTGCCATACCAAAGTCACTCACGTTTACATTCATATGTATACATCATTTTATAAAAACTCCCCAGACAAAAATTAAAGCCCACTAACCTTGCTCATACAGGACTTTTAAATACAGAAGAAACGCTTCACCATGCACGTGTAAATCTAGCTTGCCAAACAGTACCACTGGTACTGAACATTAAATCTGAGTCAACCCATCAGCTGTCAAACATCCATTATGCCTTTCAGCTGACATAGACAAAATCTGGAACGAGTGTTATATCTTAAATCTATATGACTTGATTTAATAATAAATAATATTATTTATTGTTATTGTTTATATAATATATTATAAATATTAAAATAAAAATTATAAATATTTATATATTATATAAAATATAATAACAAATAATAAAAAATAATTTTAAATACTGATTTACCAAAAAAATTATTTAGGGGAAAACTGTTGTCTGATCCCCATGTTTCTCTATTTTAAAACACTGATCCCTATTTAACAATTCTTTTTGTTTAATGGTTAGCCATATACTTACTACAAAGACTCTTGTGCCTCAGTTTATATGATCTGTGATTCAAATTAGCTTCCTAAAGTTAACTTTATAATTTTATTAGGAAAACATTTTCTTTGTTGAGATATCAAGTTACTGCTTTATACTTCCGTCATATTTCATTAGAAACTTGTTTCTTAGCAGGAAAATATAAATAAATGCCAGAGCAAATGAAAAAGAATTACCATTCATTTTTTACAAATGTAATTTAATTAACTTGAATTTATCAAATGCAATATGAAAACAAAGTCTGGGCTCAGCTACTACAAATAAGGTCTCATTTGTACAACAGCCAACAGAGGTGCCAGTCATGGCTTTGCTTGTCCCTTGCTGGCCAGACTCCAGCCTCCAAAGACTACAGCAATGACCTGGCACCACATTGTTTTAGAAACAGCTGATGAGCCAGTGCTAACTGCTAGAAGCATGTAACTTCTTTAAAGGATATTAATCACACGCGAGGTAATCAGCCTCCTCCTTTAACAAAGGTATCATCGCATTTGTGCTGAATTTGTTGGGGTACAAGAGATTTATTCCAACTTTGGTTTTGGGTAAGGCCTGGGAAGGCAGATGACGTGTGATCCCACTATGCAGATGATACTTCATCTAGTGTACGCATTGCTGATATGAAGTTGACCCTTTTAAAGAAATAATATTAACTTGAACCGAAGAAAGTTTACGCTGAATCAGTGCTTTGTGTCATGTAGAAGGAAACAGAAAGCCAGATCCATCACAAAACTGAACAACAGCTTCAGAGAATTGCTGCTTACACATACAGATCATGGATTTCAACTTTTTACCAGTAAATGACAACCAAAGCCTAAATCAACACCTGCCTAAATAACAAAAGCCCATCCCTGCTGAAGCCGGGGCAGTGGCTCTTTCACTGGATTCAAGACTTCAGCTCCATTGTTCTGGGCGGCACAAAATAACAATTTGATACCCAGATTCCTCACATATACTACTATTTCATATCCCTGTCAGGAGTTTTGATGTGTTTGTGTGTTGACTAGATGTAAGCCAGAGTGTTGACAGCAAAGTATGTCACTCTGAGCTATAAACATCCATCAGGAACAGCAACGATGAGCACACTAAACTGACCTCACATTTTGAGGCCAGTCTCTGATACTTCAGGTTCTCTCCACAGTCTGATGAAGGGCATAACATATGTTCTTAAGCGTCATAGCCAAAATCAGAGCAAGTTTGCTGGTCAGCTGTAACACACAATCCAGCGGTTAATGCATTACAACTCTTGCACAATAACTTGCATGGTAACTCTCCCACAAGCAGCACAAGCCAACTACAGTTACCAGCGAGGACAGCAAACCCAGCTCGGGTCGCAGCTACAGGCTAGATTTCTGCGGCACAAAGCCAGCTCCAGCTCCTGGTGGCACGTAATGACAGAAGTTCCATGCAAGCCCTGGGTAGCAGAAAGCTCATGTGGCCTTTGAGTCCTATTCCTCATTTGCTCTTCTTCCCCTGTCTCGTTCACCCAAAGGCTCGTTTGCCCATATCCCCAAGCAGCCTGCCTGGCTCCCAACCCCTACCAGGCAGAAGGCTGCCGAGACTGTAGGAACCATTTTTGTGCTAACAGCAGCGATGCTCTGCAGTCCTGACTGCCTGAAAGGCACTGGGTTAAAGCAGCCCTAAGAGCAAACAGACCTGCACGGGTTACTGATGACTATCACCAAAACGTTCAGCACAGTAGCTGCAAAATGCTCATCCAAGGGCCAGTTTCTTTAACTGAAGTACGCTTTTGCCAGTACATCTGGTTTTGGAAGAGTGCTGAAAGTTTTCAGCTCAGAACTACACTCGTGAGAGGTAGAGGTGTATTTCGGTACGTTTAACATCCTACTCTTGAGTTATATGTGGAAATAAAGTTGTTACTTCACATGCAGACCTACTTCACTGGTTTTTTTTGCACACAGGGCTCTGATTTTCAGTCCAGTGTATTGTGCTTCCAATACTAACAAAAAATGAGGATTAGGAATGAAATTAGCAAAGAATTCTGCTGCAGTACTTTATGGCGTGTCAGAGTTAGTTGCATTTCAGATTTTTTCCTTTTTATGAAATGGCTCAATGTTTAGGAACATGTTTTCATAGAGCATCAGAAATTATATCTTCCTTACTACTATTTATCATTTCTACTAAACGGTAGCATAGCAATCCAGTTAAGGCAAATTTATTTTCCTACCATACTTCCATTATTTGATAAAGAAGTAACATTTTTGCTTAATAAAGATGTGATTATTTTCTAGCGTTTTGGGATAGGTCTTTCTAAAAATATACTGGAACATTATGCAAGGCTTTGGAAAGAAAACATTGCTCTGAGACACAATTTTACCAAAGCCTGTAATTTTCTATATCCCTTTTCCCTCAATTCTCTTTAAAAAAGCAGTAAAGATGTTTACATTTAAATTTGATCTTCTTTTAGGATTTTTCCAATTCCACCTTTATTAACTCCCTCCTAAAAACCACAAATGTGTATCTATAAGATAGCAAACAGGCTTTTTTGCAAGAGAACTACAGAGTTAGGGAAGTAGATTTAACCTTAAAATAGACAAATATGTATATATCATCTCTCTTCAAACAAACACCAGGAGGAACAAAATATGAAGTCGCACCTTAAAGTTGTAACTAATATAAAGCATCTTCTGCTGTTCCAACTCTGCAAATGGACATGCGTGCTCAACCACAACACCATCACTATTTTGAGGGACCACAAAAACTCTCAAGTTCCAACTGACTTTAAGAAGAGTTTCTTCCAAATCAGCTTAATAGTCAAAACTGATGATAGGGACGGCTCATTAGCACTGCCTTATTTCAGTTTATGTATTTGGAACAATAGAAGGCATTACTCCTTACAGATCAAGGTTCAGAGCATGTGGTATAATTTAAATACAGCTATTAACACCGCTGTAGAATGACTGCTCCTTTTCAGAAATAATCTTGTACTAGTCTCATTTCCCACTATATTAAATAACCACAACTGCACTGCATCTTAAAAAAATAATCTTAATCTGTACTTTTTTAAGTTCTCATCATTGTAGCTCTCTAGCATGTTGTCAAGCAGCAGAGATATCCTCACTAACGTAGTGTATTTGCTTCTAACCAGCTGTAGCTTTCATGTCAAAAAAAAAAGCTGCTAAAAATTATTGATTTAAATAAATTTGCAGAACTGACAGAAATTATACATCTTCTCTTAAGCACCTCTCTTAAGCGGTAAATGTAGGACAGATTAATTTGGGGAATGAACATCTATTCAAAAACAGTCTTCTGGGTTTCTGTTTTATCACCAGCTAAACAAGAGTTCACCTGGAACACGTACAGCCATTTTGACATCTAACACTGATCTTGCAGGCTCTGGAGCAATCAAAAAAACAGAATATACACTAAGTTAGGAAATGCCTTTCCCGTTCCATTTTTTCTTCCAGATACTGCATACTTTTAATGTCTAATTTATCACTTTGCTTTTCTAATACTGGCATGATTATAATAAATAACAATGTAGAGTGTAGATAGATATAAAATATGGGGGGTGTGTATATATAGCAAATATATACTATGTATGTATAGTAATTCTACAGTGAACTTCTGTGACAAGCTGCATTATTTATCTGAAGAACTTTTTAAAGACACAAATAGGAAGAAACATCAGGCATGAGGATGAGTAATGCATAATTAGCAATAAAGATGGCAACAGCTGCTAAAATCACCAACAGAGACTTACTTACACATGAAAGCAGGATGCTGGAGGAGAACCCTGTTACCAAATCTACTTGCTTTCTTATTTAATTATTTTATATACCTGCAGTTTGCAGTGGCCCAGCCAACGATGCATGCAGAAGCACATAAAAATGCTTCACAGTGGTTCCCTCAGGTTGGCACCCGTGGGGCTCTGTCTTTGAGGAAACTCAAAACAGTAAATTGTAGTCAGACTTGCCAATCTTTGTCCAATTTGGGAACAAAAAAACAAAAAAAAAAAGACAAACCAGAAACTGCCAGATCTTTTCCCCTCCACAATGTGGAATCCAAATACCAAGTAACGTTCTCCCAAACCTGGGGCCCCATTTGGCAAGACAAGTCCAGTTAGACTGGACTCCCATTCAGCACCAGGTGCATCTCCACACCAGGTTTTGGCACTTAGTCATTCTGAGAAGGACCATCAGAAACGTCACCATGGTGGAATGAGATCTTCTCACACTAGTACAACCTTAACAGACCTGGGCAGGCTTCCAAGGCTTTGGAGTATTGGCCTGGCTGGGAAATGTTTCCAAAAAGCAGAAGCTGATCTAAAACTCCTCTGGGTGACTGTATGACTGAGCCAGCAATGTTCTCTTCTCGGGTACAGCTCCACAGCAGTGTCAGCACAAGGCACCTCTGAGTCACCCTCTCTGCAAAGCCTTTTCCACGAGGCTGGTTTGTGCACTACAGGCACTCGTGCCAGCCCCTGTATAACGCAACAGAGGTGGAGTGGGGAGCTGACACTAGAGTGACTTAATATTGCAGACACTTCCAGGATTCAGAAATATTTCTTTGTTCAGGTGATGGTGTTACTCTACGCAGTGACAGAAATACAATATTCATGTAAATTATACATCAACACCGGCACTCCAAGGGCAAATGCAAACTCCACCTGAGAGCAGGAACCTCTAAAAGATTTCTGGCTGCAAACTCAAAATGTTCTGCGGTGGTTTGGTTTCACATCTCCATTTCTTTCTGGGTACGCGATACCCCCCACGCAGCACTTGTCCTACTGAACTCCCACCCACCCCACCTCTGGGAGCACAGAAGAAACAGTGCAGCTAATCACGGGTTAAAACACAGCGTGGAAGGAGTCAGCAGTTAAACACCGCAGCACATCCCAAAGGGGATTGCAGCACATGATTAAAAGGCGAGAACACCACAACATTTACTCCTGCAGCAAAGCTCACATGCAAAAGGTGGAGAAACATTTCACCTGAACAGTTCAGTAGATGTTTCTGCAAACACACTTGCCCTGCAAGCACATCACTTTTACACGTTCCTTCACTCCTCCCTGCCCATAACACTTCAGAGAAATCCACACACCAAGCTAAAGCAGAAATGGGCCTAGAGTAAATCTGTATATTGTACATGTTGGAAACAATCAGCTCCTGACTGGCTGCCAAGGCATTCAAGAGCTCCACTGAGTAGCTCCAGCCTTTCGTAGAAACGTTACTGGCCTCTCACAGAAATCATTCTGAGGCACCTGGGTTTCTCCCTGCTTTGCTCAACTCAGCTAAATTCAGAGTTGCAAAATTTTGCTCATACACTGCCTTTCCTACAACGGGGCGTGCCAACATACCTATTAACCAAAATAATACTAAAGTAACACAGACTCCTTTGAGTAAAAAATTTCTATTTCAGATGCTTTCCAAATTTCAAGAAAGCCATGTCCCACAGCAAAAAATATACCTCCTCACGAGCATAAGAACTGAGCAAAGAGCACCGCTGCACACTACATAATGCCACACAACAAACACTGTAAATATTTCATCAACTGTTAATCCTACCAGTTTGGTGTTAAATACCATACTGATGCAAAAACTTAACTCCCCTGATTTTTGTTAGGGTTTTTTCTTTGGTTTTGGCTGAGTGGGTGGGTGTAATCTAGAGCAATTCTGCTGTTGTCTTTGGTAATCTTCACTGAAATGTTTGTGTTTATTCCTACTGAGGACTCTGTCACCCTCACACAGTGAAGAAAAAAAATAAATTCTTGGACAAACTGTACATTTCATGCTCTGCTCTCTGAGCACTGGCTGCAGAAATGCAGGTGTTCTGCAAGTAGGACATACATGTTCTCTGCAATCTCTACTTTCAACAGACAATAAACAGTTTTCATACTTCACCTGATATTTGATTTGATTAGTCCTATTTATTCTTAAAACAAGCCTGAGAAACATTCAAAATCACCTGTTAAGTTACTCTTTTATCCCAAGACACAAGTTCCTCCAAGATCTTAAAAAGAGATGTATAGGGGTATTTCCTCCCCCCCTCCCCTTTTAAAATTTGCATTCTCAAGATGGTTATTATTAATAGACCACCTGATCATATACAAACTCCGATAACTTACAGAGTAACAACTGAAAACTAATGCCAGATAACAGACGCGTGCGAGGGAGCCAGAAGGCAGCGGCCCCGAGCGGGCAGGCCAGCCTCCCAGGCACGCTTCTGCCACGGGAGAAGGTTACAACTCATAGCCACTTGGCCGGAATACAAACTGGAATGAATGAAAGACTCTGTGTATGTGTGGGGGACATAAATGTGATATTAATTATTAATTTTGACAAGTCTGAATACCTTAATAATGTATTATTTTAAGCTGCAAGCTTTTTAAAAAGCCATTGAGGCTAAAATGAACCGACTTGCGGCTTGGACTCTCATTCCTCAGCATACAGCAAAATGCACTGTGACAACAAAATGGGCTATGACAGACTTTGGCGAGTGCGGTCTTGTTTTGTATATTTAATAAAAGGCTGATAAATACAATGTTTAAAGTGTAAGGGTTGGAATATATCAGCCAGAGAACACTATGCATTAACCAACCCTTCAAGACAGAAAAGATGTTTTAAATTAATATTTGCACAAACCTACCCATAAACTTGATTCCTGCCTACTTCAGTACTCATTAGTAGCATGACACAGGTGCAGGTAACAATTACATCCACAAAAATGGATTATTTATGCAGAAAAATGTACTGTGAACTAATCCTACTCTATTCTGCAAACTTATTGAGGTGGGAACTATGTTAGATATCTACCATGTATTTAAGAGTAACTTACTGGACAATTTACGATAAGAATTCCAGGAGTATTCAGGGAAGCTTTGCTTTGGACACCACCTGCAGCACAAATACCAAGCACCACTTTAAAACCCACCATAAACCTTTGAAGTGCTTCCTACCTACAAATCACAGAGCATTTTACACCTGTTCATCAGAGAAAAACTCATAACGTTCCCACAAGTTATGTATTATTATCTTTATTAAGCAGATTTCAGAAAAGAAGGATTCATGCCTTTGGACACAAAAGAACCATAGGCTTTATCTGAAACTGGTAGGGAGCTGAAAGTCAAAAAAGAAACATAACATCAGAGTCACAATGGATATATTTTAAAAGTGGATCCAAGTTATTTTCTTCCTATCATCCTATACAACTACGGAAAGGTTTGCAAATTTGATTAGTCACACTTTTTTATATTACAGTGTCTAATATGACCACAAACTAACTAGGAAGTTCTCTTATTTCTAAGGACTGTCACAACATTGCCGGTTATCTCTCACCTTGAATCTCATGGTAATCAGGTTATGGCGTTTTTTTCTTAGTTAAGTATAAAATAAAGTTAAGGCTTTAAGTTTCTAACCCTCAGTGGTACAGAGTAAGAGTACAGAGAAGCTTTAAAAAAAAAATAATCACATCCCAAATGCCTTAAAAATAACAAGTAAAACAATCACTGTTTCCTTAAACTTTGTGATTCTTTTCAAGCCAGTTTTATGATTCCTGGGAGCTTGACTCCTGATTTTGAGCTGGGATTGACTGTTTTACAACCCATAGGAAATAACAATTGGGTACCTTATATGAAGTCATGCCATTTAGAAATTCAGCCTCTGACACACAAAGATGTTTTCTTGGACATGATATCTGACCAGAAATTAAGAGATATATTTGGGGTTTGAGGAAACAGGAGAGAAAAAAAACCTCTTCCTTCTTAATTCTACCATATACATATGCAAAAAAAAACCCACACCAAAACCTCAAGTTGGTCAACCACCTAATGAAGTCTGGTTTTCTCTAGGCCTTGTTTGCTCAGAAAACAGGTTGAAAAATCAGAAAACATCAATCTGCATTGCCACAAACAGGGATTTTTGTAATAAACTCAAACTTCTGTCAAATCGCTTGTTGCCATTTCCGAAAATCAGTCCTGTCTGCAGACTAAATAACAACCTCAAAAGCAAGAGCCCCACACCTTCAATTCCTTAATTGTTTCTTTTCTAAGCAGTTGCCCTTAAAATATTAACAGCATCATAAAACTTTATTAACAGATAAAGGCTCATCTTTTCTGCATAAAGAAGGAGCTTGGAAGAAAGGATACATCCAAATTCTATATCCTTTCTGTTCCACTTAGCAAACAAAAGACCTTGCTATAGCCAGGTCCCTGGCGTAGCTGTGTTTGCAGGGAGCTGTGGTCAACAGGTATCAGCCTACACATTACAGAAGACTCGAAGGACAAAGGCCAAAAAAAAACCCCCACACATACCCAGCAGTATCAGAAGATAACATATTTATGCCCCAAAAAACCTATTCAAATCCTCCAGATTTAGGTAGCACACAAAGCCATCATTTTTAAATGATGCAAATTATTCACCATTCTCTCCAACTTTGCAAACAGTTTGTTTCATGTTAAAAATATGTGGAGTTCTGTCAGTTTAATTCCCAGAAGCTGCAGTCAGATGTTTAGATGGTAATAATAATACATTGGCTAACCTGTATGCACATGCATACTTCATTTTCTGTACCTATTTCATAGTCCTACTGAATAAAGGTAGTATGAAATGAAAAGAACATCTGAAACTCAAGCTGTTAAGGCATGTAAATACCATTTCTTAAAGAAAATAGACTTATCTTTCCCAGCAGTTACAATAAACATTAACTCTCAAATTATCTGAAACAATAACACCATTCTGTTAAGTACAATTACCAGAATCTCCTATATGGTAATTTTCATTAAACCTAAATCACATATATTACCCGACTGTTCTTTAATAAAGCAGAGCTAGCCCTAAATGTCATCCAAAATCCTGTAAAGGCAAAAAGTGCAACAATTTTCTACCATTCTGTAAAAACCGTTCTCAAAACTTACTCAGCCAAGCCCTCAAGCATGTGCAAAATCCATAGACCTGCTAAAGTCCCAAAACTTTAGACTGTGCCTTTAAAATGGGATTTTTGCCAAAGTAAAGATTGAGATTTAACAGGAACAAAGCAACCTAAAATTTAAGCAAATGCCTAAAAATAGCTGTTTCTTTTGTGACGAACAGTATTATCGGCTTCTTCCTGTGTGTTCAATTAATCAAAAATATCCTTTTAAACAAGGATTAAATTGCAGTTACTACCAAGAAACTCTAGCAACATATGCTATTTAAATGGATTTTTGGACTGAATAAACTCTTGCCTCTGTTTTTATACCCAATTATGAACATAAGAATGTATTTCCCAGTCACATCTGAAAGATGCATAATAAGTGAAATAAATATATGTTCCTCTTTCCCTGTATGATACAGCATTCTTCTGATGTTTTTAATCATGCTTCAAATGCTGGGAGCAACTGCTCACTCCATAAAATAAGCGAGCTGCTAAAAAAAAAAAGAGGGACATTTTTTTATCCCTCAAGTATACTACTAAAACAAAAAAATCTAAATAACAAGAGTCTGTGGTAGACATTTAACACCTCATGAATTAGATTGAGCTACGTCCCATACAAGAGGTAAAGTTACCTCAACTCACTCATAGCTCTGAAACCCCTAAGTATTCACTCAGATGGCAGACAAATGTGTTATCCATTATTATAACACACATGTAGGCGTACACAGACGTACAACCGAGTCACAGAGTCAAAACAGAGCCCAGCCCCCCTCCCTGGCCTGCAGAACACTAGAGATGCCATCTAGCTGGTTTCCACATCCTAGCGTTCAGCTGGACCGTCCTTACCACAGCTGCCAGCAAGCTCTTCCTTGGCGTCACCAGCCGGTTCCCTCCGACTCCGTGATATTCCACCCCAAGGAGCACGGGAGAGGGAGAGCCTCCACTTACAGAGAAATACACTCAGAGTTGTTAAAGCCAGTGACTTATTTGGGGATAATTACAAATTGGTTCAATTACAAGCCGTATCTTGGTCTCCACCTCCTTACCTGATGGCCATTAGCTCTAAGATTGTGTTCCCAGCCTCACCCCAATTAAAGCAATTAACAGGTGGGATGCAGACGGCTCAGCAGTGGCACGCCTCTCCCACACAGGTGTTTCATTTTCCATTTGTCAGCTAGCCAGCTCAAAATCCTCATCTGCTGGGAGCTGAGGTCTATGCTCATTCCTGAAGGGCAACAGCAGTTTATTAATCCTCTTCATTTCCCTCTCCTTAGTAGGGAGGCTACAGCTTTAAAAAAAAGCAAGATCAAACAGTAATTCTGACATGTAATACAGGTCAGATAGATGGATAAACTAGGGAAGTTCCACATCCTTGGGATGGAGGAGTAACGCGTGCACCAAATGCCACCACAGATATGTAGAAGAGGCTGAAGTCCTCTGCTTACTGATGAAATACCTCTCGGGCAAGGTGCCTTAACTAAATCTTTGATCCCCAGCTGCAGCTAGCAGAGCAACTTCCACCCTCACCCTTTCCGAGGGAAGCTAACAAGTTCCCAGCCAGACCCACGTGGACGTTCATTAAATGTGTGAATTCAAACACTTTTGCAGAGAACACTCATTTTGCAGCAATTTTCAACTGGTCACTCATAATCTGGGCAAGAATGACACCAGTGGCCTGGAAGCACCTCTTTACCGAATTCTTACACCATCTCCTCTCCAATTTTCTACCCATACATTTTAAAGAACCTTGCTGTTGACATGTGACAAAGGCCAATCTTCACTGTGAAACGACTGCCTCGCACTTGAAAATTGTGTTCTTTTTGCTACTGTTCCGGCTTCGCATACTAAAACTAGGCCCCAGAATTGGGAGGTGAGCGTGCTAAGAATCTTTGCAGTGATAGAACTCTTGAAGTATTGTCAGAAGCTAAATTACAATAGTAAATTCCTTGTGACTAGATGAGCTGAGGATACATCAAACTACCTAAATTAATATTTATTTATTCACATTTTCTAAACCACCTTATTAAGTTATTTAAAACAAAACCATTTTTAAATTAACCTCTGGGAGCTATGAGGTTTTTTGCAAGCAAATAAAACAATCTGAGAAGCTAAATTAATGAAGACAAAACTCTCAGCAATAAATCTCTTCCAAAGCTCAGGAAAAGGACATCCAATTATTACCACATGAAAGTTTACTTTTTTAACAGAGACATTTGAATAAGCAGGTTGAAAACTCAAAAAAGACAGGAAACCAATAAATCACTGAAGCTAACAACTGCCGACAGAAACCTCTTAAGAAATTACATTTACATGTAATATAGATAAACATTTACATGTTTATAGCCCTTGGACTATTTTAAACACTTTTCAGTAAATATTCAATAAAGTATGATACTATTCCATACTAGACACAAATAACAGCACACAAATCAAAATGAGCAGCTGTACTGGAAAACAGAGAGTTATCATCCAGCTTAGGTAAAAAACACCACTTTAAAGCTGGCAAGTGCTAAGTAATAGCAATACAAGAAAAAAAAGCTAAGTCTTATATTTGATGTTACCCTTGGAAATAAGGACAGCAGCGACAGTCCCGGAAAGAAGTAACTAAATCTTCAGCTGCACAAAGTAACTAAATCTTCAGCTGCACGGTGGAACAAGTCTGCTCTATTTCCAGAGGACAGATGCAAATTTCTGAAACCGCCCTTGAAAGTGCCATCTCAGTTGGGCAGTCAGGGAAGAGCGTTTGGATATCACAGACATCGGAACGACATGGTGAAGCACGTTGGCCAGGGCCCACAAGGAAGTTCAATCCACCACAACCTTGATGTTCTTGTTCCATAGCCAAGCAGACAACTTCTGCCTCCGGGGCTGCAAATCCCATATTTTTCATGAGTGCTGGCTGGATTCAATTAAAAAAATAAAATTTAACTACTATAATAAAGGTTTCCGTTAAATGCTAACTACTTGCATCACTAGTACTAAAAGGTCGCCGTGGCTCCCACTGCCAGAACTTCCAAATAAACTAAGCAAACTTGCTTATAATAGCAGGAAGAAATCGGATCTTTCCAAATGCTGAGGCTCAGCCAAATGCATCCCAGAGTCCTGTGTTGCCGTGAACTAGCCAACCGTCGTTTGAACTGAGGCTGGAGCTGGTTTCCACATTGCTTTGTTTATATTGACTGCATTTATGATGCCTCAGAAGTTGCCAGTAAAATATTTATTTAGCAGTTAAAACGTTCTGCAAATGATTTTGCTGTCCCAAAAGATAAATATTTCTCAGCATGCTGAAATGATACATTGATGTTTTTGTTAAGGAAATTACATGTTGATAAAATTTTCTCAGATTACACTTTGCCGTTCCTTTGTATTTGAAGTGGCCACATTAATTTTTTGTGATATTTATTGTAATTGTAAATTGCACTGAGATTAGAAACATTAAACTTACCATAAAATGAAACACATTTCAAGTATTTCCAAGTCATCTATTTAAGGGCTCGAGGACACTTTTGATCCTTCAGGTGGACCGGAGTGCTCTAATCTTACAGGACAAGGATCCAACACAAACCAGAATCCCACTTTACACTCTTGGGGAGCCATTTTCCTCTCCTCTTGTTTGGCTTTTTTTTTCTCTTTCCTTCTTTTCTAATATGCTAATACCCAGCACCACTTTGGGGGGTCCCTGTGCTGCAAAATTTCAATGTGAGTCTGAGGTTTACAGCTACTAGACATTTTATGCAGGCCATTAAATAAAAATAGGCACCACAGTGCTATCTTCGCTCCTTCCTTCAGCTACCTTTAACCTCCAAACAACGTTCACATCCATGGTTTTGAGCTTACCAGCTTAGAAGCAGCGTATCATTTCTCTAGACAAGGCCAGACACTTGCAAACGAGTGAAGGCTGTTGGTGCTCCAGATCATCAAAATTTCCCTTTGTGCCTGCTCCGAGGCACACAGGGTATCCGAGGTACCCCGTATTGCTGTCAAAAATTTCACTGCAGGGTGCAAACACAATCTCAGTGCAACAGCATGGCTCCTAAATGTAGCTTCTGCCATTGCATCACCTCAGCCATGTTGACCAACGTCCCAAACCCAGCTCTCCCCACGGGAAACCTCTGCAATGTTTGACACCAGTCTGTGCTCCAAGACAGATGGGTGCAAATCCTCTGCAGGTAAGGTCTTCATGTACAGATTGCAAATGGACTGCAGAGCCAGCGATGCTCCTGCCACCTTCTATGGTGGCATTACTTGGCCTTGTCATACATGTCAGCCTCCAGGTCGGTTTGTGCTATCAAAATTTCTCCCTGCGATCATAGTATATGTGGTGTCCACTCCAGCCTACGCCATCAGCTGCTGTGTAATTCTCTTGCACATGGTTAAAAAGCGGCCATACTTCCACCCAGAGGTGACCAGAGATGGAGATCTTCAGGTGCAACGCTGGAACTATGCTGGGTTTAGCATCTGCATTTATCGAGTAAACTTCGATTTTTTGGCCACTCCTGTATTCAGCATTAATAAAATGAGACACGTGAAGAGTAATACAAAACCAGATGTCTTCCCTCCTTCTAAAATGAAGATAACCTTGGCTTTTCCAAGTATCTGCTGAGGTAGTGTGGCTTACCAAGGAGAGGAGGTAAGCATGTTTGAACAGGCTCAGCGCCTCAACTGCTATAGGAACAGTCTCCAAGCAGCTTCATACCTGGCAAGTAAAGTTTTACCAGCAAAATAAGACATCTCACATAATGTATAAATACGCAGAGGTCTGTAGACGTAATTCTGAAAAAGTCTCATGCCATACATAAGCAGGCAGAAACATGTTCCTATCAGGTACAAAAAAATATCCACATATTGCAAAATAAAACATTTTTAATTTGCCTCTCAGTTTGCTAGGTTAACTCCATTGTTTCTGTCTTGATTTACATTTATAATAAATACTCTTCAAAGAATTTAGGAATTAAATTCGTTTTCCGTGTACTTGGTTGTCATTTTTACATTACCTCTGCCACTGCATTTTATGTGCGTGTACATGAATGTGCATAGGCAGTGTAGGGAAACTTATTTTAAAAGCATGGATAATGTAGAAGTAAGGAAAGGTAAAACTGTTATTATGTATTATTTCTTCTCTTCTTGTTCCAAAGAATTTTGCTTGTCTTCATATCTCCATACTTTAAAAAGAATCTACATTTATTTTGGATCAGGGCTGATTTTTGTGTTAAGATCTGGTAGGTAAAATCTTAGCCTTATTAAATCCCATGACAAAACTGAAATGAACTTCAAGGACGCTGGTACACTACCTGATAAAAAGTTCAATGTCATAGATCATCAGGTGTTTTTATTACAGGAAAACACTTGGGTCTCATAAACACCGGTGACGCCACCTTCATTTCGTAAGCTCAAAAACTTGGTTCAGGTTTTGCTACTATTATTTCAGGATTTTCTTCTGTATTATGTTTTCTTCTTTATTTTCTTTTACATAGGTGTATTTTTTTTTCTCTCATTATTGTCAAACATTCAGCTGTATTACCTGCAGTTCATCCCTCAACCAGAGAAACCTATCTTGGGCTCTACCACAGTCGTCTTCCTTAAATTCTGATCCTCGGTTACATCTTCCGAGAAAAACCAACCTGAATGCAGTTAGAACATATTTGTGGAGAGCACAGGACACTGCCAGATCTCAAAAGTCTATTTCCACTCAAAACAACACCGGACTAAACAGTCAACAGGAAAATATTCAACTTTGCTAACATTGCCCATCTTCTTCACCAGTCTTCTAATGTATCATATTACCTAGGTTTAAAATAAAAAACATTTTGCCAGCATTTGGAGGGAGAGTTTCTCATATTTGCCTAGGCAAGAGACTCTTTTTTCCCTCTTCTCTCCCTTTCGGTTGGTTGAGGAAGGAGGAATGGTTTGTGCCATTTGACTTCAGAAAACATCTCTGAATTCATGAGAATCAATGGGAATTCCCATTCTAGTTGTATTCAGTCCAATTTTTTAAACAGTCAACACAAACTTTTCAATAACAAACTTTGACACCCGTGAATTCCAGCTCTTAAAATGTACAGTTAATGAAAAGAAATTAATACCAGCTTTATAAATGAACAGGGTTGCAACCACAACCTCTGAAGAGGCTCCCACCTTTCCCGCTGTGTAACGCACAGCTCCATCACCCAGCCAGCACGTGAGCTATAACCTTGTAGAGCAAAACATTTCTGCCTCTCCTGCAGGAATCAAAATAAATATTCCCCCAGCCATCAGCAAGCCTGAGAGCACTCCGAATCAAAGCTAACCATTAGAGGGCAACCTGATTACATGAGCAGGGATTATTCTCTCACAAGGGCTGGGTTCCACTCCAGAAACACTGATCTAGGGGATTTAAGATTCCATGGATGGACATGGAATTACAGCCAGGATGCTGAAAAAGCTCTTGATAAAATATATGGAGGAACACAAGCCAGAAGGGTCCGTGCTAGCAGCTGTTGCTTTAAGAAGCACTGTACATGCCTACATAGTCACTGATGCTCTTCAGTTAGAAATTAAACCCACCACACCTTAGATCAAAGAGTGTGATGAACCTCGCTATAGCTCAACGGGTATGACTGAGGTGCAGGGAAGGCAGAAAAGGCCGAGGGAAATGATGGCAGAGCTCCATAAAAAAAGATTTGCACGGGGGAAAAAGAGAAGGGGCCATTACCTTTATAAAAACATGTCACCTAAAAATATCAAATGGAATTATCAGGTGGTGATTTAAAAAAGCAAACAATGGGAAGTAGTTATTCACGTACTGCACCGATAACAGAACTTGTTGACAATCTGGCATATACCAGGGACAACTTGGCTGAAAATGACCAATAAATGTAAGAAATGCCTACTAGAGGCTGATATACATACCCACTTGTGCCCCGGGAAATTCTTGAGCAACAAAAGACTGCAAAGTGGAACTGCAAGATGGAGGAGCATCACTCTTTGCTTACCTCTTTTCATAACCTTTTCTAGCCATGCTGCTGACCGCTATCAGCTGTAGGGCACAGTCAAAGCTGAGCCAGTATTGCAGTCCTTGTAGTCTCAGGAAATTTGGCTTTGTGGCACCCTTCTCTGTGGGTAAATACTGTTCTTGACAGAGATGGGGGGGTGGGGTGGGAGGTGGGGGTCACCAAAATGTGGTTGCTTCAGCACACACTGACATCATTAAGGGTTGAAGTGAAAGAGGGAGACCGTAACCTGGAGTGTAAAATCCCTGGAGTTATCTCATTACTCATCTTCTAATCATTAAAGTGGTTCTTCCTCACGTGTCAGGAGAAACTAGAGGGATCTGAATATAACGAATAACATTGTGCCAAACCCAGATCAAGAACTTGGGCAGTGTAGGCAAAAATACTTCTGATTAGAAATGAAAAGGATGAAACCTGTATTCATGGCCATTCCAGACCAATCGTTATTTCCAACCCTCTCATTTCTTTCTAAAATCAGAGTATATAAGGAACCAGGGTTAAACCTACAGTTCTTTCCTGGGAAGAGAAGCTGCAACTCACAGGTACAGCAGCTCTATTTATAAAATCTTCGACCCTGGAAATTATGCTTTTCCTTGAAGCTTTCATCTGCATTGAATGCTGTAACAGAATGCATATTGGACAGATTTTGTGGACGCTCAAGGACACGTTTACCACGAATACACTAATAAAAATATCATCAGGGAAAACGCACCTGGAAAATGTGAGATATGTAAACGTAAGGTCAAAGAAGAGGATCCTTGTAGAGTGCCTACATCCAAGCCTAAGAAAACACGGTGGGGTTTTTCATTTTAATAGGGCAGAAAACACAAATATGTGCCACAGTCTTTGACCCAGTTTTGGGTACCGCCAGCTATGGGCTTTCTGGTTATAAAGGTAGTATTTTCATATCCAACCCAAACATAACTATTCCAAATTAATATAGGGATAACATCTCCTCTGGAGTTTCTCATCTAAGAGAAGACACTGTGAGGAACTGTACAGAATCAAAAACTTTAGTTACAAAGAAATACTTTTTCTTCCTGGTTTTCTTCCATATTCAATCAACAGATCCCATCACAATATGGTTATAAATAGTTCTGTCAGGATGTCAGTTGCTTTTATAAATCTCTTCATAAAAAATAAGGATTGCAACACAAGAAAGAGAACACAATAGGATGACTGTACCCATCTGACATTGCAACACCCAGAAGCATGGATCCTGGTCTGAGTAGAACTCCTAAGTAGTAACATAGTATAAATATACCCTAAAAATACACTGGACTGATTTATTAATGAGAGCTCAAGACAACAAAGAGGTGCTTTTTTGTTGCCCTGTAGATGTTTCTGAGCAGCATCTCCATGTGTATTTCTTGTTAAGCACGACCCAAAAGGTTGCATGATTTTATGGAGTGAGGGCTGCAAGGAGCTCACAGAAATTAAAAAGATCTCTTCCTTACCCTCATGACAATCTGCTTTTCATTCTGAAAAGCATCCTCTTCTGAAGTAATAATTAAGCATAATTTTGAAACCTAAAAAATATATTATACAGCACAGTAAAAAGGGCTCTGCTGGAAGAACAAAGGTCAATGGGTAGAAGGAAAATACAGTCATTTCAAAACTAGGCATATATAAAACTGCCTGCCTAATTGTGCAAAGCAAGGAAATAAGCAAATGCCTTTTATGTGTTTAGAGGCCTGGAGAACAGAAAACATCACCCTTTTTGAGAAGAGGAATTCACAAGTCTGTAGAGGAGACAGTAGGTATGAGTCTCTGACCGCACAAATGCCACAAACACACTTGCCAATACTACAGCTTTTGGCGGCAGACCATCACGCTTACACTTCATCTACAGCTTCTTTGGCCACACATCCAGCATTTCTGGACACCCAAAAGCTTGACACAGGACAACTCGTACAATGCACGCTCAGTGGGCTTGTTACCTCCTGGATCCCTTGGGCTATATTTGCTCTGTAGACATGGTGAAAGCAAAAGGCAGTTCTGGAAATCCAGAGCAGGAATTACACCAGCAACACTTCTATTGCATTTGAATCTGAAGCATTAGAAATACAGGCAAGAGATCCTCATGGAAACCTGTGAAGGTTTGACCATCCAGATATTTCCTGTTCCAATAGGGGTGAGAGAGCAGCAGAACTAACGGGAATTTATCTCTATCAAGGTGGCTGAGAGGTGGCTGACAGATGCCATGCACTGTCTCTGGAGCACATCCCCCAACAGCACTTGCCTTACTGAGCTTTCCACATCTTAACAAACTACATCCCTTTGAAACCCAATACACTTTCCCGAGTCCTGCTCACACTGAGCCTGTTTTCACACTGAAAATAGAAAATTTGGCTAAAATGATGTTTTGTGAAAACCATTGCAAATTCCTTAGCTTCCACCCAGAGAATGAGTTCTTTAGAACCGCAAGGAGAGATCTTGACCCACAGAACTCAGCCCCGAGCGGTGCTGGGCAACACACTTCCCCTTCAACCCTTGGGTACTGCTTGTGCTTGCTGTAAATGAGTTAAACTACATACTACTTACTTTTCACCCACAAGCCAGTGAAGGCTACAGACCACTAATTTATGTGTTTATCTAAAGCTTCTGATGTTCTGTGTATTTCTTTTAAGTGTTTTGTTTTTGTTTTTTTCAAACTAGGTTGTATTTTTCCCTTTCAACTAAGGATATAAAAGTTAAATCCGGTGGGCTTAGCTGCAATTTACACACTGCTAAGTGTAAAGCAGTGGCATTTACAAGCCTTCTGTCCCATAGACACATACATGACAGCTTAGCCAAAAATCTGCGAATATTCATTAAAATTCAGAAGCAAATTCATCCATGTTTAGAACTGCTTTACATTTGCTTTCTGCAAATATTTGAGCACTTGTATTTTAATAGTACAAATACTGGTGAAGAATTAATTTTAATTTCAAATAACCACTGAGCTTAACGTGGTATGTTCGACTATTACGTGCATGGTCCGTACACTAACAGCCGGTGAGAAACACCATCTGACCAGGACACAGGCAGTACTCTGTGACTTCTACAATTAACAGTGCAAAATCTAAATATGAAATATTTCCACACTCATTAACATGGAAATTTCACAACACACCACAGAATTCATAAAACGTTACGGTGCCCTTTAAACCTTACCTATGGCAGTATAAGCCTCAAAGAACTAGAATGAGAGGAGGCTCTGAACATCTGCACAGACTGGCACAAAAATCCTGCATTTTGCATTGATTGAACAGGCCTTATGAGAATTTCTGCTTTAAGAGATGGGAATATTCTGCAACCCAGCTCTCACTTTTACAGAAAGTAAAACATCCATTAAAAGCAATTTTAATTCAGACAAGGTGTTACTTCCATATTTCAGCAAATTATGCAATTAAGGGGGAACGTAATGTGAAATTATTTGGATTTATATTAAATTCTTAAATACTGGTGTTTAAACTTTAGTAAATACCTCAGAAAGTTTGCTTAGCAGCATTAATCCTGTGGAATCCCTCTAAGACCTTGTAATCAGTCAAGCAGCAGAGAAGGAAAAAGCCTGTTAGCTCAAACTGAACAGCCAGCTTTTCCCTCACAGATCTTACCATGATGAAAAAAAAATGTATTTTGAGAGAACCTTCCTTGCCAACTGAAGTTTGACTTGCATTTCACGAGATCTACTGCTGTATGTAGATTTTTACCCAGAACACTTCCCTGACACAATATTCGTCCTACGCAAACCACAAGTTTGGGAGTTGGAGTTTTGTGCTTCAATTTATGTGAAATGGCCCAGTGTAGTGTCTGGGAGTCTCCTCTCCCGGTTATTGTAACACTGTGTCTTCAGAAAGACGTCAGATTTCCTAGGACAGGCAGTTTTCAGTATGTGAATAACTACTGCACATCTGACTATTCTCTTCCAGGCTCTGTTTACCCTTTATTTTCTTTGTCGTCATGGAATGTCACTGAGGTCTAGGCATCCTGCATAAGCAAGCAAGTTTTTAGGCTAGCAGCTAGGAAATATCAGGCTGGATACCATTGTCATAAATTTTTATCATCATTTTTCACTGCAAGTCTTGCCTGAGTAACTTTCGAGTATGAATGAAAAAGGAAGCTTTAAGCATATCTGTACTTGAGCTCAGCTGGCAATCTCTTTAACACTAACTCAAAGGTTTCTTCCTTAAACAGTACTGTCCATTTAGACATAATCCACTAACTTCAATATCTATTTGGAGAGTGAATGTACACTGCCTAACATTCTTTAAACTAACTATCTGGGGGGGGGGGGGGGGGGATTTTTTTGAAAAAATGAAAACT
>JAVJGJ010000047.1:5002613-5028076 GCA_035590215.1 Microhierax caerulescens | reverse complement strand
GCCTGACGCGGCGGGAGCCAGGTGGGTCCGGCGCTCTCCCCGCGCCCCTGCCCGCAGTGGCGGCCGTCCTCTGCTAGCGTGGCGCCCCGCCCAGCTCAGCCCCTCTCCCCCGGCCCGTGAGGGTCGCCTCGCGCTTGCCGTTCCCCCGGAGCCCGCCTCTGTCGCTATGGCAGCGCGGCACGCCCGGCAGCGGCCTGGGACCCCTCTGAGGGGCCGCCGCCATTTTAAGTCCTGGCGCCCCCTGTCCCGGGGAGCCCTGGCTGCTCGGGCGCTCCCTCGGCCGCTGCCCGCCCTCCGGCTCAGGTAAGCGACTGCAGCGTGCTCGGCACGGCCAAAGAAGGACCTGAAACACCCCTCCGTAGCTACTGCCTTTAAATTCCCTGGTGATGCCGTGTTCCTTAGTGATCTGAGCAGAGGCCCTCCGTTAGGAGTTGAACACCCCCTCTCAGCCCCCCGCGCCCTGCAGGCTTGTGAGGGGTGGGAGCCGCCCTGCTCCCTCCGGCCTAGCTGTAAGGCAATTCGGCTCTTCCTGCCGGCGTTCCCGAGGTGATACCGCGGAATTTAACTTTCGTCAAGGCCTAAGTCTTGGTTTCCCCCTTCGCGGCAGTGTTTCCATGTTTTGTAGCAGTTGTGCCCTACCTCTAATCATCACTTAATCGTCTTTGAAAAACACTGCTCAGTCAGTCCCCTTTGGAGTTGGAAAGACACATTGTGCATATGGCATATTCTTCAGTTCAGACACTGGATAATAATTTTTAGATGTAGCTGTTACTGCTTTTGCCAACAGAGTGTAAGCACGCTCATCAGTAGATTACCAAGAAAAGATTACCAGCTATATTAGTAATCTAGACTTATTTTTTCCCCTCTGCACAGCTCCCTTGCTTTTCTTTGAGAAAGAGACATGTTTTCAGGAGGCCTGCACCTCAGTTAGTAAACCTTGAGCACTACATCTGTGGAGTAATTAATCCCAAAAGAATGTGTACAAAATAATCTAAGTATTTGCATATAATGTATGCATTATATACATGTAATAAATTATACAAATAATGTATTACTTCAAAGCATTTTTCCATCTCTTGTTTTCATCAGTAGTTTCATACGTGGAGCCACATGTTTAAGACAAGAAAGATGAAATAAGTTAGGGATACAGTTTTCAGGGCCAGATGCTGTAAGAATATCACCTTGGAGATATAATTAGCAATGTAATCCTCTTACTGTGTGCTTGCTTGGGTGGCAGCGTAAACTGAATAGCGTTTTTTCCACGTGTTTGAGTAAATACTTGACTTCATTGTGAATCCAATTATACCACTATAAGTATTTTTTTTGTGATAGTTATATTATAAATGAGAGAAGTCAAGAGTAGAAATTGTGAAATCTGACATGAAGTTAGTTGCTGGGAAGGAATGTGCTACAAATAATATTTAAAAAATGGACTGCAGGTGCTCAGATAAGGTACAAGTTTGCTTGTATTTTTCAGTCCCAGACAGCAAATTTATTCCCAGTTTCTGGCAATATAGTCCCACTTTTCTGAATGGAGAGTATAGTCTGCTGGTTTACTTTAATTTTTCTTCCTGCTAGTTTATGATTCAGAATTAAAGACATATCTGTTTAAAGAGTTCAACAAGGCAAGCTGAGTTTCTTATTTACTTCACCAGGTGACTCAGAAGTCCCTGGCTGGGTATTTTTTGGCCATGCTGCAGTGGCTGCTCAGCTAATGGCCGCCTGGAACTGGATGGCTGTTCCTGACTGCTGGCCTCAAAGTGCTCAACCAGGTCACCTGTATAGGTAATTAATGCCTGTAACTCCTTAAAACAAGTACATTTAAAAATGAACTTGGCCCTTTCCTGTTATTACCCTGTACAGTTAAAACCACCTGCCTAGTTTGAAGCAGTTCATTGCAGGTCTTTTCCCTCCAGCTGAGGAAGGGTGCTGCCAGTGGCAAAACTCTGTGGGAATCCCAAGCACCTCCTTGCTGCAGCCGGCCACCTGAGGCACCACCATACCTGTGGGCCTCTGGCATCAACAGTGACACTGTGACTCCCCATTCCTTTCTCAGATACATTTTCCAGGCATAGATTTTCTGTTCCTTTGTGAAACAAGGTTCAGATTCCAGAATTGCTTAAGCAAATATACAACAAAACCCAAATTACTTCTAACCTTGTATTCTGTGGTTATTTTTTCAAGAAAATACAGAAATTTGTAAAAATTTTTATTCCTGATCTTGGGTAGCTTGTTATTGTTGAAAATAAGAAAAACATATAAAATCATACTAATTTCCTCAGTTTTCTGTCCACTCTGGAGTTTTTTCCTGGGCTTAATCCTATAATGGGAACACAAGGGGGATACAGCCACTTGTAACTCTTGATCTCTGGCTGCTTCCATTAAATTCCTTTTACCTCTTTGGCTCTTCACTCAGTTTTCTGAGTTACAGAGCCTGACCATTTTGTTCCTTAGCAAAAAGCACAAGATAAATGCCTAGAAGGATTTGGTACCTTAGAGGTACTTAATTTTCCTAACATTTCCTCATTTCCTTCACCTAGCCTGTAATTTTTGAACAGCTGATCTACTGTGCATGAACTTGACAAGTGTTCTGCATACTCACATCAGTTCTGATGTTTCATAGAAATTATGTGTGCATTAAACAGTGCTTTTGCAAACTAGCTTAATATATGGTAGCTCTTCGTAAGTTCTAAAATTTACAGAAGAAAGATTTCTTCCTAATTTCTGTCTTCCAACAACCTGACGTTTGCCAGCAATTTCAAAGACAGCTACCAATCCAGAGCAGACCGTTACTGGCTGAAGGCTTTGCAGCTACATGGGTACCACTCTGTCATATATGTAGAAAATTAGCTATTTCACAAAGTAGAGCTAGGTGGGATTGCTGTAGCTCTCCTTTCCTATATATATATATATATATATATATATATTTTAAGCTGTGATTTTGTTTCATTTTAAAGCCTGTGGCTAAAATGTTTCAAGACTTTTCTTAGCTTCTTGTCACCTTTTGCATTGCAGGTCCATTGAATGAGCTGTAAGTAATACCTGATACAATTCTTCAGTTTTAGAACTATCTTTTGATTTTAAATCTTTGTATAACTATGCTGTCTTGACCTAATATTTCACTACGTTTCCATTTTATCTTTTATTGGCAATTTAAGGTAACAGAACAAACATGAAAAGAGAGACTGTGGGAAGTACAGATGATGAAAGAGGACAGGGATCACAGGTGGCCTGCTGCTCTGGAGTCTCATTAAGAGGCCAAACACAGATATATTTATCTCACAGCTTCAACACTGCCAGTGTAGTTGATGTCTATCAAAGATAAGTTTTGACCTGCTTTTATGATTGATTTGCAGTGGTACTGCATTATGCTTAAGGGACAGAAAAATACATATATATAAAATCTAAAAGCAAAACTTACAAAAAGACTTTAATAACATTTCATACAGTTTTAGAGTTACACAAAGCTAAAGCATTCCCTCCAGTGTTTCAATACAAGCTCAAAGGAAAGCAACATTAATTGATTTTTATTATGCATAATACGAGAAGAGCAAAAAGCAAAACGTGAAGCTAGAAACTTCCATTTCCAGCTAGGAATCTAAATACATAGTTTGTAGTATAGAAAAGTTAACCTTCAAGTAAATTAGGTTTTAGTAAACTTTTAAGTTTTAGGATAATTTGGTGTTTTGATTTTTTCTACATACCAGTGAAAACAGTGCAGTCTAAGCAGTAGTCAAACATTTTAATTGTATCTGGCTCCTTACGAGACAATTTAGACAGCTTTCTACTGGTCTAATCTGATAAATTAATATCCAAGGTCACAGGACAGGTGGATTTGCTAAGTCCAATGTAAAGTAGCCATGAGGCAGCCCATGCAGTGCAAGAGAAATAAGCTGCTAGAAGCCCGGTGATCCTGTTCTTCTTACCTAAAAAGCTTGTTCATATCTTCAGATGGCAATCATAGTTCAATAGAATTTTCCAGAGGATTTGGAATTCTTCATTTTGTTTAAATAGGAAAATGTCAAGTCTAGAGAGATAAAGATGATTAGTCACAAGCATCCCACCTACTCTGTGTATTCTTTCATTGGAAATGGCAAATTATTTCAACCTAATGTTTAACTCCCCCCAAAAGTCATCTTCATTTAGCACAGACCCTTGTCTTGACAAAAATATGGTGACATAGCCTATTTGAACAAATGTGTTTGGCACCAATTACTGGAACTAGCTAAACTTTGCAGATTACTAGAAAATATTAGTTCTTCAGCTCAATGAGCTGCCATTAATATGGAAGAGTACAAATATAGGAACACATATAAAGGGCAACCCAGCGAACATGTTACACCTACAAGTTGATATGACAAAGCAGCGGGCTGTTGCACTAAGAATCCAAACTATCCAAGAATTAGTTTCTCCTCTGGAATCAAATAGGTAAATTGTGTTATTATATTATCCATATGAAAATGAACCCAAAGTATGTCAGTGACAGCTTCTCAAATGTGAGCATTTAGAACTTTTCCCAAAAGATTATGCTTGTATTAAAAATTTAGGATTTCTTGATGATCCAAAGTTGCTCTCTATTCTTTAGTCAACTAAAAAAAAAGCTGAATTCCTCCATTTCCTCTTACAAAATGTTTTACTAGGTGCTCCATTTGTTTTAACATGTATTTTGTGTGCTGACACTTGTAGAATCTGTATGCCCCTTTACTTGTCATTCTTAGATTCTGATTTCTAGAGCCACTTATATAATGACTATGAACAACGTGATGAAACCAAGAAACAGTGCTGCTGTTGGGGAGTGTTACTTGTGCAGGGATCTTCAGACACGGAATCTGTCAGTGCTTGATCTAACTTGGGAGTAGGCCCTGCCTTGAGCAGGACATTGGACTACATGACCTCCAGTTCTTTCTGCCCTACATTTTCCATAATGCTAGTACAGGTTCCTACTGTCTTTAATTCCCAGGAAGTTAACACTGCGTTCTGCTGGGCCACTAAAGCAGTGATGTGCTTTGCTTACTGCTTGGGTCCACTCTCATAAATACCTAAGTGAATGCGTAATTCTGTGTGCTTGCAGCCTGGTGCTGATCAGGGCTGCTGGAGGCAGTGGGGCTGTTAACCAATTCTTCTCGCATGGGATTTGCGAGGATCAGTGTTTTGGAGGTTTTGAGCCCTCCAGTTCCACTGGCAGGCTGGGGAAGCCGTGGGTGCTTGGAACTGAAGCTTCTAACAACATAGAAAAAAAGGTGTGCAACTTAGGATTTTAGGTTTTGCAGTCTGTTCAGGTTTTGAAGCACCTGAGGTACCTTAGTGTGTTTTCCAAAATTGTGTACAAATCTTTTGAAGCCCCATTTTTATTTAAGGGTTGTTTGGGGTTTTTTTTGCAAAATGTCTATACATTTATATAAAATTATGTTTGCTGTTTAAATGACTGGATGTGGTTTAGTTCATGCATGGGACTTTTTTTTTTTTTCCCTGCAAGATTAGTAAGAAAATAGATGTGTAATTTTAAGGACTACTTTGTTAATTGGTCTCTGTTCTTGGTAAATCAATTTTTCTATAGGAAAGTAGTTGGATTCTTCTTTCTATTTTAATTAACAGTATACAGCAAAAACCTGACTACAAAATTATTTCTGAAAATTAACTAAACAATTTAATCCTGTTATATGCTCCATCTGTGTTGGCTAAAATTAAGGCAGGTGTTTAGCTGAGGTGATGTTTTTGGAATTTTTGGAATTAATAAGGTTGGCATCAGTCTTGAGTTATGTCAGAAGCTTGCAGGAATATTTTGTTTCTAACTAATTGGGAGGCATTTTTAATGATGGGCACTGAGTATCACTTAATGCTGGGGATTTTTTAATAAGACAGGCAGGGATGTGATGGGAATATATGAAAGCCTTTATTTTGTCAGCTAATACTTAGTGGTTGAAATTGATTTAGTAAAAAAGAATAAGAAACCCTATTTTTTATCTAGCTTGTTTTATTGCTTCATATGTATAGTATTTAGTTAAATCAACAAAGTCTTTGCTTTGGTTTTTAGTAGATTACATCCTTTACATTCAGATGAAATTTATTTTGTTATGGTTTTGAGATACTACTTTTGATGCAGTTAATTTATACTCTATAAATACTTCAGTAATATGCTGTGCTTTTTTGGGTGAGGAAAAAAATGTTTTGTTCCAGGTCTAACCAAGATAACAAACATTTTTCTCTTCTGCTAATGGTGTTTCAAAATTAATGTTATGGATTTAACCGTCATTAATATAACTTCATAAAATTATCTCTGTAGCTATCTATGTGCTTAGTTGTCTGATCCATATAGACACATATGCATATATTTATTTACTTGTGGTTGACAACAGGAAAATAAGGTGAAAAGAAAAAATGAGATGGGTGGTTCAGTTATTAAAATATCAGGTTGGTGTGGCCTGTTTGCCTCAGTCCCTTTAAAATCTAGGCAGACACAGAAAGCAGTTTATGGGATAATTGTCTGCATGGTCCGTAAGGCACCCCTCATACAGTCTTAAGTTAAGAAAAGATAGTTACCGGCTCCTCCCAGATTACCATTGTGAATCCAATTAACTACAGGAAATACTGTGGTAACATCATTCAGCTTCTGTTCTGTAAAATGTGAATTACCTACAGCGTATTTCTTGTGGTTGATAGCTGCAACAATGAAGGGATCAGCAATCACTTATTCTTTCTGCAGGGTAACAGGTAAGGTGCTAAATTGAAATTATTGAAACTTGATTAAAACTCATGTAAATTTACTATGGTTTTCATTAGATGAGATTTAAAAATAATTCCTTTAACTTGCAGAGTTCATTTTGAAACTTTCCCACTTCTGAATACTGGTAAAATGCATTACTGACAATATTTCATTCTTCTGTATGTAGTCAGTCTTACAAGTCTGATAGCCTCTTAGTAAACATGATACTCACAATCAAGAGTATCTGAGTCACCAGTTTCGTTTATAGAACAGTTAATATATTCATTTTATACCACCTCCTTTATAATTCTCAATAGTAATTACTGGCTGCCAGTCTGTTCAAGGTAGTATAAAATAACTTCTGTTAACTATTGGGGTAACGCTACCACAGAAAGCTGACATGACTTAAATGACATGAATCAAGTGAGTTGGTAGACCTGTCCCTCAGTTTGGCTTGCAGTTTTGTGCCATTTATGTGAAAAAATCTTTTAATAGCAAATACTGAATCACCAGACCAACACCTACATGATCTTCTAATGAATTACATTCTTTTGTTCCATTTTTTATGTGAAAGCAGTTACAGTCCTTTGTAAATGTCAGTCTTAATGATTAAATTACATTCACCTTTTACTGGAACAGATGGGGAATATTTTTTTCCCAAAAGAAGAAAAACACATACAGAAATAACAAATCAGTTCTGTTTGTGATTCTGGTGAAACCACTGGAGTCTTAAAACAGTTGTAGTATTATTCTGCTGTGTAAATTAGGTATAACTAAACTGTATGGAAATTTGTTTGAATTATTACCTTGTCTTCTCTCTGTTCTCTGTGTTTTATTTTTCCAGTTTCTTGATGTTTGCTTATAGGTGGTAAGCATTTTGAATTTCAAGTAAGCCTAGGGAATTGAGGTTTGTGCCTAATGAAATATGTGTGCTTGATGCTAAAACTGCCTTGAAGGCTTCTGTTAATTGTAGCTAAGGTATTTGTGAAATGTCTACTCTCAACAAGTTTGGTTTTTTTTTTTCTGATACATACATTAGAAAAATCGCCTTTGCATTTTGTTTCATTATTCATAACAGTCAAGTTTAACAAAAAACTGTTACCTACAATTTTTACAAAACTTTAGAAATAAATGCTTTGTTATTCCTGGCAATGTTAAAATTAGATAGTCTGTTGTAATTTAAATGACAGTTTCATTTGCTTAGTGCTTCCTGTGGAAGTGACTGTGTCTCAGCAAATTTAGATTTTTCTGTTAAAAATTTTCATTATCTGCCAATCTTAAAACATCAGATATAAAATCTGAATTTAGAGACCAAGTTATAGTTTCATAGCTCTTAACTTCTTGATTAAATATCAACAGTCTTCCCTAAACTATGTTTTTGCTTAGTCTGAGTTATCTTTAGTTCTCTGTCTAAAACATCTTAATTAGTGCATTTCGCAGCACTTTGCATTTTGGCAATGAAACTTTATCCCATATGAGCATATATTTAGACAAATACCCTGTTGACTTCTGTGGGACTGCTCACAAAAGCAAAGCTTCTCAGGAAGATAAGTATCTGTAGAATCAGGTCACGGAGAAAATTTTAGAGGTGTTACCTAAGTGCTTAGGTACTCAGCTAACATGGCCCCTGCCGGCATCTGTAGTTAACTGTGTTCCTTTAAAAATTTGGCTGCTGGGTTATTACATGTGACTGCAACAAGGAGAGAATAGATTCTCTTTAGAAGACAAGAAAATAGTAAAAATAACTTCAAAATGTTACGTGACAGGCGTCAGCATTTGCCTGTATTGTAGGAATACATTTGAGGTTTAATACAGCTTTTATTATACACATTTTTTTAAAATGGAAAGCTTATCCAAGATTTTTTCATGTTAATACATAAAAGAAATCTTTTGAAATATGTGGTCTGCTGTTGTATTCTTGTTTACCAAATCACACAAATATGGAGAGATGGCATCTCACTATTTGTAGACAGTTACACAGAAAAGCAGTAGGGAGTTTTACAACGGGATCACTGTTTGTGCCGGCAGCTGAACTGCCCCAGCTGGAATCATTCCAGTCTGGAACACAAACTCTTCTCTCTGTTTTGAAAATGTGTTCTGAACGAAAAGATAGTAATTGCATCTATTAAATAACCATCTTAATTCCTAAGGCAGGGTGATACCAACATCTTGTCTTATCACTTTTCAGCTATATAATTCTTTTCTGGCTGCTAAAACATTAGGCATTGCTCCTTTCTCCCATTTCATTCTGGAGCAAAAATTCAGCCCAATGACTGGAAGCCACCGATTTTCACATCCTGAAATACTAAAAGAAAAGGAATCTTCCTTATTAAAAGGCAGAGTGACACCTAAGCCAGTTGCTAATTTGCTACCTGCATTGCTAGTTCGCTGAGTCTGTACTGCAGCCCATTGCGTGAACCAGTGATGTATGTCTCCTTTATGCTCTTCCTCTGTGAGTCTGCCCACCAGTTAGTTGCAGAACCTGCTTGGTTGTGGATCCCTGATCTCCCAGTTGTCCTGCTCGCTGCATGGCACTTTACTACTCAACCCGTAACTTTGCCAAGAGAAGTGCTTTTATTCCAGAGGAAATGGATGTGGACAAGAGGCAGCTTTACTCCTTAAAGTGGAAGGACAGGGCGATTTCTCCTATGATAGCAGAGTGTGCTTATAGTATTTACTCTGCAAGAAACCTACCTCTCTGCATGTATGAAGCAGTGAGTAGGACTTGATAGCTGTCACGTTACCAAATGCAACAAGAGAATCAACAGTGCAACCAACAGGCAACAACTAATGTTATGTCATTTCTGTTAGGAATTGGTGAGCTCAAAAGCAGACCCCCCAAAAAAACCAAACCAAAACAAAACACAGATGTCAAAATGAGTATAAAATCCCCATCTGGAGGGTACCTCCTGAAATATCCCCTTTAATGCTTGACATCTGGTGGTCTATCATGATTTCAAGAGATCCTTGTTTCCATAGGCAGTGTGGTATTGCTATTTACTTCAGTCAGCCAACAACGCATTATTTTTGCTATGTTTTGGTTTCATTAGCAGTGCTGTTTATGCATGCTTAATAACATTGCTTCCTGTTATCAAACATAAAGACATGGAACATCACCTGAGAGACTGTTCCATTTCTTGAATCGGGAAGCAGGGATTAAAAGACCAACTTCTTTGCTGTCATGGCAATAGAAATGCATGTCAGAGATCACTGAGTGGATTATTTCTGATATCAGATTAAGGTGGTATCTGATTGCCATAAGACACGTGACTTAGTTCCCTCAGACAGCTAATGAGGGCCATGACCTGGAGTAACACTCCAGGCTTGTTTTTTTTCTCCAGCATCTATTATGCTCATGTGATGAACAAAATGCCGAAGAGGACCTTTTAAAAACTAAGAATTATCTGATACATAGAAGAATCAGGAGAGAGTTGTTTCTTTTATCCAAGTACTATTTTTACTTTTAATATGCTTTTTATCTGTGCAGAAATGTAATACCCTTCTCTAGTAACATCAACACTGAAACAGTGATTCCTGCCCCAAATTAACAACATTTTACATCTGTTCAAGGGAGTGCTATATATCTCTGTAATTTGTGACAATCTTAACCTTTTTTGATAAATAAATATAAAGGAATTGCACACATTGATCACACTGTGCGATTTAAAACACCTGTCAATAAGTGGATTTAACAAACTAAAAGACATGCAGACAAAATATTTAAGTCAGTTGGCTTGTTTATACAGAACTTGAAATATGGATTTGGTATATCTGCTGATATAAAATTGGGGGAGGTCTAATTGTTACACAGGAAATAAACACATTATTTACCTCTGCCATTTAGAACAGTCTTGCTAGTATTTTGTAATTTTATAGGTATATTGTCTTCTGCATTAATATACGTCTCTTTCTGTTTCAGTTAAGAGTCCTTGTCAGCTTGAATTCTGGTTTGTTGGTTGTTTGTTTGGTTTTTTTTTTTTTTAAAAGGAACAGAGTTTTAGATGATAGAAATATCTCTGATATTTCATCTCATTTTTGCTAACACTTGAGTACCAGGAAATAGGAAAACTAAACACTCATACTGGTAGTGATTCTGCTGCCTATATGATGAGACATGTCTGTTTCAAATGTTTGTATGTTATCTGGACAAGCTATTAGGATTTTTAGAGACAACTTTCTGAGAAATAGGTATCAACAATTTTTGTTAATTCAACCCTATTAACTCTAAAAAGAATTTCTGGGGGTGAAATAATTTCTTTAGCTACAAATTTTTCTTTGCCCACCTTTAAGCATCTTGGAAAGGACAGAGCTGCACTAGCTGATGTTGTGGAATAAAGTCCACTAACATTGTTAAAATAAGAATTTATTCAAGTATGTAGTAGATAATGTAATATCTGAATTAAATTCTATTTGAATATATTTAAATATTTACTTTAAAAACTATGCAGCGTTACAGATAAAAGATGGACAATGAACAGCAAGCAGTTAACACCACACTTCAACACAACACAGGACTGTTATACCACCTGATCCACACAATGTGTTTGTTTTTTTTCTTTGGTGTTTTTGTTTGCTTGTTTTGGTTCTTTTTTAAGCAAATCTGTCTTATAAAGCACTATTTATACTGCTGAATCCTATTACTGGTTTTGCAGAATTTGAGACTTAAGGTTTGTGTATTTAGTAAAGTTTCTATGTACTTAGTTTGAAGTTTCAGATGTACTGTTTGGTAGTAAAAAAAATGCTTTTTTGTTATACTTGCAACTATTTTCCTATAGAGAGCAGAGAAACAGAATGGTAATCTTATACTGGGTAAGAATTTCTACTCAAGATGCATGTAAGCAGTTCATTTGAACATCACAGTGACTGATTAATAGATTCACATTTACAGCTTTCCTTTAGCTTTCTTTTTGTCAGATAGAAGGTCTTCAGAGCAGGACTTATCTTGTGTTAGAAATTATACTGAAGCATGAGAAAAAACTTTCTGCTTAGACTTGTGTTCAGTTTTCTTGTTAGAAGGGAATTGTCATATTATGTGACTTCAAACTTGCCAACAGCAAGGCACAGAGGAAAGAGAGCAGAGAAAGCCTGTAGGTTGTGGACAATCTGTTTGGCAAGTATCAACTAAAATTGTAAATGGCGTGACCTGGAAATTGTGTTGCCATTTATGATATTACTAGCTTTAATGAAACTGCCTCTTGCAAGATTTCGGTTCAAAACCTTTGGTTGTATGTTTACTTTTAAGAATTTGAGAAAATCAAGATGGCATTACATTAAATGCTTTTAGTTGGGTGATTCCTGTTCATATGAAACATGCTGTTATAAAGTGCATATTCAGCCAAATTCTAGAGCTTGAAAGACTCAATCAGCTAAACTTTTAATTGGCAGAACAGACAGTGAAGCTGCTGAATTTTATGATAAATGCACACTAGAAGGAAAGTATAGTCCATGTCTGACTGCCCAAATCTTAAGTCTTGCACAACTTGATAATCAGGTAACAGGTACTCTGCTTTATTTGCATTTTTGAGCTTGTAGATTTTCAGTGAACATATTTGCTGTTTCAACAGGTACTGCAATGGCTGCAGGAGCTTTGCTGCAAAATGAGCTACCATATTCTTCATTGCTAGAGAGCAGTCTACATCTTGCAAATATGAGTTCAGGTAATAATTTAATTTTTCTCTGATACACCATTCATATAAGTGCTTAGAGAAATTCTGAAAAAAAAAAAAGAAAGAAAAATTCCATAGAAAATTAAAACCCCAGAAATCTTATCCCCCATTTATGAACATGTCTATAATAAAACCAAACTGCATTACTTTATCATCACCACGATGTGTTAATATGTTGAGCTTTTCGGTAACTTGTGTACTCTCAGATCTCTTAATTGGAGAAACTGTGATTTTTGTTTCCAGAAACTGCCTAGCTCTTTGAAAATACAAACATGCCTTCAAATGAAGTATTTAAACTCTTATATGATGTTAATTCTTTCTTACTGTTTTGGGTGAATACTTGCAAATCCTGCTAGATTCAGTAGGAAAATAATGATGTGCAGCATTTTATTGGCTCATTTTTGGATATATCATTTGATATACACTCAAAAAAGCTTCTGGGAAGAGAAAGAGAAACAAGAATTAACTATAAGAAAGCAATATAATTAATTAGAAAACATTTTTCATATTTCTTGGATATAGGTAGCACTCAAAATAGCCTTTTTCATCTCCCTTCTCTTCCACCCAACCTCCAAGATAAAAGCATATATAGTTTTTTCCTCACCTCTTGTTATCTTTATTGCTGAATTAGAATATTCAGAGTTTTGAGAAAATGGCTGACAGTCAGCTTTAACATTTTACTTTTCTCATACAACATCACTACAGATGTTTCAGGCCTGGTATCTACAGCAAACCCTACCACGTCTCTCCTTAAGAGCTGGGATGCAGTATTCAAAACTCAGCCGCTCAATTTCTGGTCAATCTCTAGGAGAAATGGTGGATTTTAACCTGATGAATTTTTATTAGAAGAGAGCTTTCTCTTATGCAAATTACTGTGTAACAGTTACTGGTTTTGTAATGCAAAAAACCCCACAGACTGAAGATAGTATATATCTTTAGGAAAATGCAATGGGATTAATTTAATTATTTGAAAAAAGTTATGGTGGGTTTTCTTGATTTCCCCAGTCTTTCTCTCTGAATTGGAAGTCTAATGCACAGACAATGGGATGACAAAGTATTTTTAGCGTTGCCATAGTCTGTTCACCACTTGGTTGCATGAGAATTTTTTGCTTTTTAAAGTGTTGCCATCTTTTTGGCCAGCTCATTCTCCTTCTTAGTGCACTGGAAGCAAAGTGGAAGGCAATTTGCCACCTAATGTCTACCTTCAAATGCCTAAAGCACTCAACTGATACATCTTCTCCTCCCTATAATCTGCTTTATCTCAGTCTGTAGGACTAACAGCTTTGCTTAATAAAAAAGCTGTGCCCTGAAAAAAAATAAGCCTTTTGTTTTGAATAACAAATTGTGTTTTGTTAGAAGATATGAATGGTCCACAGTGAACAGTCTACAATTCATCATGTACTGAACCATTTCAGGAGGAACACACTAATCCCAATCATTACAGAGCTAATGATGCATTTTGGAGCAGCTAAGTGGAGGAAGAGAGGTGGTTGTGGAATGTTAAACCAAGAGGTGGGGGAGTACAATGTATTTACTTACAGATTTCTCAGGAAGCAGAGCCTCCAGCTACATTTTGATTGTTCTTTTGAATCTCGTATTTTGTGTCTTAGCGAGTTCTGAATGCATGGTATTTACAACTATCTAAATACTCGCATTGTTTATGGAAAATTTTTTGGTTGTTCCCAGTCTGCTTTCAAAATTATCTACTTGAAATGCAACTGTTTTCATCAAGCAGTGGAACAGTCTGTCCCAAACTATTCCTATAGAATGGAGCAGCCTCAAGGATAGCTGGCAGCAGTGCTTTTATTGTTAGTTACTATGGAGACAGCTCAGCCCATGCTGACTAGCTGCTGGAGTACAGAGGATGCACAGCTCTCTGCAACTTCAGTGCTGAAGAACTTGGATTTCCTATCAGTGCATCCTCAGCAGCCTTCCTAGACAGTAGCTGGGGCTGGTTGGTCATGCAGGGTTCACCCCGAAGGCGTTCGGCAGTGAGTATTTTTAGCAACTTCTTCCAGGGTCGGAGACATTCTTCCTCCGATCCTCTTCTTCGCATAATCCAGAGACGCCGGAGCTCGGTTGTAGAGGTACTGTCATCATCAACTCACCGGGTTATGGTGGCGATATCGTCTCTGAGCCCTGAGGAGCTGGATGCAACTTTCCCTGAAAAAAAAAGTAAAGTACTTTCATTAAGGCTGTTGGCAGTTCTGGTATTTTTTTTTTTTGGTATTAAATTAATATACTTTTGTTCTGTTAACTATATTTTGTATATGTGCATAAAATACTGGGGTTTGAATTTTTTTTCCTGTATTTTATATTTTGCTCATTGATTCCTTGTTCAGGGATTAATACGTGCTTTTCACTGTAACAGCTCAGTTAGAAAGAACAGATAAAATAGAAGCATATATGCACACATACACAAGTATATGGCTAAGTATTTTCAATTTCAGGTGGAAGTGGACTGTGATGTTTTTTTCTGTTGCAGAATATATCACACATATCTAATTTCATCAGAAAAACCAAAGTTAACTGTGAGGAAAAAACAAGTTCTGCAGTAACACAAGCAGTTTTTTCCCCTCGGAATCCTTACTTCAAGTCTGTGTTGAAAAATGAGCCTTAAATATATATTCCATATATTTATGCTGTTTGTAACTTAATCAACTTAAGATTGAACTGAAGGTGGAGATGAATTTCTAAGCTTCCTTACTAAATCTGTTTTTGCCTGTGCTCTAGGAAGTTCAAGGCGTCCAACAGCAAAATACACTAAAGTAGGGGAGCGCCTTCGCCATGTCATTCCTGGTCACATGCAGTGCTCAATGGCATGTGGTGGACGTGCTTGCAAGTATGAAAATCCAGCTCGATGGAGTGACCAGGAGCAAGCTATTAAAGGGCTTTACTCTTCCTGGTAATAAGCAGCATTTACTCTCACTAAATGTAACTGCATTGATTGTATTTATTAAAAAAGAGAATTCAAAGGAAAGTTCAAAATTCAGTTTTTACAATCAGCTATTACTAAGTTCAGTATAAAACATAATGATAGCTTGATTCAGAATTACAGCTTAACAGTAGACCATAATGACAATTGTACATAGCCCAGTAAAGATGATGAAAGTTTTCCTACCTGTCAAGAATTATACAAAACCTATCTTGGGTTATGAACAGTTCTTGCTAAGGTTTACAGTGGAAATTAATTAAAATGTGTTCATAATAGAATTTAAACCCAAAAATATTTACTGAATGTGAAATAACATGTGTGTTCAAAAGCATGCTCATATGCAGTAATAGTCGCATGAAATGTGTCTTCACATTCTTACTGATTTTTTTGTAACAGCAGATGTTCTTCAGAAGCATACAAAACTTAAAGCGCCAAACAAAGATCTGAGTCCAGATTATATTCAGAGGGAATTTTTTAATGTCCATTGGCCTGGCATTTAAACAGTTCTAGTAATGGTCTTTGATATGTTTTATCTGTAGCAACAAGATTTATCACTAATGCTGTATGATAGTAGAATTTTTTTAAAATAATTTCTAGTTAATCAGCAAGGTATTTCTGTCTTTCTTGAATATAACATAGTATTCTTGTTTTGGTAAATTTATACTCAGGAAGTTATTAATAATAACATTGTTATCTACTTTACTAATTTCTCAGGATAACAGATAACATACTGGCAATGGCTCGACCCTCAACAGAACTGATTGACAAGTACAACATTATTGACCAGTTTGAAAGGTAACAAATTTAGTTATTATTTATTGTAGATGTTACTAGTGTAATTCCTGATCCATTTTCTCTTTCAACATAGATTTGGCTTGTTGATAAAGATGCTTTCATTTTAACAATATACAGGTAAAGATTTATTCTCCACTAAGAATAAATGTGTTTCAGAAAATAAGGGATAATGAGATTTTGGCTACATATAATACTTTGACTCATCTATTCCTTCCTTAAGATGTGGCATAAAAACCATAATTAACCTTCAGCGTCCTGGGGAGCATGCAAGCTGTGGGAGTCCACTGGAACAAGAAAGTGGCTTCACCTACATTCCTGAAGCTTTTATGGAGGCTGGAAGTAAGTTCAGTCCTGCTGCTGTTCCTCATTAATTACTGATTTTGGCACTTACAGATATTTTTACTTGAATTCTTGTGTGTTAAAAGCAGCTATGTAAGAAACATTACACAAAATGGGATCTAAACATGAAACTTGGCAAATACAATCAAGAGTAAGTACACATTATTGAAGATCATATATATGTAGAGTGAGATGGAGGGTTTATGTTCAGATCTTTAGAATAAAGAAAGGACAATAGCTAGTTACGTTTTTCTTCTGAGTTCACAAATACATGAGCATTAATGGTGTTTCAAATTCTGGTGCAATTCATGTTTTCTTACCTAGACTGTAAAAGGTTATTTCATTTGAGGGCATTATTATTGGCAGTATTTTTCTATTTTTTGTATTATGGTGAGACGAGAAAAAGCATATCTCTGTAAGAAAAAGCTTTTGAGTGAAGAAGTGCTTTTATTTCTAAAAAGAAAAAATTACCCGACCTATATATAGCTCAGTAATTTTGGTATGAATCATTCAGTTCTGTTACTCCTTTTACATTCAAGTTGAACTTTAGTTTGACATACCTTTGGTAGCTTCATGAATTTATCAAATTTGAATAGCAAGCATAATTGAAATGGGAAAATAATCTCTTGCAAACAATATGTAGTCAGATTCTAAGATCCATTGTGCAGTTTTAGTACTATCATTTATTATTAGTCATCTCTCTTCTGCATTTAGTACTGGAAATTTCACATTTGGTACGGCAAAAAATAACTCTTTCTTTTTATTTTAGTTTATTTTTATAATTTTGGATGGAAGGATTATGGAGTGGCATCTCTCACTACTGTACTTGATATGGTAAAAGTCATGGCTTTCGCCTTGCAGGAAGGGAGGGTAGCTGTTCATTGTCACGCAGGACTTGGTCGGACAGGTATGTGCTCTGCTGCAAGATCAACAGGGTTTTTTTTTTTCTAAAGATTCAAAACAGTTTCTGGTTATAAATTATTAATTATTTGTTTAGATTCTATATCATTGCAAGATGTACATCTGGAAAATGGTTAAAAATGCTGAAGAAATTTATGAAAATTATCTGAATGGCTAGAGGAGATCAGTTTTTGTATATGAGAACCAAACCTGTAAGGTTAGAAAATTTTTGTGTCTGTATAATAATTCCCTGTTACATTGAAATGGAACAGTTTTCTGATGGGGAAAAATTCACCTAGTGTACTTCCATGGTCCAGTATTTATGACATGTTTACAAACCTGCCATTCATTTTAGATCAGGTAGGGTTTGGTGGAGCAGCTAAAATGTCATTTACTTCTTTTAAGACCTGTTTGCCTATGTCCTTCCTGTGCAAGCCATCATCCTGTGTTCACAAATGGTGGAACTCCTAGAGATGCTGTGGTGAGAAACTAGCTCTCACTGAAAGTGTAGTGAGAATGGGTTTACTATCTTGTGGTCCAACAAATGCAACTATACTTAGGTAACAGCATCACATAATAGAGGGCATAAAGCTGTATCTTTACCTATATTAATTTTTATCCTGTAGTTCCACTGAGTATTTGTTTTGGTCTCATAGTTCTTCAGCTAATGCTTGTCTTATATTTTCCAGGTGTTCTGATAGCTTGCTACTTAGTTTTTGCAACAAGAATGAGTGCTGATCAAGCAATTCTTTTTGTCAGAGCAAAAAGGCCTAATTCTATTCAGACTAGAGGGCAGTTATTATGCATCAGAGAATTCACTCAGTTTTTGGTTCCTCTGAGGAATGTGTTTGCATGCTGTGAGCCCAAGGCACACACAGTGACGCTGTCCCAGTACCTGACCCGTCAGAGACATCTGCTTCATGGTTATGAGAGTAGGCATCTCAAACATGTGCCAAAACTTATTCATCTTGTTTGCAAATTGTTGTTAGACCTGGCTGAAAACAGACAAGTGGTAGAGGCAGAATTGTTAGATATACCTGATCTCTCAGCTGAAATTGAAAAGACTGTTTCTCGGTTGGTATCCACACAACTAGATAGAGAACTTGCAAGGCAGGACAGTGATATGTCAGACTCCTCCCACACCTACTCATCCACTTTCGAGACCCAAGATTCTCTTTTCTCCCTGGGACATGAATGTGATCCTCTTTGGAAAAGAAGGAATGTCGAATGCCTTCAGCCTCTAACTCATCTAAAAAGGCGTCTAAGCTATAGTGAGTCAGATTTAAGGAGAACTGAATTTCTTTTAGAGCAAGGAGAAACTGCATGGACAGTACCTGCTCAGATACTACAGTGCAACCAACCCAAGCAGAACAGCGGTCAGGAATGTTCTGCCACAAGTGAACAAAAGCCACAGTTGGATTTAAATAAAGAAACATTAGTGCGTAATACATGCATGTTCTGGAGTCAAGGTAAATTTAATTTGGATGGACAAAAAGATGGATCCTCCCTTTATCACAGAAGGAACTGTATGAAAGAAGTACAACGCAGTAGAACCTTTTCTTCAGGTCTAGCATCTCTCCACAATACCAGGGAACCTGGAACACCAAGGCATAATTTTACCAATGAGATTGGTCACAGAAAAGACCACAAGACTAACATGTATAGCAGAAGAGTCTATGTCTCTGAGGACTCTGATTCTTCTTCTTCTTCTAAAGTGAACTTTTCCCTTGGATATGAAAGCCAAGGTAGCAAAGATGTGTCAGAGGCAATTCCACACATTGTTCTGCAGTCAGAATTAAGTTTGGAAGCCCGAAGAGTTTTGGCAGCAAAAGCACTTGCAGATATAAATGAATTTCTGGGAGAGGAGGAAGTGAAGCAGAAGGTAGAAATGTGGCAGGTAATTTTTAACTTAATTCAATGTTGTGGGCTCTGCATATTTCACCAAGGTTAATTCCTAGAATGTCAAAAATGCCACGTATGCTTTGAAATGGCACATTGGGACACTGGTTTATACTGTGGTTCAGTAAGTGATGGCACTTGTCAGGTATAGGCCAGTTCTTTCAAAAGCAAGCAAAACACACCTACAAATTTGGTCTCTAGCAGGAAGTTGGAATGTTGGTTTTGGCTGTGTTCACCATTTTATTAATGAAAATTGTTGCAGTTATCTGTGGTTGTAATTTGGCTGCTGGTAGCATAAAAGTACTACAGATTTTAAGGCAGCCCTGTGTTTTTAATCAGTGCTTTCTCAGAACTAATTAGATGATTCTGTGTGTAAAAGAATTTAATATAAATTTAACTGCTTATCCTCAAAACTGAATCCTTCTAGCAACATCTGGCTTGAAGTTGGAACCCAAAGCTATATGCATTCTATTAGACAGTCGAGAGGTTCTGAGCTGCACTGTTTATGTCATCGTTCAAGAATCATTTGTATTATTGCTGATTAATGGTGATGTTTTGGAAATCACTAGAATGTTCTTTTTTTTGTAACTCCTAAGTCATCTTTTTTTATTGGAATGTAAGCAGCCAGGTACTGCTACAATCAAAGAGAATGTTGGCAAAAGTAAACAGATGATGCATTTTCAGGTTTGCTTTGCTTTGTTTTTTAAGAAAGAACTGAATTCTCGAGATGGAGCTTGGGATAAAATCTGTACCGAGAGAGATCCTTTTATCCTCTGTAGCTTGATGTGGTCCTGGATAGAGCAGCTGAAAGAACCTATTATATCCAAAGATGATATTGACATGCTGGCAAAAAATTGCACAGAATCACAGGATGCACTTTACTTACTGAGAAAGGTAGGTATTATGTATATCATTTTATTCTTTAACTGCCAAGTACATTTTACTGATGTGTATTAAACTATTAATTTATGGCCTTTAGGCAAGGGAATTGCACTTCTAAAAGGCAACTTCAATGTCTTTAAAAATCAGAATGAGGATTACTTTGGTATTGATTATATTATTTCAGTTGTAATCAATACTATGATAACGAATATTATAAGAAACATAGCAGATACTGTCTTTGAATACCATTCAGTAGAATCTCAATTTCAGTGTACTTCCCTGCAAATTCTGAAGTTTGAGATCCAGAGGCAAAGATGAGAAGTGTTTTCTCTGTGACTCAACGTATGGCTTTTGTTAACATCACACCTAGCAGCTGTGCTTAATGGTAGTCATATTTGCTGTGCAAACATATTAATATATCAGCTTTGGAAGAGCTGGGGCAAGGAATAGGAAGAATTTGCCAATTCAAGGAATCAGAAGCCAGGCCAAATTCTACATAAGTCAGAACTGTGGTCATCTGTATTCCGAAATCCCTATGAAAAACAGGTGTTTCTGATCCAAACTGTTTAACTGTGCTTTCCCCAAAGGGCTAGATGATAAGTAATATCATCTATAACAATAACAACAGCAATAACAATAATAATAATAATAATATCTCTATTCTCTATCTCTTTAATTACACAAATTAAATTCATAATTCTTTGGGAATTCTTTGTTTTCAAAGTATTTATGAAGAAAATAGGGTCTCTTTTAGCAGCCTTCAGATATCCAAGAATATGGCTACTAATCAATAGGTGGTCAGAACTTTGTGTGCAGTTACCATCTTCATGACATGACATGCAGAATTCCTGAGTTCATCTAAAAACATCATGTTTCTTTCTGATGCATTCTTCTACTCTATTAAAGTTTTAACTTTCTATTTGTATTAAATAAAAAATAACTGCTTGACACCTGTTATAAATGAATGGAAAAGGAATAATTAACGGGTTTTTAAAATTTTAAAATACTAATTTTATCTTACCTTATTTTATCCTATATTACTTCAGAATAGCAGAATAGTTGAGTAGGCAGGGACCTCTGGATATCTTCCAGTCCAACAGCCCTGCTCAAAACAGAGTCAAGTAGAGCAGGTTGCTTGTGTGACACATGCTTCAGTCCCTTAATCAGCTTTGTCGCCCCTCGCTGAACTTGTTCTAGTATGATATATGTCTCTTTTGTACCAAGAAGCACAGAGCTGGACCCAGCACTCCAGATGTGTCGCTTCCATTGACCTGCTGGCAACTGTCTGTCTAATGCATCCCAGGATGCTCTTGAGCTGCCTTCACTGCCAGGGCCCATTTCTGGCTCACGTTCAACTTTGTATGCACTGGGACACCCAGCTTCTTTCCTGTTAATCTGCTCTCCAGCCAGTCAGCCCCTTATACATACTGGTGCATATTCAGCTGCACTTCCCAGAAATCCCTCAAGTTTTAATGTAAGTTTCACTCTTAAGAGACCTGCCTGTGTGGAGATCTGTCTCCCTTGGAAAAGGGCTAGGGACTAGCAGCTGCAAAGGCACTTACTCCCTTTATGCATCCTTGCTAGCACTACCCAAGTGTCTTCCTGATGGTGAAGGAGACTTGGTAGATAGAGAGATGCAGCTTATCCTATGTTAGCTGGGGAAAAGCCCTAAACATGCATAGAATTTTGGGCTGAAAAGACCAAATCTCACTTTTGTCTATGCCAATTCATGTGAACACTACTGTTTATATAGGGGACCTTGAAAAATAAGTCTCCAGATGCATGCCTGACCTCCTAGAGTTTCTCCCATCATGACTCCCATCATGACTGAAATAATTATGTAGAGGCTCTTTAGGCTTGTGAAAACTCCCTCCCCAACTCCTACACCTGAAGGTTTCAGTATGGGAAGGCACGGTCTGCTATTGAAACAAACCTGGAAGTTAAATGTTTTTCATGGAATTATTTCTTCTAATGAGCTGCTGTTCCTTTTACCCACCAGGAACAGTGTCAGACTATCCTTTGTATTTTCCACTGTGTGGTGAACTTGCAAATGCTACCAGCTGATGTGGAAGAGGCCTTACTTGCTCGTGCTATTAAAGCTTTCACTAAGGCAAGCAACCATTTGTCCATGACATTGTGTTTATTTGCTTTAAATCATGAAGGGTGAATCAATGGAGCAGGCCACTGCGAGAAAAATTACAGTAATTCCTTCATACTTAGTGTACTCATGCTTGTCTATTTCAGAGTTAAATTTTATAATAATCAGCCTACATGAAGGGTTGAAAATATTCTCAACGATATTAAGTGCTCTATCTACAGCTTTAATCCTTTAGTCTCATTTTTCTGTTTCTGGATCACTGCCAATTCATGAACTTCTTCAAATTAGAGAAAAGTTAATTTTTAAGTGGGAATAACTAGTCACTGAGAGTAGCTTACTAAAAGCTTTGGTAGTTTCTGTACTACTTGGAATCTTTCCATCAGATTAAATAATTTTCTGAAATTACATTACAATTCAATTGTGCTTTGGGCCCTTAATATAGGATGTATATAACTAACTTCTGCTTTTGGAATCATTTAGTAACAGTGACAGGTTAAGCTTGCTATTGCTCAGCTCGGAGCTGCTTCTTAGATTCAGCAGGTGAAATTGTGTGAACAGAACATTCATTATACTGCTTCCTAATGCCTTGAAAATCTACAGACATGTCACCTGTTAAAACAATCATGGCATTTGTCCTATTAGTTTGTTTTAAAGTCTAGTCAGCATAAAACTGAAAATAATCAGCATTAAGTACTCCATCATGAAACACGTATTTTCTCTGATAATAAAAAATGTTGGTCATCTACTTTGCATTTTGCTGTATGACATGTTAACTGAACTTAAATTTCTCCCTTTTATTAGACAAACTTGGATTCTGAAAATGGACCCTATGTTTACAATACCTTGAAAAAAGTATTTAAACAGACACTGGAAGAAAAAAGAAAAAGGCTTAAGGAAGGAACAGAGAATCGCTCTTGATTTCTGCATAACTACGCTGAAGAATTAGATGGGCCTACCAAATTGTTTTGCATTTTCCATCTACTGTATTTTGTGCTATCTGGCATGATTTACCTAACTTGAGGTAACAGTAGTTATTAACAAAGCATTTTATTTTTTTAGAGGAAGTTTTAGTGACAATTGTTTTATCTACACAGTTCTAAGGAACAGCTCCTGTGTGACTGTACTGTAGCATTTGGATTCAGGTACTGTGCTTTTATATTGTGAACTGCTCTCTTGTTTTCAAATGACTTCATTGGTTTATAAACCCTTGTCGTTGGCAAGCAATGTTATTTTCAATTTATGTGATTGCCATAAGTTCAGTGCCATGGTACACAAAGGTTTAATGAATTGAGTTAATATTTATGTATTACATATGTTTACATTAATGTTACTTGATTGTACTGAACTTATTAAATTCCTTTTCCTTTTAGAAAGTTTAAAATAAGACTAAGAGTAATAATTAACAGATCTTGAGGCCTGCTATTGACAGCAGATAATTTTTTCCTTTAGATGTCCTAAATAATTGTCACCAGTGTGTTTCTGAAGGGTGTGGCAGTAGAGAAATACATTAAATATATTCAGCATGAAGTTATCAAGGCCTTAATTTAGATTTTTGTGGCTAAGAAATCTTTGAAGTGTTTTTAACAGAAGATTGTGGCATTTTAAGTGCTTTGAGTAAGAGTAAAATTTAACATTAATAGCTCAACTTTTATAGATCTTATTTTAAATAAGGATCTAATCTGTACTTAATGTTCAGCAAAAAACATGCATAAATAAGTGTAACAGTAATACTAAAAATAATTAATATCTTACTATTTTTATCTAATAAGACAGAAACAACTGGGATATCATCAGGACTGCAGTTTTTGATTACAGACTTAGGATACAGACTGGAATGCCAGTTTGCAGATTGATAGCCTATCCAGTTTGATATTCTTCTCCAAAATATTTTTATTCAGAACTGTAAATGACTAACATTTAGAATTAAAACCAGACCATTTTAAAATATGTATAAATTATACATGCTTCAGCTGTATCAGCTGTATAGTTGATTATATATCAATTTCAGATCCAAACACTTGAAAGTAAAATATTGTGTATGAATCACATACACGAAAGCAGCTTTGTCAAGAGGCAAGGCAACATAACAAGCAGTTTAACATTAGCCAGCATATTTTAGCAGTCAAATTTGGCAATACTAAGATGCACTTGCAGGTGTCCTAGTTTCCCAAGAAATTATCTCAGTTTACTACAGTTAACAGCTCCAGACAGCTTGCACCAATTCCTGGTATTACACACTTAAGGTGTGGAAACCAGCTCAGTATTTTTAAAATGAGTATAATTAACAAGGACTTTCACATATTTGACTCAGCTAGAAGAACCTTTCTGAAGTTAATGTCATGTGTTGGCAACTGAAAAATAACCTATGTGCAGTCCATAAAATTGGACATTGTAAAACTGTGTGCTTTTTTATTTCGTACATTTTTTGGTTCACTGACAAATGCAGTTGTAGTTATGGCCGAACTGGCTACCACATCTAATTGAACCCATCATGGAAAAAAATAAAAATAGCCCATCTAAATGAATAATCAGACCTACTTTAGCAGCAGCCTGTTAATTTGTGACCTGGCTGATATTAATGCCTAAATAGCAAATACTCCTTTTCCCTACCAATTCCTTGTGCAGTAAACCTGACTCAAAGCTTGGTGTAATACATTTCTCTTTATACTCATCGGGAGTGCTGGCTTGTCATGCTGACACTATCACCTATGCCTGCTGCAGCAAACTGGCCCTCATATCTGCCTACTGATGCCTGTGGGTGAAGCCCAGGATGGCATGTAGGAGCAAGGCAAGTGTGTGATTATTACCCCGTGTACTCTCCCCATTTAATGAGTAGCGGAGGGGCCTAGTGACCTCTTGGCTGGCTCCTTGCAGCTCTCCACTCACTCTTTCTTTCCAGGCCATGTGCAGAATTCCTCAAGGAGTGGGTGAACCAACATAGGGCTCCTGGGGGCTTTCTTAGTGGGAGAGCTCTCATGCGAACAGGTGAAGCCCTTGCTAAAGCACTGGAGGGAAAAGCCATCATCCATGCTTCTTGGAGAGAAGCATAAAAACCCTCTCCTGTCATCACTTTTAGACCTTAATTGGCAAGAGTAACTGCCATTTGAGCCAGAGCCTCAGAACTAACCCACCCAGTGTGGTGGGAGAAATGGGCTTGGAAAGCGTGGAGGTCTTGGGGGTCTCGGAGGGCTTGGGCGCAGCAGGGGGCTCGAGGGTCTGGAAAGGCTTGGAGGGCACAAGGGTCAC